>BLKM01006290.1:0-395226 GCA_013340265.1 Coptotermes formosanus | reverse complement strand
TGACCAACAAAACACGTTTATATTATTTTTCTGTTGAATCAATGACTCGCCCCCCCGCTCCCCGTCCTCCCAATAAAATCGTGAGTACTTTAAGCTGCTGTTCCAGTCAATGATTCAACAGTCCATTGTTATTAACGTGTTTTGTTGGTCATATTGACAGATCTTAAAGAGTTACATGAGCGAGTTCATCCTAAAGCGTGGCAGTGGTTTCACTCTCTGGAGGCAGAACTGCAGTGTGAGATAGTGCGTGCATTTGGTCAGATGCCTGAGTTGGAGGAAGACTGGCCTTTATTGCCTGATGGACCTGCCTGGACTTGGTGGCTTCTGGCTTTCCTCCCACTGAGCCAGGAGCTGAAGGTGGGAATGTTACCCTGCAACTTCAGATATACATATTGCATGAAATCAATTCTGGTTTTTCTTTTTTACTCCTCCCCTACCTTGACATCAGCTCTGTCTTTCAACTGCCTTTGTGTTCTCTGTCTCCTCCTCTTGTTCCTATTTCTTCTTCTTCCCTTGTTTGTTCCTATTTCTTCTTCTTCCCTTGTTTCTTCTTCTGCAGCTTTTACTTTCTTCCTTATCCTTCTCTGATGTCCTCCAGGCTTGAATTGCTTTATAAAACGTGACATGTAGAGGGCAGTTGTGGAATGGTATTATAGTCAAGTGCCTCTATCCTTCCTAAAGCTGTTGTGCAGGAAGCAATTTTGCTGTTAGTTTCTAATTTACATTATCTTCTGTTTTCTGGTATAACTGCAACATATTCATAATGGGGCAGCATGGTATCTCCCTATCTGCACCATCAGATATGTACGCAACATGTATTCTGTAAAGTAAAGTAACGACGGTCTACATGGTAGATTTTGTTCGTATTTTGCATGAACCTTGCAGCATGTCTCGTATTTGAAAGAAGGAAATCTGATAAAAGACAACATGTCTTTCTTTAGAGGAACAAGTTTCTCTAGTTACCATAATGCTCTGAAAGTCTTTTAAATTCTGTATTCCTGTGTACTTATATTATTGTCTATTGAACAGTTTCTGATGTCTGTGAATAAATTAGTGAACCATAGGTTTTAAAATCTTTTGTGGCACAAAACATTTTCCTGCAGACCTTTCAACTCTTACAAGAGTCACAGAAGGAGCGAGTTGTACACAGAAATTGATCTTTAAATTGTATGATGTTTAATTTGTGTTTCCTTCCAGCTGTACCATGCAGTTCAAGCATATGTCGTAAATTCTATTTTGAACATATTGAACCTTGCCTAATTTTATTTCATCATGTTTTTAACTTAGGTTGAGATACTAGCTACTACAAGTCTGGAGAAGCGCTTGCGAGCTATTGACAAGACACTGGATCATATCCAGGTGGCAGCTGCTGCAAGGCAAGGACAGGAAGTAGGTGTATCAACCGCTCAGGCCCATCACAGTGTAGACAGTGTGCATCAGTCTGGTCCTAGACAGCAGACTGCAGGTTCACCTGACCAGCAAGAAAGGCAGAATCAACGTGTGGCGACTGCAAGTCACCAACTTCCACCCCACATGTTCAGTTCCCGATTTCTTGAGGACAGCAGAGAGCAGGTGGGTGTTGTGGGGTCATGCTGACTAGCGTGGACAGGCAGGCAAAGCAAGAGGCGAAGCAGAGGCTTCTCATGGAAAATAAGATGCAGAACAATGAAGTCTTCATTGTTACCAAATAGCCAACTGGCTGCTGGAGGCAATATTATTGCCAAGAAAGTTCAGATGAAGTCATAAATACTGACAGGTGACAGTAAATTGGAACAGTATGCATGTAGCACTGGGGCAGCATGACCAGCTTGACCACACTTGTACTAACACCATGAAGAAGCATTCTTCTTGAGAAGTTAACACTGCACTTGCTCTTGTAGTCAGAATTCTTCCTGTTTTATGGAACGTGATGGTTTATCAGTGTATTCACAAGGACCCATCACTGGTAATTTCTCCTGTGCCAAATGAACAGTCCACATCACCAGTCTTGTTTCTTTAAGATCAATTTTTATGTTCTTTCCATCTACATCTTGGTCTTCCAGTTGGTCTCTTCTTCCCTTCAGATTTTTTGAAGATTTTAATTTTTTTAAACTCCATAATTGTGTATGCATATTCCTTCTGTCCCATTCTGTATTCGCCACTCATAAGATTAAATGGGCTTTCTTTGTATTCCATGAACCAGTTCGCAGGTTTCATTGAATTGTGATGTGAAAGACTTCCACCAAAAGTTGTGGAAGAGTAAGTTTTCAACTGCATTGAGCATAATAAAGCCTGGATTAGAAAAACCTGTAAATCGACTTCTCCATGTATTCCATAAACTGTTTCACAGATTTTGTTGATTTTTACATAGGAGGCTTGCACCAACAGTTTTGATTTTCAGGCATATTAATCGATAATAAAACTAAGTTTATGGAAGACCATAAATGGATTTTGCCCATATCTTGTAAACCATGTTATGAATTTTTATAAATTCATTATGGGAGACTGTCACTAAATGTTTTTGATAATTTGATGTGTGTCCATATTGATTCATTTGTAGCCTAGTTGCCATTAGGCCATAAATGGACTTTTCTGTGTAGCTTATAAATCTTTCACGTTTTGTTGAAATCTTATATGCAGGTGTTCTTCTAATCTTTGTTCCATTATTCCCATTTTTAAGTAAGCTTTATATACTTCCATTAATGCCGTTAGTAATTTTGTTTCCTACACCTTTTACAGTCTTATAATAAACCAAAATAGTTACATGTGTGTACTGAGTTCAGTTTCTTGACCTTCCCTCCAAACTGAATCATATGATTCCTGAAAATCTATGAATATCTGCTGTGCTGTTATAATGTTGTCTTCCCATTTTTTTTCTCTGGTATCTCTTGAATGCAGAATACTGGTATGTGAGCCATAGTTGATGTGATTATATCAAAAGGCACAGTGCTGCATCTCAGTAATTTTGTCATTATTGCATAACAATAAGTTGTAAAGTTCTTATAGTACTCGTATTGTTAGTGTAATAAAAAGTCTGTTCAGTTATGGTGCTCTGAACATGGTGGAGATTAAGACTGCATATACAATTTTTTGTGTGTAAACGGCTTGGAAGATAGGTGCTTGAAAGACTAAGGATGAGGTGGAAGAATGAGTGTAAGGTGGATCTTAGGGAGAGATGTGGATGGAACTGGCTCAGGATTTTATCCAGTGATAGGTTTTACTGTTAGCATTGTTGAACTTGTTGGGTTCTGGTACTCAAGAGGTGATTGAGCAGTGATTAGAGATGTCTTGTCTGCAAGTGATGGCAACTGTATCAACTGCCTTTGATCCCATAGGTGGATGAAATGCTGTATTTATGTCACAGTTTGATTTCTGCCTGTTAATTCTGTAAGTGAACACAAGACTGATTAGATTTAGTTTTATTTAAAAAAGAGACAGCAGATGTAAAGAGTTTTGAGATACCTGCGTTTATTCTTGTAGATTCTGCCTCACTCCATACTGGATTCTCAGATAATATGACTTCTCTAGCAGTAGCATTGTTATGCCCATTTAAGATTATCTCCATTGCAGACTTTGTGCCAATCCAATTTAATGCTATATATTTCATTCACAGTTCAGTGACAAAGGTGAAATTTTCTGAAGCAGAAGTTGGTTGTACCTTATCATTGTAGGTTTGAGACTGACTTTATTAAACTCTGTATGTGAAGTGCTGTGGCCTGTTGTTGCACTTCGTTAGGACAGTAGAAAAGGAGCATGTGGTTTGAGTGTTGTACAGTGAAACTATTGAAACCCTGCAGCTGTGCAGTGCTAAAAAGGGGTAAGCTCATGAGCCAGGAACTTGTCAGTATCAGGTTTGGTGTTGTGTTTACATCAGCCAGGTTTCTGCCATATGCCTTTACAGAATGGTGATATTCTTTGGGACTGAACATAGGCTACACTTCCACAGGATTTTCTGTGTGACATTATGAGCTTTTGTTTGCCAATTACAGGTAATTAATTTTTAGTATTTATTATTATATTATAGTCTGTTGTTATAGTTTATTTCGAGCAAGGTACAGATGTTTTTTTTTTATCCTGTAACGTATTCAGCAGTGTATGTTTTCATCTTGTAGATGCAGGCATGTCCACAACTATTTATTGTGAGCAGGGGAGAGGAATTGTTATTTGACATGACATAATATTCTGGAAAATTACTTGTGTCAAGGTGTTGAAAATTTTTCATTTGTTTCCACAAATAAGTAGAGCTTAATATAAATATAATAGTGCAGAATCTGTTACGTAATTTCAGGCAGTGTTGTTTTGAATTTTGCTGTGAAATACCTGTATTTCTGATGTAAGGGATGTATTTTTTGTTAACTCTTTTTTGGACATTGTTAATTTGGAACAAAATGTGTTAGAACGCTTTGATATAGTGCTTTATTTGCTTGTGTGCATTGTGCTTGTATATACATAAATGTAGGATAGTTGAGAAAGAGGATGCCATTGTTGGAGTAAGAGCCCATAGACACATTGATGGGTGAAGGTGCCAGATATTTTATCCTGACTTACAGATGTTTTATTTGTTGACGTGTTTATGTATACTGAGGAACTACATTGTACCGTACAAGGCCGGATCAAAAAGTATTGAGACTAAGTCTGAACTTAAACTAAACTTGTAAATTTGGTGTCCATACTTTATGATTAGGTCTCATACTGACAAATGGATTGGAGTTGCCACTTCAAGCGCCTTTCAAATCTGGAGATTTTTCTGTGAAGTTTGCTGTTGCATGTGTCTTGAATATAGTTGTGATTGCATTCATAAGAGTTCAGTTCTGTGGATTTCCAGAAGCAAAATTTATGATCACAGTATAATTCAGTCACAAATCCAGAAAAAATTTTTAGCAAATGGTGTATGCCATAATATTTATTTCTGGTGGACAGGTCCACCTGCCATTTGTGGAGACCATGCACATGTTCGATCCATTGAGTTTGTGCATACACTGGTAGTTGCGCACATTTACCAGTGTCTCCAGAGGACTGCCTATAACCTTGTACATGCAAGGAGGATGAAGCTCAGTTGCCAATGTACAGACACATGCCATGCATGCTATTTGAGAATATGAACTCAGGCATGGAATCCTTGTTGACATTTGTTTTTTAATGCAGTTTGAGGGTAATGTTCATGGGAAAAGCCATGTTACATGATTTTGCACTTTGGAAAATTTGAGGAAGGTGTATGAGATAGTTTTAGTTATATGGTACAAATGGCTCTTGTTTTATGTCTGGGTTACATTCCTGAAAAACATTGTGCAAATTGGAATCATGCAAATTGAATACAAAACTCCCATTAAAGCAATGTATTTCCCGGGGGTTAGGGGACTGACAACCTCATCCTATATAGTGTATGACCATACCACTAGTGGACATATGAACCTGTAGAGTACATGTGCACGGTATGTACACATTTCTGTGTAGTATACATACATTTGTATGCAGTATATTTATTCATTTCTAATGTAATAAAAGTGTAAGAGACTCTCATCCATAGTTTTTGGTATGGTTTATTTGGAAGGGACTGTGGTAGTCTTGCTACAAAAACAAACACTTTAGTTCCTGACTTAGCACTTTTTTTAATTCTGTCAACATTATCATGAATTGTACGTACACTAATATGAGCAAGTCTTAACATTACAGCATATCAGCAGTTTGTTCACATTTTTCACATCAGCTTATGACGTGTAATTTCTCTTCAGTACCGATTGTCTTTCGCTGATTTTTCACTTGGATTGCACTAAGTGATGGGGATTTACATTTCTCACTCATATTGGTAAGGAAAGCCAGTGCTGTTGAAGAGCAGACTAAATGAGACGCTACATATATCACAAACATAATCACTGCATACACGTGACTGATGGTGTGCAGTAACGTCACTTCCTGCTGGCCTACAGAAGATAAATGCGACCACGGATCATCTATGCCAAATTGTGTTAAAGTGAAATTATTGCGTGACTTTGAAAAGTGGTGTAAATTTTCAAGTTGTGTTAACATGAAACCGTGCAAAATGAAATCGCTCAAAACGAGATTTAGCTGTAGTATACTGATATTGACGGAAGACTGGGTTATGTTATGATACAGTGAGTTTCTTTTATTACTATCTTGAGCACCACAGCTATCCCAGGGTGTCTTGGTAAATGCAGGCTTTAAATTCTATAAAGCTGCTGTGCGTGGTGCAGCATTAAAGAAAGATCCTGTTTAGTAGTTTGTTAGCAGCAACAATAATGGTACCTACAGAAGTTACAGAAAGACGACGAAGCAGAAGGGGCATCAGTGGAAGGTACCATCATGGTAAAAATAATACTTCTGGCTACAGAGATGACAGGACGCTCAGAACAGTTTTTATATTTGAATTTCAAGAGCTAAGTGTAGCAGTAGTCATATAATTTGTAAGGGATGATGATGATGGTATGTTAATCTTAGGGTGAGCAGATTTCAGACTGCAGACATCATCTATTTTTCAGAAAGGAACACAGTGTCTCAGAGACTGTATCTCTTCCGTTTTTCTGGCGAAGAGTACAGAAAGGGGTATTTACGAGTGACTGAGATCGGCTTTGCAGTCAGACCCAACTGAGTGGGTGTGTCTCTGCTCTTTGAAATAAGACAGGAGCAGATCCAGTTTCAAAAATGTGTTCATTGTTGAATGCAAGATGATGACAGTGTCCAGAAACCTCATAAGAGCAATATTCATCATATCATATACTAAAAAAGGAAGAAAGAAAAATAAGTAAATAAATCCATTGGCATCAAGATCATGACATGAATATGCATGTGGCCAACTGTGATGTGTTACAGAAGAAAGTACTGTTGTCAGAAACATTGAAACACTAGCCCAGTATAGCCCCCCTTAAACTTTCAAAGTGATCATAATTGTGTCCTCCAAGGAGGACTGGGGTTTTTAAACAAGTACTGGTAAGTGTACATAATCTTCATCTTTAAGATGATCAGTGCACACAGTCAGTGGTAAATGTGCAGACATATCCATAGAAGCACGTTTGCTGTAAGATGGATGGAAGATAAATTTATTTTTGGTAAAACTTATACGTAAAGCAGAAACTTAACTGGGTTATAATTATGTAAAATACAGCTTATTTAGATTATATGATCACCTACAAGTCCATGCGGGTTGAAATTTGGTGGTTCTTTAATGCTTTCAAAGTTAACCTGAATTATATATAAAAATTCAATTCAAACTGTGCAGAAAACACACTTTCTCAGTCATAAAACCAGTCAGTCAATCCTGGATGAGGAAGTGATCACTGTTTTTTCTGAAATGTACAAAATGTAAATAATGCTCTGAGGGCATGATGTAGAATTTGTAGGTGCAAAACCTGTGATACATGAGGGAAGCGCCATATTTTAAAGGGTTAAAGTATGACTGAAAAGGATGGCCAGCAGCTCATTATGACAAGGAGTGGAGGATGTACGTGAGGATGTTTGATCTGGGTACCAGCCACCCAGTCCCAGTGCAGCCCAGCATGTCTTAAGAGACCATGGGAGTCTGACTACCTGCTGGAGCCAAGGTACACAAAGTAACCATAGGACTGCTCTGGCATCAATCTGATTGCCGTTGGATCTCTTCAGAACATCGGACATCTAACTCTGACATGTCCATTTCCTTCTTCAATGGACCTCTCCGGTGTCTTTGGTCATAATTACAGAGTAATATGGTTAATGCGTAAACTTTGTATTGTGATAATAGACCTTCCTCTGCAGTAAATGAACATAAAGTCAACCAGTATATGTGGAAACATGAACAACATGTCAGGAGAATTTACATTTAATTGGCTGAACTGAACTCAACAAAATGGAGGAAATGTAGGAAAATTATGCTTTCTGATTTGCTATGTATGGACATGCCTGTGGAGTGTATGTATGTAGTGACTGTAGCATGATTTGCTTCTGTTGCATCCTGTTCTTGATGTGTGAGGAATTCCAAGCATCCAAGTTTTAACTGGAGGAGCATCTAGAAATAATCACAGGGGTTGACTCAATTTTACATGTACAGATTGTCCTTTTGAATGACTAAGAATGTGTTGTAAGTTGTGTGCAGTTACAAAATTCACATGGTGTTCTCAGCATATCTTGACTGTCAGCATGTATGTTGTGATTAGTTTAATTTAATTTTTCTCTAAGTTTGGTTATGATACGAATTCCTGATGTGTTGACAGTCACACATAAGTACTGCAGTCAACTTAAAAGTCTCTACAATAAAAACAGACATAAATAAGCATTAAAACGGAAGTGCTACAGTATTTTTAAAACATTTGTATAGCTGCATTGTGTTATTGTGCAGGTAGCTGCACTCATATTATTATGTTAATAAAAAAATCAATGAAAGCGATTGGCAAAAACATTTGTATTTTACTGCTGCATTGGCGTATAAATAGTCTGCTGCTGTCATCATAGCATGCATGGAATTTGCAGTAATGTCATTTTCTGGTTATTCATTTATGTGAGCGCTTTTTGTGTGTGTCTGTGGAAACATAATTTGTGGGATCCACTAGCCAATTGCATGAAAGTTTAAACATCGAATAAATATAAATATAAATATAAATGCGCTCTGTTGGTGACAGCTTGAAATATCAAGGATGATTGTTTGAAAATGATGAGACAGTCCTGTGGTTTCCTGGAGTATATGCCATCCATGTCACAGTATCAGTCAGACCCAGTATTCCTATGCAGGGGGTCAAGTCAGTCTGCCTTGATGTTGGTTACATGGTATTCCTTTGAATTCATTAGCAAAAAATACTGTTGGTTGTATACTTTAAAACAAAGTGTGAAATGAAGACAGGTTTTGAATTTACAATATGCTGTATACTGTCTATGCTCTGTGAGTGGATTTGGATTTTGTAGTGGAATTATTGTAGTATGTATACTTCCAGTTGTGTAATTTCTGCTAACAGTCTGACTGATTATGACTAATTTAAAAGATAACAAAAATTAGTGGAAAATTATGTTAATTAATTATAATAATACAGAAGTATGGACAAGAACTGTTATGAATTGGTACTATCTGTGGCGATATTTATTTTAGTCGGCCTATTTTTACAGTGCTTCCACTTGAGCCATATTAGACATTGGTGGCTTTATGACTTTCACACTCTGGGACAAGATTTTTGTTTCCATGTTGCATTTATTTTCATCTTAATTTTTAACAAAGTACAACAAAATGTCTGGCACAGACTAAATGTTACTGTTACATCTTACATACTGCAGACTAGTTCATAACAGCATTTAATGTAAGGCACTGTAACATAAGGAAAGTGCACTGTTGTTATGTTTGTGAGTAAATATTAGCTCACAGGACTATGAGCATAGAATATTATTCCCTTATTTATGCTTTTACCATATAATGAAGCTGTGTGTTTTTTGCAGCTAAGATGGTAATCCATATCTGTTGTTTGGAAGATATAAAATATTGTCAGAATAATGAGCTCTCTCAGTTTCCTTGTTATCTAAACAAAAGTGAACGTGTGCTGGCTTTGCAACTGAGGTACTTGTTTGTAGATTATAGAAGAAACACATTATTTTAATTTTGATGGCAAAATGTAATATTAAAGTAAGGCATATCCTTTAATTTACTTTCGCTTTTAAATCGATGGTTGTAAATATTTCATTTAGGATTTAAGACCATGGAAGTAAATGGTACAAGCATGTTGAAAGAAGGAAAGAATATCATGTCTCAGAGACTCGTAAATTGTGCCCGTCAAGGGAATATGTTGGAAGACAAGTGAGATGGTTTGAGGAACAGACTACTATAATAGGACACAACAAACTGTTGAACTGAAGTCACGAAGATAAAATTTTGGGTGGAATCGCAGTATGGAACTTTGGTTTGCGTGTATTTCCCATTCCTTAAGAGTTCTCATTTGTTTCAAGTAATCAACTTTTATTCCTGAAAGCTTATTTATTGGCTGCCATTTATGTACGGTGGGCCAATTTTATTTTATTTCATTGTATTTTGTTTTATTTAACAGCAGAACATGTTGAAGTGATGTGAATATTATTTTCCAAGTGCCTTATGTTCAGTGTGTTACGAACCAGTGTGTAGAGCTCTTCTTTTAGGATTGCTGAAGTTTTATGAAAAAGCTTAACTCGGAATTAAATCTGAATTCTCAATTTTCTTGTGTGTGTCAGCAGGGAAAGTTACATGAATATGCATATCAGCCAAGTATTCATATGATCTATTGGTGAAGCACAGTTTCGTGAAAATGTGCTGCACAGTAGCGTGTGAATGGATTATCTTTTCTCTAAGAGGGGTGAAACTAAGTACATTGTGATATCAGTAGAATCATTACTGAAAAATGTGTTACTGCTGAATTTTTAGTTTAAAATAGAAACTGTCATAATTCATATTATATCATTTTAATTCTGAATACCTTGTGTTTGCAAACATTATTGACATATCCCACTATTTTTCTTCTTCTGCAAGAAACACATAACAGAACAAAACAATTGAGAATCTCATACCCAGCTTCTGCATTCTGTTATTGAAGATCTGGAATATGTTTATGGAAATACATTCAAGTAAATGTCTGGTAAATGTTAGTGTTAATCCATTTCTTAATCCAAGAATGATTTTCTCCTCAAATTATAATTGTGTCTTATTTCAGAAATTCTGTGTAGCTCCTGCTCCAAGTAGGTTTTATGTCCTTAGAGTCACAGGAACTGAGGTATAATTATTAATGATGATTTGCTGTTAGGATACTGTACTAATATATGTTATAAATAGGCATGTGTTTTGCTTATTATTAATTTATTTCAAAATATGAAAAGATGAGACACTTATTTCAGCTTGCAGGTTTTTTAAATGCCTTGTGCAATATCATATTTGTGACTAAGAGATGAAGAGATTCAGGATTACATTTCTGCTGATTTAGATATTGAAACTGCTGCAAAATGTTTGAAGGGTATTATTTAAATTATCCTTTTTGTTGCTGTAGAAAAGAGTTTCCCATTCAAATGTTACATTAATTTTTAACGGTTCTGCATGGATTTATTCTTCTTTATAAAATGAATCTTTTCTTTAATTCACTCCTACCATAATCTGATGGATCAGTCAGTTGTGTTACACTGAAGGATGCAAAGTACTGCCATATGGCAGTAAAAATAGTTTATTTGTTGCACTGCAGGTGCGATATGTCAAGTGGGAAGTTTTGTAATGATTTTGCAGCCCTTATTTCGAAAATTTTTGATTGGTTTTATGAGGAGGTTCCTAGTGATAAAGTTGAGCTGTATGTCGGCAGATAATGTCATGATTTCATACAAAAATATTTCAGCCTTAACTGGTTCCGTGAATGAGTGGCAGTTATTGTATCAATTTTTTTCTGTCTTGAAATATTTTATCACAAGTCTGCTGGTGCCCGGTGACCTTGGCAGGCTAAGAACACCCATTTATGTAGTTACCTTTGAAATCTTGCGACCCATGGAGGCAAGGAGCACTTCATGTGTGGAGTTACTGTGGAAACCCCCCTCATCTGGGTAGGCAGGGCGCAACCATTTATGTAGTTACTGCGGAAACCTCACAGTGTGGGCAGGCAAGGCCCATTGATGTACATAGTGACTGTGGAAACCTGAAGAATGTTTGTGCCTGTGTATTATAATTTCGACGTGGTGCCTGCAGATAGCGTGAAAACCAAATGTGTGGGTGTGTGTGTGTATATTATACTGTAGTATTAGTGCCCAGCAACCCTTTATGTAGTTAACGTGGAAACCTTGGTTGTGCCTGTTATTTACCATCCGCATGTCCATCAGACCAAATTCTGTATCTTGTCTTTTCCTGCCATCTGGTGGTGGTCTGTGAGACTCCGATGGGGGAGTGTGACAGAGTGACATTGCTGCAGTGTATATAAGATGGGATTACTGCTTGCAGAAGGCAAAAAGTTGAAGCATTTGAAGAAAAAGCCACGTCATAAAATCCCATAACATGTCTGAAATTATAAATCTCCCCCCCCCGCCCCCGGAGAGGGCCCTGCGACAGATGCTACGGACACACAGCAGCCTTAAGGCTTTTTGTGCAGCCCTCTGATTATTATTATTATTATTATTATTATTATTATTATTATTATTATTATTATTCCTTTTCCTAGTAATGGAACACTGGTGGAATGAAATTGATAGGGGAAAGCCGAAGTACTCGGGGAGAAACCTGTCCCAGTGCCACTCCATCCACCACCAATCCCACGTGGACTGGCCCAGTATTGAACCTGAGCCTTTGCAGTGAGAGGCCGGCGACTAACCACTGGAGCCATGGCTCAGCCTTAAATCATATGTTACACCAAAGGGAACATTGCTTATGGATCTTGCTTTGCTGTTTTATATCTTTGGGATTAACCATTTAAAGACTGAGATTACGCAGAATTATATTACAGGCTGAGTTTGTACCGCGCAGTAAACACACGCCATCTCAGTTTTAAAAATCAGTCAGTTAATTCTGCAAAGGGAAATCTTCTCTGTTTGTTATAAGATACATAGAAAACATGTAAATGAAGCCAAATTATATTACAGGCTCAGGTTGTACTGCATAGAAAACATAGTTGTGCGTATTGATGTCTCCTGCCATCTGGTCCATGAAACTCCCAACATTTGAGCATTACAGGTGTTACTGAAATTATAAGACTTAATTTTCATTGTGGGGGTTGGGGCAATCAGTTTAAAAATAGGAGAGCCCTGGAAAGTCAAGCAATCTGGCCACCCTAAACATGATATAATTTCATTATGAGAATGCTTGTTTTACATTGCAGCTGCAGAGAATATGTCGGTTAATAATTTTATCCTTTTAGTGGTTCACAGTTGAATGGAACATAAAGACACTCCTCCCGGGATGTTCATATCAGACTCTGAAAGATTAAAGTAAATTACAAACGCAATGTAGCTTGAAGGCAGAAAGAAAGGCGTCATTTCATACTGATGTTTAAGCATGGGTAGGTCCACCCATGTACCTACAATGGTCAGTGTTTTATGATGTAGATACTTACCTGCACACAAATATGTTTCATACAACAATTTTAGACGGGCCAGATTCACCACAGTACCCATTTTGATGCACCTCAGTATGATTAGTGTGTTAACGCATGTGTATAATGGGGCATAAACATGCAGCATAAGGTAACTGCGATAGGTAGAATTTCAGTTTTGTAAGGTGGATTGTTCTGGAAGTATAATATCTGCTGACAGTACAAGTTTACAGTATGTTTACTGACAGAAAATGAATCTTGTATACTGTTGGTTTTGATTCATGTACATTGCTTTCAGGGAGAAAGATGTTCTGCCGTGGAGTCTTCTGCATGCTCATTCGAAGGCTTGGGTTCACCTGGATGGGACCTTGTAACACTCTCATGTCCTATTGGGCTGTTGCCTTTCAACATGCATGTCACATTCTTACATATTTTATTCTGTGGGGAACCTCTGGTTCGATACTGAACTTGTGACAATTCTACTTTGCGACTTGTTAACTATGCAACCTGTAATTGTCAAGTCTTGTGTACAATGTCATCACACAGTAACCTCCAGCTGTACAGTTTTTGACTGGTAAACTAGACTAGACTGAAAGTTGTGCCTTAAGGGCACAATCACCCACTGCACTTCAACATCTTTTTAAGTTGCTCATGAATTGTGATTTGTGTTGCTGGCCATATGTTGGGCTACAACAGTTGCAGGTGTGTATGGGTGGTAACACTGTGTGAATGTATTGGGACATAACTGGTTCAAATCCTGGTTGTGTTACTGGCTGTCCTGATTGAGTTTTATTGGTTTTCCTCATTCTGTTGTTGAATGAGAGGATAGTACCTAGAGCATGACTGCCTCTTTGCCTGTATGTATTTGCTTAACACTGAGGGTCATCTTTTCGTTATGTTTTATGCCCTGCAACATCTGCTTTTCAAACAGTATGATTACCCAGGACTCAACAATGAGATCAGGAATGATCCCAGCAGTTTTTAAGAGATTAAAAATGAGTGTAGTGATGCAATAGGTTTATGTGGGCAAGTTTACTTGTAGTGTTTGATTCTTATTTATTACTCTTCCTTGCACGGTCTCGTGATTCCCAATGTAGTTTGTCCAATTTATGAGCAACACATCTAACATTTCAGGTAGCCATTTGGGAATACTTGTTTACCTGTCCCAATTACCATTGTCATCATCTATGTGATAAAATTCAGTTTCATTTCTCATGACTGGTATATTTGACAAATATTTGTCACTGTAGATACGCAGCATGTTATGGGAACAGTGCACCTGTACAAATATTGGCCACTAATGTATTTCCTACTGACTGTGATGCACATCCGAGGAACTACCAGTGTTTGTGCAATTAAGTTGAGGCTTGTTGTGTTCCCATGACTGGTGTATTCATGACAAGCAGACAAATGACATTTGTGTCATCCTCTCGTGGAGTCATATAGACCACTGTACATACCCTGGCCAAGATGATTGTCAAACCAATCACGGAAACACAATTATTCATTCCAGTCCTCATATGAGACATGATCGGTGACTCATTTGTCATACACACCCAAGTCAGACCACAGACTTACATTCGGTTTTGTAGGTAATACACCTAGCCACCTGAATGGCCTACCAGCATTTTATTGGTCAAGTCGGATGGTGAGAATGTCACTTTCAGCATGGGTCAGAGCTCAAACATCCAGACAGGCTAGGTGGTGCCGCTTTATTCTGGTCTCGCGTTTGACCTTATCGACTTGCTTAGACCAGTCAGGGTCATACGCCCCAGCGAACATCGCTGTCACGATCATGGAGACACGTAAGGACTGTTACTACGGCAAAATAAAGGACAACCGAACTTACATACAGAGCACACGTTTTGAAGTTCCCGCATTCTTTGCCTCTGGCGCTGACCACTGCCGGAATGCCGGCCCAGTGTAGTGGTAATCTGTGCAGTATGCATTGTCGCGTAGAATGGTGACCTAAGAGGGAAAATTCCTTTGACATTGGGAAAGTAGTATTTGTTACCGTACCACTCTGGTACTGCTGAACAATTGACGGTGGGCAGACGTAAGGTGGTCGTCAAGTTTGCCTAGCGGGAGGCAAGACGTTGGTAGTTAATTAATGCTTGTTTGAGTTTATGTCAAAAGTGACTCGCTTTGTTTTATAAATATGATCAAGTGGATATATTTGTGTACGTCAGTTGTGGGGGAGTTTCGTATTTTGTTCATTGATTGTGATTAACTTGTCAAAATATGTCGAGTTTCATCAAGCGAGGTTCGACACGGAGGTCAGAGTGAGTGTCGTGTTGACAGTTTGCGATTAACATTTTTATTTTTAATAATTTCCTTGTTTATGTGTGTAGCGGTTAGTTCTTCAAATTGTCGTATAAATGGCATAAAACTGGTTTAAATTTTCAGTGATACAATGGATGACGATATTGACGACAAGGATGACACAAAACGGTACGTTTTTTTCTTATGATTAATAAGTTTCATATTTACTGGGTTAAACCGCGTAGTGTTAAAGGTGGAGAAAT
The DNA here is from genome assembly GCA_013340265.1 of Coptotermes formosanus. Taxonomy (NCBI): domain Eukaryota; kingdom Metazoa; phylum Arthropoda; class Insecta; order Blattodea; family Rhinotermitidae; genus Coptotermes; species Coptotermes formosanus. The sequence continues at coordinate 379,730 of BLKM01006290.1, read as the reverse complement.
TAAATTGTCATATTATATTTCTTTATTTAAAAAGGAAGAACATGTGAACCATAAATCGTACATAAGAACACGTGAAATTGTATGTCATGGAAGTACTGAAACACTGTATTAGCAGTTATTAAGGGATTATGAATCGGAAACCTGTGTTAGAGTATGATTACATATGGATGCTAATTGGATGTAGGTACATGTTTGTAAGGAAGCAAGTGAGTTGGTTGTACAAGGTCTGATAGAAGAGTAACTAGACGGATTAGTTAAAGCATATATTCCCACTAATCATTAGCAGGTTTGGTTACCCCAAGGTATTCTCCTTCTGACTTCTTCCCAAACATTCCAGTGTCTGTCATGTGTGGAAGCAGTGTTGGAAATGATATCTGCAAGTCCTTTCTGAACTTCTGTCACATTGCACTGAGTGCCCTTAATAAATTTAAAATGCTATCCAATAAATTCAGTTTTAGGTTTCAGAATATAATGAAATTGTATGGAACAATTGCCTTACTGATGGGGCTGTGTTGAAAGGCGGATTGTCATGATGCAAATTTCATTTGTGGCCAAAGTTTCAATCTTTTTTATTGAATTTTCTGTTGCAAATAGTGTGTCGCTTTTAAAGGTAGAACTGTTGATGCTATTTCGTATTTCATATTTTGTGAGCAGGGGTCAAAATATTCTGAAAGTGTGCTAGCCAGATAAATATTTGGATCACCACAGAAAGATGAATCAGAATTTTATGGTGCCTTGCTCAGGCTGTTGCGTTCTCTTGGCTTGTGGGATTAATTTCTTCCTGTTATCACCATGCTTGTTCTAAACATATGCAGGCCAGGCATAAAATAATTTCAACATAATTGATTTTAAAAGTAAGATTAATTGTTATGATTTATGCATTTGTGTTGATCTTGACTCCTTTACTGTGGTTTGCCATTTCCTGTGTGCTTTTAATGAGTATGTGAGATTACCAGGACTTCAAAGACCATTTCTGAAATATTAAATCAGAAAACTAAATGATAGTTTTTTTTATCACTGGTGAGCAGGCAACCTCGTTTCTTGACTGCAGCTTGTGGAAGAACTATTTTGTAGTTGTCAGTTCCTTTGACTTTCAGAAATCTGTTTGATCTATTTCTGATGCAGTTGTGACCATCAGCATTTATGTGTGCTTTTTAGTTCTGGAGGCCATAGATTCTTCCATTGGAAAAATGTTGTGATGTTAAAATCATATGTTGAAAAACATTTTTAAGAAAGCTAGGCCTGACCACAAAATAACAAGTCAAGCTATGAAGAAATTCTTAATTACATCAGGCTGTTGTACATTTGTGTTTGTGATTTTAGTTTAGGTTATGGTTTGATTGTGTTCCCCTGTTAATATTCTTGTTTATGCCAGGAAATCACGAAACTTGAGTGAAAAGAAACGTCGTGACCAGTTCAACATGTTGATCAATGAGTTGAGTTCAATGGTGTCAACAAACAGTCGTAAGATGGATAAATCTACAGTTCTTAAGTCCACCATCTCTTTCTTAAAAAGTCATAATGGTGAGTAATATAATCTTATTTTACTCATAATGTAATCTTCACTTGATGTAGGATAAGATCTGGGATTTTAGGCTTTGTAAACATGATTGAAGCTATAGGTTATTTGCGTACACAGTTTTTCAGTTTATAAATCTTTGTACTTGGTTTTTTATTTTGTATTCTTTATTGTGGCTTGTACTTCCAGCTATGATCTTTAAGTCTCCTGGCCCCTGTCTGCCTGATAAGGGCACATTGGATACAGAGCAGAGTTTTTATTTTAGTCCGTGATATTAGGATGATATTGGAAATTAAAGTAATGACTGGCAGAGGGGTTTCATAGCTTAAGATTGTATCTTAACCATCAGAGTGACACTGGTAGCAGATTAGGTTTGTTCAGGCTATGTTAGGACAGTTTCTTTTGGTGTAGGTTGGAATGGTATTGGAGGTAACTTTGTATAGTAGCAGAATTAGTTTCCTTATTGGTCTTTATTTCTCTTGGCAGAAATAGCTGTACGATCACGTGTTCATGAAATTCAAGAGGATTGGAAACCATCATTCTTGTCAAATGAAGAATTCACACATTTGATTTTAGAAGTATGTATATTTTTCTGAGAAGACTGATAATTGTACCTTCATTACTTTAGCAATCAGTTTTGAAATTTAAATTAGTACTCTGTACCTTACATTCACAGGAGTCACTGGACTGAAATGCAGGAATGAAGGTGGGTGATTGTTTATGTGCTTGTTGGTGGTCTCGCTGGCGAGACATCAGTTGGCTGAAGTGTTTGCTGACAGAAATTTTTATTTATTAGTGTTGTAAGGCCCCCCAAAGTCATCCCTACTTTGACGTAGTGGTGGGGCTTGTGTGGTCAAATGATCCTGAGAGCTATGCTGGTGGTAGCACAGCTACTGGTAGGGCCTCCCATGCCAGACAGGCCAAAGGTGATGATCCAGACAAAAAGGGATGCCCTGGTCCTCTCGGTTGGGGTTGGGCGTGCGGCTGACAACCTGACCCCGTAAAAGAAATATTGTTTCGAAACCTCATGACGTGCCTCAGATAAGAGAAAAGAACAGAGTACGAAGACGGCTATGGCAAAGACAAATGGACATGAACCTGGGTACATGGAATATGGCAAGGGACAGGTAGGAAAACCCAGGAAGTGATGGGAAGATGGAGTGAGAGAAGACACAGTCGAGTTACTCAGCATATGGGTTTGGAAAACTGTTGCCAAAGATAGAGAATTCTGGAGGGAACGCATAGAGGCAGCTAAGGCTCGATATAGGCTGTAACGCCGTTGCAGCAGCAGCAGTGTTATAAGGTGATGTTAAGTGTCGTGGTGACATGATTACAGTTCTTCATTATAATAATATTGTTGCTGAATCTTAAAACAGGGGAGAAGAAGCACTGAAAGTGAAGGATGCTAGGACCCAAGCCGCTTATAGCATTGCCAGGGGTCAGGATCAGATGGCTGAGGCTTGTAAAATTGGGCTTTGAACCACACAAAGAATTGTTAGCAAGGTGAAATGGTCTGTCTCTACAGGTGGCAGGTATGGCATTTCATTTAATAGGAAAGTCATCAGTGCAAGACATGAGTGCGTGACTTTGATGGCTTTAATAAAATTTTGCTGCATTCCGTAGTTTTCAGTATGTAAAGGGCTGGGGTGTTTTCCATGGCACAAAACTATTTGGAAAAATGAAGTAACCAGGAGGGTTTGAAGTCAACTAAGATTCTATGCTATAAATATTGAAGAGTATGGGTTTCAAATATAGGAAGTGTGATCATGACAGAAAACTTTTGTTGGAACAGGGTAATATTTTAGCCACAAGAGCATGTTCTTGACAACAGTGCTTGAAATTAGATATAGTGGTAAAGCTCAGACTTGTTATTTGGATGAACCTAGGATAAACCAGAATCACAGCAGTACAAGATGCTGGCAGAATGAGAGGTGCTTCTCACTGGCAAAAGTGGTTACTTTGTTTTATGCCATTCTTCTTCAGCCACCACACAGTTTAATCCACAGAGCAACTTAGTTGTTCACCAGATTATTAATGGCAAAGTGAACTAAGGGCCTCTTAAAACATGATTGACTGAACAGGTTCTCCCACACATAGCACCTGAGTCCATCATTATAATCAATAATGCCAGTATCTGCTTGGTTTTGATGGCAAAGGTGCTGCATGCAAACATGAGAAAAGCAGACATTATGGCGTGGTTGTCCGGTAAACAGTAACATGTCTCGCACAGCATGGATTTACAGCAGCTCGTAAGGATGAGTGAGTTTCATAAATGCTCTGAATTGGACACCATTGCCATGCAACACGCCCCCCTCATAGTGGCGCAGTTACGACCATATCACTGCCACTACAGCCCAACTGAACTCATGTGGCCACAAGTGAAGCAATAAGCAGCAGACAAGAGCAGCATCTTTAGGACTGCTGACTTGGGGAAGATGACACACGAGGCTGTAGACAAACTACAGATTTTGCATAGAATAACTGTCTGCGGCATGTGGAGCAGTTGCAAGAGCAGGATTTTCAAAGAAGAATTTCTGTATGTGTAGTAAATGTCGTGGATTCATACACAGAAGTATCTGAGCCCAGCAATGGAGATGATTAAGGTATTTATTTTGTGTTTATTGGAGGAATAGATTAATGTTGACAACATTAACATCTGAAGCACAGTACTTTGTAGTTTTTAATACTGCAATTGGTTCTGTACAGTTTGCACTGTTGTTACTGCAGAAGTCTTGTAACATTGCAAAAGTGTGTCTCTTCTTCCTTGCATGTGAAACATTTCACTTGCCTGCCTTTGTTCCTGCTTTTTAGGATAGTAAAGATCAGTGGCGTATCATGAATTTTGAGAAAAGGCATGCAACATGCAATCATCATTTGCTTAATAAATTATTATTGTTTTCAAAATAATTTATACTTATGGACTGTTTTAATATTGTAATGCTACTTCTTAATTCAAGGATATTAAATGTCCTAATTTTAAAAAGTCAAAACGGGTGTACAAATTTAAAAAATATACGTACTATAAATGCATGACATTATCATGTAGGCCTATTAACATTCTAGCGCCAAAGCAAAATAATATAAATCTTCTACACACCTACCGTAATGCTACTCACGGACACTGTCCTGCTGGACTCAACAAAATTGCGGGCAAAGCGATACGGCGACACTATAGTCATAATTCAACAAAGGACCGCTAGTGGTGTTACTGTTGTCCGTGACAGTTAACAATATTCTTGCCTAATACAGTGACAAGTAGTGCCTTCAAGTGGACAGTGGTGAAATTACTAGCTAGGGTACCTGAATGTAACTTGAAGTTTGCATGCATCCAGTGGATATTTCGTGCGCATACGCCTTCTACCATCAAATACGCACATGTCCAAGTTTCAATGCTGAGTATACAGCAGTTTGGTGTAGGAATTTAAATCAGACTTGCGTGATCATTACATATTTTCTATGAAAGAAAGTGTTTCAAGGAAAATCTAAGGGCATGCAATGCATGCCTTGCATTCACGGAGTATACGCCACTGATAAAGGTAAAGTTAAATTTAAAGTTAAAGTTAAAGTTAAAGTTAAAGTTAAAGTTAAAGTTGGTACTGTTCCTCATTATGTGCTGTGCAATGAAGGCACATGTTTCAGAGGAACCTTGTATTTTTTATTACACTACCTTTATGTTTCCCTTCCAGGCACTGGATGGCTTCATCATGGTATTTTCCTCTTCCGGAAGAATATTTTATGCATCAGAGGGTATTACATCTCTCCTTGGTCATTTGCCTGTGAGTATGTCGTTAATCGCAAAATATTTTTGTACAATGTTGTGAATTATGTCTCAGTAATATGTCTGATGTTGGCAAGCCATTTCTAGCTTTACAGTGAAAATGGCTTTAATCAAAATAGTATGTAGAAGAGCAAACACATTTATTGTATTGCAGGGTAAAATGGTATTCCATTATTGCAGTTGTTTGCATTGTAGAAATGTGTTACTGGTAGGTACAGGGTGAAGGTGTGCTATAGATGAAGTTAATATGATTGCAGGGATAGAAGATATTACCAAAGTATTTGTGTGTGTTTAGCTGTATGTCGTACAGCAATTAGATTTTTTATTTTTGTGTGGCTAACTGGCAGGTTTGTATGGTGGTACTGCCATAGGTTTGTGTTTGGGAGTATGCTGTTTAATCCCAGCTTGGTTACCAGCATGTGCCTGCCTTCGGATACTGATAATCCCTACTCATTTTGACAGAGCTGTTTAACTGGGAACTTTATGTGCAATGTGAATGAAATCCACCACACAGCAATATTTGCTTTCTTGAATTGAAGTTATCTACCTATCATATGCAGTTTTGCTTCATTTGCTGCTGTTTTTACAACTTTTTTTACATTATTTCTACAAAATGCGTAAAGTAAACATACACTGGAGAGGCCATTTATGTATATGTGTTGTTTAGTCTGTGATATACCGGACTGGATCTCAGTGAAATCAAGTGTGACATTAGAAATTGTTAAATTTAGTTGTAGTTCATGTCAGTGAAGTATAAAGGTCACTGTACGTGAAGCTCAGACCAAAGCTTATAAATTTTTGTACAAACAAATCATCTTACATAAAATTTTCACGTCACATCATATGCAGACTGGTTGTTTTAACATTTTTTTATCAAAATACAATTAAAAATAGTTTCTAACACTAGGTAGTGTGAATAGCTTTGTAAAGTGCATTTGTATATACAGCACAAAGGAAAGGAATATTTGTTTTCTTTTCTGTTCTTGAAGAAAGGCTGTAACAACCAGAAAGTGAGTAAAGGTGATTATTAAAGCTAAGGAGTTTAGTTAAAAAACGTTTTCTGTACAAGACTTACATTAGTGAAGTTATCTGTACCAGTGATAAATAAACACCAAGAACACAGAGGTATGTGTGACTGCAATGAATGTATGTAGAAAGTGTATGTACTGCAGAATGAGTTATGTTTTTCTGTTGCCGTAGAGAAACCTCCAACAGCCACATGCTGGTGAACGCAAAGTTCTAGTCTTTTAATGTGTTCTGTTAGCTGAAACTATGTCTTGTTTCTCCTTTACAGAGTGACCTTCTGAACATGACAATGTATGATTTGGTGTATGAAGATGATCAGTCAGAGTTGTACAATGTAATGCTGAGTCCTGCCAACACTGTGGATGCCATGACATACAGTGATACACAAGGTTGGTGTTGTGTAGTAGCAAAGTATGGTTTGTGTGTGTCGTGACTGTTGGGTTGTTTTCTGCCTTACATTGCCATATGCCTTCACCAAGTCTACTTTTGTTGATAAAACTTTGCAGTTGGAGGTGACTTGGACCCATTTGTTTACCCTTAAAAACATATCTGATGCTACTGTAATTGTAAAATCACATCAGAAACAGGGATGATTGACTGCACTTTTTTCTTAAGTATTGTGCGCTTGTTAGACATCTGTAGAAGCCAATGGCCATGATGTTTGTGCCTGCAGTGTTTATTAGTTTTCAAAATGTCAAAGCTTGAAGTTACTGTAATGTGGTCAAATTCATCTTCAGTGTGATTCTTCAGTACACAACATTTCCAGAATGAGTTAATGGGCGCTTATTTTGAAGTTAATATATTGTGTTTGAAACTGATATACTCAGCATGTGAATTGCTCCATGTACTAATAGATACACATTTGCAATTGCATTTTTTTCTTTGATTTTCACCTGGTATCTATATTCTGTCATTAGAGAAAAGTACCATGAAATCGCTTGTTGTAGACCTTACAGATTGCCGTTTAGAATTGGTTGGGGTGGTGCTGAGAACATTTCACAAGAAAGGCTTTGCATGTTGTGTGCTCCAAAGTGGAGTTCCAGTAATACTCCATATCAATGGGTGGTATTAGTTTCATACCTATGTCTGAGGGTGAAAGAGTGAAAAATGGGACAGAAGGCAGACAGGAAAACAATTTGGAAGGTGCTAAGTAGGAAAAGCGGAAAGAAAGACATTGTAATACGACATTAAACTTTTTCTTAAGCTGTTGGTTTCTTCGGTTGATACCATCGTAACTGTCTGAATTGAATGTAATTGCTATGATTGATGCTGCCTTTTCAAGCTAGGAATAAGAGCATATGTTGAGACTGTTCTGGCTGCTGTTTGAATTTATACTGTAAAGCCTTTGTGTCCTTCACATGACCATTTGCCTTTGTGTAGCAAATGGACTCTTCATTCAAATTACTTTCTGGCCACTGATGCAAATTTGTGGGAGTACCAGTATGTGATTCTGTGTATTAAGTTGACATCATGTACTTTGTCAATCAGTGCATTTTAATATGTCTGTGTGTGTGTTTGTGTGTTCATATATTAAATATATATATATTTTTTTTGTTACAGAGAATCGGGTTTCTTTCAATTGCCATTTAAAGCGTGGTGGTCTTGACTTCCAGAAAGAGGACACATTTGAACTAGTGCAATTTGTTGGATATTTTCGTAAGTTTGGTGTTTAGTTTGGTGGTAGAATTGCTGTTATTTTAATGGCAGATATTTAACCATTGAAGGTGAAACTGTTTTTTGTTCACATCACTGTTGTTCCTCAGGTGCATGGTTTGAATAAAACATTGTGGTTGTGCACGCTATACGATACATGGTAGTGTGATCAGCTGCACACTGAGCGATGAATGGTAGTTGCCTGGTATGTCACAAAGTGTGATTTGCGTGGTATGTTATTGTTTATTAAATGCCATCACCACCACCACTGTGAAGCAACATGAGCTATGTCTTCTAAAAGTTTCCATTTTATGCAATTGCTGTTTACATTATTTTAATCCACTGCTTACATGGTCCATCTATTACATCACCACCACCACCACCACCACCATCACCACCACCACCACCACCACCACCACCACCACCACCACCACCACCACCACCACCACCACCACCCCCACCACAACCACCAGGAGGGATGCTAATAAAATTTGTCATGGGAAGTCAACAATTTACCAGGCACTCAGCTGGTCATGGAAGTCCGTAAATTCTATGGAGTGACATGGTTCATTACCATAATCACAAAAAGATGCCACCAGATCCAACCTGAGTTGGATAAATACAGTTCACACCTTCACAACTTATCTCTCTGACGCTGAAATCAATCAGTGAATTGTGCCTGGCAGTGTGGTGCTTATAATACTTCTTGTCCAGTACTGTTCATGTTCAGAGAATGATTGTTTTCAGGTTCTGATGTGGAACCTCATGAAACGGATAACTTTATTTCTAGTAACAGCCATTTGAATAGCTTCTCTTCTGAAGCAGATTCACGGTATGTATGACCTGTGAAAATATGTTAAATGAAATTTCTTTTGTAATTGTTGTAGAGTTTCCATGAAACTTCTTTTAACATATCAGGTACTTGTCTTTGTTTTAGGTTTATATTTGTTGGTACTGGCAGACTTCACATGCCCTTATTAATTCGTGAAATGTCTGTTGTTGACTCCACAAAAAGTGAATTCACTTCACGTCATAGTCTGGAATGGAAGTTTCTTTTTCTGGACCACAGGTCTGTACATTTTGTGGTTGACTTACCATTTTGATCTACTTTGCTGTTTTTGAGTGTTTTATTTAGCAGTGCTGTCAGTTGCTAAAATGACATGATGAGGACTTGTGAAATGTTGACAGCGTGAAATGTTGACAGTCTTAATGCATTATTGCTGAAGAAGTAAGAGGCACAGGAATGGAAATTAAATGTATTTTGGTAGGTCATGTGAGTAAGTTTTTGTGACCAGCACGTAACTGTTTACAGGTGTTCAGTGACAGCACAGTAAATACTTGGCTCATTTCGTATATGTATTTATTTATTCAAATTGAACCCACATGTTTGTCAGCATGATGAATGTAACTATAGTCACAGCAACTCATATCAGTCCAGCAAGTTCCAGCAAAGTGGTGGACAATAGTGGAATGTAAACTGCATCATTTAGATATCCCCAGAAATCATTTAGAGACCCCCAGAAATCATTTAGACACCCCTGGAAGAAGAAATCAGTTAAGTGTTAAGTTAGGGGACTGAGGTGAGCAAGTGGTAGGGCCAACTCTGGCAGTTCATTTCCATAGAAATTTTGGCTGTAGAAAGTTTGTCACCTTCGAGTTTTAAAAGAATGTTGCAGCAAAATGTGTAGTGAACTGCACTGTCTTGGGCTGTTATGTGTTGCAACATTTGACATTAGTAATTTTTAAATCTCAGTCAAGTTTGCAGAATTTTGTTTACCATCAGTTGCAGCACACTTGATTGTCGAGTGGCTTGATCACAGAATTGTTTTAATTATTGATTTATAATTTTTGCTAATTTTACAATGTACAATGAAGCATTTAAGGGAAAGCAGGTGCTATAAGTTGTGTCTTGTACTGCTAGTTTTGTTCATTGTCTTTTATTAGTGTGCTATATGATTTGTTTTACAGAGCTCCACCAATTATTGGTTACCTACCTTTTGAAGTTCTTGGAACGTCTGGATATGATTATTATCATGTGGATGACTTAGAGAAGGTGGTAACATGTCATGAAGCCTGTAAGTCGAGCTCATAATTTAAGAAATTTCTTCTTCTTTAAACTGTATACCGATTGGGTGGTAGATAAAGCAGTTAGAACTAACAGATAAAGGCTGTATGACAAGCTTCATTATATGTTTTATTACACTCTGACCTTTCTCTCCTAAAAGCTGAAGTATTCTGAAGGAAGGCTAGAAGAAACTGGAAATAGTGTGTATCATTTATTGGGACACGATGCATTTTGTGGATCAGAAAGATGTATGACATTTTGCAGGCTGACTCTGTACCTTTAAGTGACAGAAAAGGGCACCTTTCCTGTGGGAACTTGTAGATCTTATTACATATCAGTTTGTAACTCCACCCAAACTAATTTGCTTCATTGCCTAGTGTTACGGACTAGCTTCCAATAAATGGGGTCTGCAGAGTATGAAGGCCTAATCTTCTCTCTTGATGTGGAGACAGAGAGATCCAGCATCTGAAATATTGTGTGTGTGTGTGAACCAGAAAATGGACTGTGTGCAGAGAAAATACTCCCAAGAAAATACTGCGCTATTTAGAATTGTACTGACATTGCTGTGTTGTAACTAGTAAGGATGCCATAACAGTATTGCTTGTGTCTTGTGTTTGGGGTACATCCTGTTTGGATCTTGGCCAGATCAATTGACCTGGTTTTTTCAGTCCCTCCATCAATGGGAAGGTAGCACTTCGAAGTATGCTTCATCTTCTTACCAGATCCTTTGTTCATGGTTCATCAACAGCATTAAATAGCCTAAGAAGAAACAGATTAGCATTATTATAGTTTTTAAAAACATGAAAGAGAAGTTGAAATAGTTCATGACTTTGTGATTAACTCATGGTGCAGAAAGAACTGAGGTAAACTTAATTGTGTTAATTGAAGAAAAGGGTAACTTTTTCAGTAATGCAGAAAGGAGAGGGAACATCTTGCCATTATCGGTTCCTTACGAAGGGTCAGCAGTGGATTTGGCTGCAAACAAGGTTCTACATCACCTACCACCAATGGAACTCAAAACCTGAATTTATTGTGTGTACACATCGAGTTGTCAGGTAGTGTTACCAGCTGAAGTTAAGTGTGCATAATGTTTGTATCTTTTTACCCTACTTGTACACTATGCCATGTTTGTTTACTGAGTAGTAATTTTTGCCTTGCTGTTAATAAGTACCTGCTAAGATTATGAACTGCTGAGCTTGTAGACTTAGCACAGTACTGTGACAGGTGTAATGCAGATGAATGTAGAACAAGCAGCTGCAAGCAGAACACCGACTACATATGTATTATTTCATTTTTATTTTTCACCTATCCCGAAATTAAATTTATATACCTGAAACTTGTAATGCTTTTCTGCCTCTACACTGAAAGTATTAACCTGCTAAGAATTTTCATTCTATGCATATTACAGGAAGTATTTATTGGAGAAGTTATAGGAAGTCTGTAGCCTATTTCATTAGACATGGGGGTCACTCTGAAAAATAGTTTAACAAATGTGCAACAGTGGTGAGCTGGGGGGGGGGGGGGGCCATGTTGCTAGTGGAAGGCCAGGTATCTACCTTCTGTGTCTGACTTGACATTTTCTAGATAATCACTATTTTGATCACCTAGATGGGGTTGAAAAACCATGGAGTGTGCAACTTAGACATGGGAGTAAAACGTGAAAGTAGTGTTTTAATAAGAGTTTGTGTATCAGTCTTAACGTTTGATTCAAAAACTGCTCACCAGATTTTGATAAAATTCCTTTATGCTGTGTCTGCACTGAAAGTTATAAGGCACATTTCATTTTGCTTTATGCCACGCAAATATAACTAGTTTGATGTTCAAATTAGTTATAACTCATTTGAAGAAAAGAAAAAGGGTAAAACATTTGTATGTGGGAGTTAATACAGACCTTATCAGGGTGTGAAACTTTTATTTGAAACTTTTTCAGTGTAGTGAATATTTTAAACAAATAACAGGAAAACTAATATGTGGTGTGATGGACTGTGTAATTGTAGAGTTGTATCAGCCATCAGTTTACATGAAGACAAATGAGGTGTGCAGAATAACATAGAATGCATTTGGAAGGTATATGTTCTTCAGATTCAAGTAAACATTTCCACTGTTTTCATTATTCGGAATGTGGCAGAAAAAGATATATTTTATAGCACGCATGGCCTGTAATGAAGTTTATACTTTTAACCTTTTAAAGACCTACATTTGCATATGCAAACATACATAGAAAACCACCCACAGAATTTCATTTTATGTATATAGGCAATAAGGAAATTTACTGCATTTTTAAGACATGCTGCATAATCTCTGTTTTATTGTTGACAAAATGCCATTTAGAGTGATAATAAACACAGCCAGACACACCACAGTACATATATATATTTTGTACACTACAACATTTTCTCTAGGTGGTACCAATATACTGCATGTTTCGGCTCGGCTGAGCCATCATCAGGTACATGTACAGTCGTTAAAACTCGGATCCTAATCATATGATACAGATAAAATGGTGTAAAGTGATATAAATTAGTACAAAGACATTAGTGAAAGTTCATCATTTCACTGTTTTAGCTGTGAGGCGTTTCTCAAGCGGAACTGTTATAACTCGACCCCTTGCCAATATAGTGATTGGTTAGAAATGGGAGAATATGTTTATGAGGGTAGGTCTCCTTTTATTTTGTATCTTGGTGGTGAGTCCCATTATTCATGTTGTAACCACGGGGGAGTCCAGTTTTCATTTGGAGGTAGCCTTGGAATTTTGATGTGGCTCAGTTGCATGCTTTGGGGTGTCTTTGGTTGACTGTATAGATGTTCATAGTCTATCTGAATAAGCTGGGTGACTTTATTGAAAATGTATATGGATCAGCTGGTTATAGTGGTTTTCAGATTTTGGAAGCTTGAAGATCCCGTGTTATTGTTGTGTGTTGCGACCAGCTTGCTGTCCGTTGCACAGTTTGATGGATGATTGAGGACTCATAAACATATTCTCCCATTTCTAACCAATCACTATATTGGCACGGGGTCGAGTTATACCAGTTCCCCATGAGAAAGGCCTCACAGATAAAAGAGTGAAATGATGAACTTTCACTAATGTCTTTGTACTAATTTATATCATTTTACACCATTTTATCTGTATTATATGATTAGGATCTAAATTTTAACGACTTTACATGTACCTGATGATGGCTCAGCCGAGCCCAAACATGTAGTATATTGGTACTACCTAGAGGAAATGTTGTAGTGTACAAAAAATATATATATGTACTGTGGTGTGTCTGGCTGTGTTTATTACCACTCTATTTGACAAACACACCGGGATGACCCAGATTAAAAAAAATGCCATTTATTTCACAGTTGTATTTTTTTCAGTTCAAATAATACACATGCTTTTCATAAATCATGCACTAGAATTTAAATACACACACCAGTGGGAAGAAGGTTAATCAGATGATTACACAGTTGATCTTAGGGAAATGGAATGCTAGGGGACGAGGTACATGGAACTGTCTCTTATAAGGGCCTTTGTGAATATGATGCTGAACCTTCTGGTTGCAAAACAGCAGAAATTTCTTGTCCAGCTGAGTGACTGCCAACTGTTTAAAGAATGCTCTGCACCAGGGAGCTATTTATGGGCATTATTGTTACATTCTGTTGCTTTAAATGATCTATTTGTGCCATGCATAATCTGTTAGTCTATTTTTTTACTTGTTTTCCTTCTTAAAATGGCAAATACTACACTTCATATGTCAGCATGCTGTCTTTGTGGGTCTGTCCTTCAGTTTCAACTTTCGAATCACATGACTAATTTTTGTCAGAATTCTTACAAGCATTGCATTTTTGGAGGACACCCCATTGCTATAGTTATTAATTTCCTGGGTTGAGTAATTGCAACACTGTAAATGCACGGATTCATATAATGCAGGCACACCATTAGTACTACATACTTTTGGGTCGTAAAGTTACGTGTGGTAATAGATCTTGGAAAAATATGCAGTTTTTGTTAAAGTAACGATTTTATATTTTTGCTGTCTGTACATGGATATGTATGATAGAATAACATGGCAGCAGTTGTGAAAATTGTCTTTAGAATTTTGTTTGGTGGTGGTGAGTGATGAACAATTGGAGCTAGGTATGGGAAATTTGGTCAAAAAATAGGCTGTAAACATACCTATACCTCTATATATGTATATGTGTATATATTACACACACACACACACACACACACACACACGTATTTGTTCATTCAGTCATTCATTCGGTAGTCTGTCTTACAACAGGTCCGTAGGCTCTTCAAAAATGAGTTCTCTGCAGAGTGCGATCTAGTGCTTTGTCTTTCAATATCCAGTATCCTCTTCTTTCCTTGAGGTCATCCCGTAGCTGCTTACATCTTCTTCCACATCTTCCTGTCACTTCTACCATTCCTTCTATCTTTTGTTCAATAACATGTTTTAGAATGCAGTTCCTATGCAAGATGTGACCAATCCAGTTAGCCTTCGTCTTTTTTATTTTATGTAGGATATTACTCTCATCCTTAACTCTATGTAATAATTATTCACTTCTCATATGATTGTTCCAACTGATCTTCCGTGGCACTGCATTTTGGAACTTTCCAGGTATTTCTGATGTACTTTCCAAAGTGTCCAACTTTCAGCATTGTACAAAGCTGTGCTCCAAAGGTAGCACTTTGCTAGGTTTGTCCTTAAATTTAAGCCCAATTTGCTGGTGAAAAGAGTCTTCTCCTTGTCGAATGCTGCTTTTGCCATGACGCTCTTGGATTTAATTTCACATGTACAGCTTGCACCATTTGTTATCATGCTACCCAAATAGTTGAAATATTCCACATACTCCAATTGTTTTGACCTATCAAAGTCTGTATTGCAGATGGCTGCCTGGAGATTTTCATTACTTTAGTTTTTTCCACATGCATTTCCATTCCTTAGCATTTTCCATCTCCAGTCAGTGTATCAGTCTTGTCACATAGCGTTATTTCTTCCTTAGCCAGTAGCCCCATGTCATGTACATATTTCACAGTGCATATTATTTGTGCTCCTATTTTGAAGTCTCCAAACCCTTCAAGAGCTTCCTTGGTGAGGTGTATGTATATATGTGTACAAGAGTGTGTGTGTGTGTATGTGTGTGTGCGTGCGCGCACACGCGTGTGTGCATGTGCGTGTGTATAAAATTAAGCTTTGAGTGCTGTTGCAGAACTGCCTTTCTTAATCATATTTCAAATGTCATTATGTAAAAAATTTTTTGGTGTGCCTCATTTTGACTCTGTTATTTAGGGAGTATAAATCTGTTGGTCTCAATGTTATGTGATTCCAAGGAATGTGAATTTGTTGGTTTTAATGTTATGGTTAAAATTCATTGTAGATGATTGTTACACTGGAGCCTGGACATGTTCTTATGTTTCTGTGTATTGATGTTTTACCTACATGATTGCTAGCTACATGGATGTGATGAAGCAGTCGCAGAAGGTACCAGAGGATCCTTCAGAATCAAGGAGTCAAGGTGACAGCCAAGACAACACAGTTGCAGAACAGTTACCTTATAAACACCAAGAGTCGTCACAGTGTATACCTCAGAGTGGTGTTGTTTCCAGTCCTTGGTCTTCCAAGTCTTCAGGTATGTCAGAACTGTCTATGTTGTAAGTGGAAAGTGAACTCTGTAAGTACAGTCATGTGCCATCGAATGAAAAGTGAGGAAGTGTCACCAAGTGGAGTACACAGAACAGCCATCTTGTGTGTTCATGTTATGTACTGGCATGCAAAGAATTTTTAATACTTCGATGCTGAATATTATAATGGAGTATTCTGGGTTGTGAACTGTGTTATTTTTACTGGACTGCTGCTCTTTGGAAAGATGGTAGAACTTGTTTCATCAGAACAGTCAAATAAACAATTAACTGTCTGCCTGTGAAATGGTGTGAACATTGTAATTTGTTCTGTGTGCTTATATTTCTTACATTTTGACCAGTTAGGAGAGTCTGCTGTACTTTCATCATGTACTGATAGAGGTCTATAGTCGTGCTGGACAACTGAAGAAGAATTTTTTTTTCTCATGTTCAAACCTACCTTCATATTTCTCCAAGATGTATGAATTTTGTGGGTATCTGATAACTTCAGGTGGCTGTAGTGTAACTTACATTTTGTTTGTGATAGATTTTGTAAAATGCAAGTTGTTCATTAAGAATGGTAGCACAGGGTCATGATTATGCTAAAGAGTTTCAGTGTGTGGTTAGCTTATATCAAACTTGTTTATTTTGATTCTGACAAAAGAGATGGGGAACTACATTCAGTAAGGACTGCATATCATGAGGCCTGGCTTGTTAGTTCTTAATGGTGCAGGTGATACACTGCTTTGAATGGCAGGATTGAGCTGTTATAGTTTGTTGTTATTTATGAAGTGTGTGACGTTTCTTTGAATCTGAACAGCTGGTAAACCATCACAGTTAGTAGAAGTGCGTTCACCACGAGGTGGAAATAGTGTGAGAGCACGAACACGTCATTCGGTTCATCACGGTGTTGAATCAGATTCTACTTCCATGTCTGCTGAGTCTCACAGCTCTCGCCATTCCCATCTCACACAGCACAGTATAGTGAGTAGCACATGCAATACAAAATTACTCTTCTGTCATTTATTCTGTCAGAGGGTTGTGGTTTAAATTTGTTGTCTTCAGTGATGTTATACACTTATTATTTAATGAATTGTGTCCTTAAAAAATTGAATCTGCATGCTGTAGTATCCATGTTACAGATCGTGGTTGCTTTGTGCCATACTTACCTGAACATAAGATGAGAATTTTTTTTTCCTAATTCATTATCTGGAATAGGGAGGATTATCTTACAATCACACACAGAGTTAAACACATTCTGTGAATAGGTCCATTCTTTTCATATTTACTGTGGGTAGGTGAATACACCAAGCTCTTGTTTTACACCCTAGTTGGGTTCCTGAAAAAATGGGCATAAATGAAAAAGGTGCAAATCAGAAATGATATTTCCATAAGAAATAATGGAATAGATGGGGGTAAGCATAATAGAATGCAGCCAGCCAAAGGGCATTAAACCAAAAATGAGAGGGCATAAATTAAGAAGTGGTGTGTACTGGCAAGGGGCATTCAAGCAAAATGGTATAAAACACAAGGGGCATGAAACAAGGGCTACATGTAAAGAAAATTATCCAACTTCTACAGTAATTGGGCACTTTATCTTATGCTTCTGAGTTTTTTTTATGAATGTGCAGACATTTCATTTCAAGTCAGATTAGTGAAGTGAGAAAAGTTGTTAAAGGTAAAGAATTCTGTAAAAATCATGGATGTTCTTGTTAGAGGGAAAGGTAAAACAGCGCTTAAAATACCAAGGCCAGTGTGCTGCAGTTATGGTGTGAATTTAAGTTAATGGTAATTAGACATGCTGAAGAAGCCGGGCATAGAAATTCCTTGTACTTGCACACCTTTGGAGAAAACAGAAAGAACTGTTATTGAAACGAGTGAATTCAACCCTGAAAGCATTTTCTGGGCCGAACCAGAGGAATTTGATTGCCACTAATGAAAAAATTCTGGAGTTTTTGATAGAAAAACATAAAAATGACCTTTTAATTACCAGTGAGACAAAGATGGTGGCATTGGAAGTGAACATACCATGAAGATTCTGTGGCAATATTTTAGACAGTAGTGGTTGGGCAGTAAGATTTGTGTGTCACAATATTGTAACTTTATTTCATTCCAAAATATTAAGCATTCAAACACTAAGTGATGCAGAAACCTGGCTGATGTGCATATAGACATTTTCGTGAAAATTTAAGGTTGGGGGGGGGGGCATCTAATCTGCAGTTTTATTTTTATTTGGGTAAATTTGGTGTCTGTGTGTATAGTAGCCAGATATAAGATAATGTTTTTGGTAGAAAGACAATTCTGGGATCCGTTATTTTCAAATGTGTGTTTTGTTTGGATAGTTGTTTTTATAAATTGTGTTAAAAGGTCACTGATTTATGCCCATGAGTTTCTGAAGTCTGATTTTATCCTCGTAAGTATTTGAAGGGTTTTATGAAATGGGGGTTTTATTTCTACTGTATTTTGTTTCATCTTTTACGGACAGAGGAACTGAATCGCTGGGTACAGAACCGAGCAAAATTTTAATTCTTTTTACTTCCTGCTTTGAGATCTGTGCAAGGTGTATTCCCGGAAGTGGCAAATATAGTATTGTGGGGTTTTTAATAAAACATTTAATCCAGAGACAGCAGTGACAACACAAAATCTGGCACACTCCACCTCCTCCGGGAAAAAAAACTGTTAAAGGATTTAAATCAGTCACTATCAGAATTTGCTGTCTATTCGGAATTATTCTTCAATTTAGAATGCTGTATTCATGTTTTATACCTCCTACAACTTCCTTTTCAAATTCCGGTGGACACTTTGGTAGAGCATATAATTCATGGTCAGGTGGCATCTGTAATATATGGCCTTTCATATGTCATGCGAGGACTTTGTAGTTGCAGTAATTTCTGTTTTATATTACCTGTTGCATAAAATTGTGCATGCATTTTAGCGATCAAGAGCTAGCGTGGTGGCTCCTGTTCTTAACAAACCTGTGCTGGCAGTGGGTCAACAACAGCAGGTGATGCCACCAGTTACGACAGCCTTCTTGGAACCACAGCAGCAGTACGTGGCAGTACCAGTTCCTGTTCAGCCCGTTCTTGCAGCTGCTACGGGCTTTCCAGGCACCATTGTAACATCTCTTCCACCTCCATCTGATGTATGTCATGCATTCTCCTGTCAATAGTGTACAGTATTTAGAAGTAAAACACTGGACTTAGTCTGGCAATTTTTGAAACTTCTTTTACCATGGTTTCGTTGTTTGGCAAGTGCTCCTCTCTTCCGCTGCTATACTATTTAAATGGATTTTTACCTTACATTATTATCTTTACTGTTTACAACCATTGACATTCGTGCTGAAGGTGATCATCTTATGAGAAAGCCATTACCAAATTTCTTTATCCTCTCTTAAGTTCGCTCTACTAGGAGTCCTGTCTGTTTCTACTATTGTGTATCTTTGTCCACATGAGCTCTGTACCTTGTCCTTTGTAAGATGGGTGTTAATCCACTGTCTTCACTTTTGACTGCTGTAGAAATGCTTGTGTTGTCAGTGTCTACACCGCTGTATCCTCAATTTTAACAACTTCTGGTATTCATATGTTCGTGTCTTGCCTAAATATCCTGATTTTAGAAGATGTCTTTTGCCCATTTCATAATGCTGTGCAGAAACTTCATGTGCACTGTTTATAATCACTGCATTTGTCTTAGTCCATGTGTGTGCTTGTGCTATATATGTTATGTTTGTATATTTCCCATGCCCTGTCTGTGAATGAGTGGTTACTCTGTACTGGCGGGTTTTTGTTTCAGTGTGTTGTAGTTATCATATGAAAGGTGTAAGGTTTGATCTTGATGGTTGTCGCCACCCTTTGTCCCCCCCCACTCAAAAAGAAATATGTATATTGGCATAATGACAATTTCAGACAAGTCTTAATTCAAATATACGTCAGTTGGTGGACAGAATCCAGCGTAATCATTGTGTAATGAGTCAGCCATTAAAGTATTGTCATTTGGGTTTAAGTCTATCCCACATTAAAAATAAATTTCTTGTCCCAAATCAGTCCTTAGAAGTACAATACATAACATAGTTATATGAATAGAAGACTATGCACATTCAAGAATATGCCTTTCTTGTAAAGTCATCTGTTTAATGTCTCTTTTCACATTTGTTTGTTCCTTAAAGGTAATTTTACATTGATTTTGACATATTTCTGAGATGAGAACTTACCAATAAAGACATGTTTCCATTTAATCTGATTTATTGACGCAGGTGTTGACCCTTTCAGGAGTAAAATTAACCTGCTTTATATTTAAAGATCCAGTTCCTACATCACAGAGCATGCAGTGCACTTTCGTTAGAAAGACCAGTGCTGCCTAGGGACATAATAGGTGTTTATTGTTAAATGTGGACTGCATAAGTGCAGTGTTGGCAAATACAGACCTTTAGTGTTTAACCTGGCTGTAATAGAAGTAACCACTAGTCTTTAAATTTTTAGTGTGGTATGTTCTGGTGTTTTGCCTATTATTGAATGTGGTGATTTGTGTTGTTAAATTTGGATCAGGATTAATTTCAATAAAATTTAGCAAATTTTTCTAATATCAATTTCAGCAAACACAGTTTATGCAGAAAGAAATGTTCCTAAGGACAGAAGAGAAGGTGATGTGTGTGTAAAATGTGTTTATGTAAACACACCTATTTTTTCCTTGTCTGCCTGTTGCTGTAGCTTATTCGCCAGCCTATTGTGATGACTACAGCACAAAGTCAGATCCAGGAGCAGTTGCAGAGAAAGCATGAAGAATTACAGCGACTCATAATGCAGCAACAGGAGGAATTGCAGCGAGTGTCAGAGCAACTTCTGATGGCTCGGTATGGGTTGTTGTCACCAATCCATCTGAACGTGACCCTGCCTTACACAGTAGCTGCAGGTCCTGCCATCAGCAGCACCACATCCACACTTGGATCTACACCTCAGCTGTATCCAACACAGGCAGGGACTGCAGCTTCACTTCCTGTCCACACTGTGTCACCAGAGGTATCAGTGTGTGGGCATTCGTCCCTGACAGTTACCAGTGTTGCATCTCATCCTCTTGTTCAAACAGGATCTATGGTGATTGAACCACATGAGGTAAAGTGTTGTCTTTCATTTGATGATTAAATTAAGTAATTGCATTACATTTATTTAACACTTGAGGCACCTGTATTCACTGTTCAGTATGTCATTCAGGCATGTGTCAGATTTCTGTTGTATTTGTATTGTATAAATTAGGTTTCATTTATGCATACAAAGTGTAAGCAGTTGGGAAACAATGTGCACATTGTATGGAGTTAAGTACAAAGTGTGTACTGTGTTGTCACACATAATACAGGGAATTCAATGCAGCTTTATTTTTCAAGGCATTACACATGGGAGTAAGTTGTACCCTGATTTTAAAACTGGAGATTTTGGGGGAAGATGTACATCTTACATTTGAGCCGTTATCTTACATCTCCTGTTCTGTCAGTCGTAATTTTATTGCTGTTACCACATAAGTACCAGTTTTAAATCTGTGGCCTTCAAGATGTTAGTTGCCCTGCTTTCAGTGATGAAGCAGCATCTGAAAGGACAGAAGTGAAACAGTGTTGGAAACAACAAGACCCTGGCCTCTGTGGGCATGAGACAAATTATCATGCTACAGTATTACAGGTTGTTTGTTATCATTGTGTTTTAGGGCCTGTAGAAATATAGTTACCTAGTCTTGTGACGATACTGTGTTATGCGTAATGACAAGGCAATGAATCATATTAAGCTGTGTGGCTTGTCAACTTACTTTGCACCATCCTTATACGTAACTGAATACACTGTTGGTCGTTGATATGTTCTGTGTGCAGGTTAACCTTCAAGCACATGCTGCAGGTGAGGAAGTGAGTCCCTTTCAGCTGCCACAGCAACAAGCTCAGTTGTTGTTCACATCATCGAATTCAACGGCACAACACAACCAGTGATGAAATGGTCACTGAGGCTCCCCCACCTCCACCAAGTAAAATTTGTTTGCGGGAAACATGGCAATTCAGACTGTTTGAATTCGCTGTACTGCTACAGGCACTTTAGTGATGTGAGTTCTCGTGGAGATGTATATTCCTTAGCATATGGAGTGGTACCAGCTGTACTGCTATCAACATTAAGCTAGATACAGCACATGGCAGCTTATTAAGAATTTAAGACATTATAGTGTTTGACTTCAAAAGTGAAATCCACTGATGAAGGGTTGATGTGAGTTAGGGCTGCTTTTGCTGAGTCTGTCCAATCTATTAGTTAATTCATCCTACCATTCAGTGTTCTATAACCCATGCAGTTGCACAAGCCTCATATAAGCCAAGAACAAACTCCTGTTTGCTGTTCACAGAGTCCTGTGTTTAGTTTTTGATTAAGAGTCAAGCTGTCCTTACAGGCTTGTGTGTGGTTTTCCTGTCACTCTCTGCAGGTAAGTGGTGGATAGTCCTACTTTAAAATCGATATCCTTTCCAATTGTAATTTACAATAATGCTCACATCTGTGATTCCATAACCTTTACTGTTGACAAAATTTGTAAATCATTTGGCTATTTGTGACAGGATGTCTTACGCACTGTTTCCGGAGCGTATATTATTTCCCTCATTCGTAGCCTGTGTCCTGTAATGTTATTTGACTGTACTGCAACAAGCCTTTTTACATACATTTTATACATTTATTACATAACAAACATATCAGTGTGGCTGATAAAGGGAAGGAGTGGTACAAACAGTGGACTGGGATAGCAGGAAGAGGCAGTGAGGAGAAGAAGGGGCTGGCCTGTAAACAGGTACATAAATGTTGAAAAGGAAATGGCACGTAGGTGCAAAACAATGCCAGAAATGAAACTGCCCCTGAAAATAACCAGTGCTGCACAGAAGAATAGCATCGCTTGATCTTTGCCCTAATTAATTGTTCTGCGCTGGACAGCTTGTCATCTTTGCTGGTAGCGTAAGTGCTGTTTTTATTGGCACTTGTTGTGAAGTTGGTTCTCCTTCCCTTTGTTTCAGTAATGTTACTTTTCCAGTACTGTTTCAATTTTTGCACATGAGCACATATATGTGTTCTGTCTTCCACATTCACGGACCGTGTATGTTCCATTGTAAGCTTCTTGGCTTGTGCTCTTCACAGGTTAGTACTGTTGGCTGTGAACCTGCCTGCTTTTGACACAGGAGATTATCTTAAAGTATGTTCAGAGTTCATTATTCAGAACAGCACAAACAATAATCTTAGTGACTGTGACCACTCCGTATGACCCAGAACATTTCTTTGCCACACACAATACGTGAATAAATAATAATGTCCTGAATGTTTGCTTCCAATTTTGCAAGTTGGTTGAATGACCCTTCTACTATTGTCACGTTTGTTTCCACTTACTTTAATTTAAATTGTCTTATTCTTAAGAGAACCCAGAACTTTCTCTGAAACACACTGTTTGTGATGAATTTACAGTTGTGTTGCACACTGCTTACTTGCTACAGAGTTGGTTGATAGTTTGCTTTTATTCTATGACTTGTGTAACGTGACTGCATCCATGTCTTACGTCTGACAGAGAGAGAGAGAGAAATCAGAGTGGTACCCTCTCTGTTACTTTAAAAAAGGGAGTGTGTGTGAGGAAGTCATATTGTCTGCTGCAGGTGTCATCAGGCCAAAAGGACTGATTTGAAACAAATTATTGAGGGTTCAGAGACTGAACCCTTCATGGTGTTCCGTGTGTACTCACAGGGATGTAAATGGCAAGGACATGGTGGGAGACAAAGAACTTGTTGCTCAAGATTCTTAAATACTTAATCAATCTTACATGCTTGCTGAAAAGGATGAAGTAAGTTCCGGCATTTCACTTTTATGGAGATGTTTGTCCATAGTGACATTTATTTCTCTTGACCAATTCTGACTGTGCACTTTTGTTGAAGCTGTTATAGGTGGTTTATATTCTTGGACAGCGTGGTATGGGGTAGTCAGTTCATTTATTGGTAAATTTTTTCAAGCCTTCACACTGTGTCTTGAATATTTTGAAATTTGTCTTGTGATACACTCTGATTTTTTCTTTTACCTGCAACCTTTCATGTATGGAGCCATTCCTATCATTGGCTGGACGGTTGTGAATGTTCGGTGGCAGGGTTATCATTATCTGTCCCTTTACCAAATTCTTTGTCCTTCTACCAGGGCTTGCATGCTGTGTAATGAGACTGGACCTATGCTCCATCCAAGTATGTGGCTGGTTTGAGATGATCTAATACTCTGTTGCTTGTGCAGTGTTCTAGGGTATGTAATTATCCAAGCAACAGTGTCGTTTCCTGTCAGCTTATGTCTGTTGTTATTACATTTCTTGAACTCAAAGCCCAGTGATTAATTTTGTTTAATGTTCTTTGGAAACATCTTCATTCTTGGCTGCTAAATCGATTTCCCTCAGGTAGGTACTTTCATCTTAACTGTGAAGAATGAATGAATAATGTTTCTGTCAAATTCATCCAGCAAAACTTTGAGAGAGGATGTTTTTCTTTCTTGCATGGTATTGATAATTATGAACGCATGGTATTGATAATTATGAACCATTAGCTTCATCTATTTTGCATTATTCCTTTGTTCATTCAGAAACACACACAGTGTTTGCAGCTGTTTGTGTGTGTTCATTTTCAGTTGGTACCAACTGAATGGTGAATGTGCACTTCTTTTATCATAATGCTCTGTTACAGTATTAGCTCTCCTTCTTGTTTAAGAAAAGAGCCGTTTCGCACTTTTCCTATTGAGCTGACAAATAGACTGCGCCATCACTTGCAATGAAGTCAGTGACTCACGAAGCATGCGTACTGCTGTAGATAAGGTAGAGATGGAGAGGATAGCTTACATGTTTCTCATATGCACATTTAGATCTTGCAGGTAGTGGTGGACCAAATTATTTGAAACTCTTTCGTGCTTGTAGTTAAAGACTGCTTGGGAAACATGCAGGTACTCACAAAGCATTTGCGAACAAGAAAGTTGCTGTGGAAATGGACTGTGAATGGATGGAGGTTTTTATATTTCTACATAGACAGTTCTAGTCATGTGGTGAACTTGGGGACAGTCAGTGGATGACCTTATTGTACTTGGGTAGATGCGTTCGTAATTTTGAAAGTACAAATTACTTTAGTATTTGTAAGTTGTTTATGGTGACGTTGTGTGGTGTGAACAATGTTGGTGGCATGTACAAAGTTGTTACAAATTAAATCTGCACATTTAAAGATTTACATTTAGTAAACTACTTGTCCTACAAATGTTACATTATTGCCAATTGAAAGAGAAGTTACAAATTATTATTTAAATTTTGAAGTGATTTGGTTCAACTCATGGTGTAGGAATATCAGGTGAGGCCCTGGACAGGCAACTCAGTTCTTATTTGGCAAAACTATGACTCGCCCATAACATTCTTATTCTCTCTGGCCTATTGATTTTGCTTGCCATTCACAGATGGTAAGGAGGTAGCCTTTCTGCATTATTAAGCCGGTGTTCACTGCAGTGTGTCCCTTTGAATATGGAACCCATGCTGTTGGCTAGGATATCGGGATGTGTGGGACCCATTTCCAGTAGTTTTATCACAGCATGTTTCCTTAAGAATTATCTGAATGCTCACTCACACATAGCAACATGACGTAGAAAACCTTAGTTTTGTAAGTTGCTTGTGACACACAAATTCTTGTTGTTCATGACTGTGAAGTACAGCATAACACAGAGGACTGTATTGTGATGTAAATTATTATTATTATTATTATTGTTGTTGTTGTTGTTGTTGTTTTTCTTGTTTGTGAGTATGAAGTACAGTGTAGCGCAGAGAAACTTGATTGTGGGAACTTATGTAAGGAAGAAATCCTATAAAAATTGTCGTAGAGAATTTTTAAATCAGTTTCCCAATGTTTCTGTTCATTCAAAATCAGCAGATTGGGTACTCTCAGTTTATGCCATAGCTTCATGCCAAAAACAACTTACGTAGGGTGAGAGCATGTAAATTAAAACTAATTTGCCAGTGGCAGCAATTTCCCTTTTTTCCCCACCACAAACAGAGAGACACATATCCTGTCTTGTACAGGTAGAGTAACAATAAAGAAATAAAAGAAGTTAACACTGGCCATCCCTGCATGGGGGGGGGGGGGATGATACAATAAATCGGTCATTGAACTGCAGGGACAGATTTTTGAGCAGACATATCCACTGGAGATTCATTGTAAGCAATCAAAAATACAGAAGCAGGTGATTACTGTGGTAGGGATGGGATTGAATTGATTAAAAAGCAATAATGTGTTTGCATTTATGGTTGTCAGAGTGGCTGGTAAAAGTAGTCTAGATTAGTTGATCACTTCTGAGTGAAATCACATTTTTCAAAGTGTGTCTAAATTCTCTGGCTGCATGTAAGTGAAATTTCATTTTTCAGGCTTGCATAAAATGAGGAGTGCCTGCATATCAACTGGTAAACAAACTTTGTACAACAGGTTCCTTGTCAAAGAACAACACAGAGCAAGCACTGTGTGTTCTTCCAGAAGAAACATTGTTGATACTGAAGGTCTATTAGAATCATCTCCATGGAAATCTTTAAGACAGTTATTCCAGAAAACCAATGTATCAAAATCATCTGTACGTGCAGACACAAAATTGCTTTTTTTATAACACATTACTGCCATGTACTGCATTGTATCAGGAAAATAAACCAACAGGGTGCACTATTTTCCATTTATTTAGTATTAACCCAACATGCTTCAGCACAACTGGCTGTCACCAGGGATCACAGAGAAACAACTAGGCTACTAGTCTTCATGGAGCTGATGTACAGTATGTATTGTACAGTACCTCAACTCCATGAAGATGGTTTGTGCATCCTGTGCACAACACACTGGGGAACACAGTGGCACAGTTGGTTGAGGTACTGTATTACAAGCTGGAAGGTCGTGGTTTCGATTCCTGATGGGGTTATTGGGATTTTTTATTGACTTAATCCTTCCGACCACACTATGGCCCTGGGGTCGACTTAGCCTCTAACAGAAATAAGTACCAGGAATATGTCCTGGGAGGTAAAGGTGGCCAGTGCATAAGGCTGACTACCTTACCACCTTCATGTGCCAACTGTCTAGAAATTCTGGGAGCCTGAATCTCTTGGAGCCCTAAGGGCCTGTCCAGGCCTGTAATAGGATAGCTTTACCTTTTTGTGTGGAACATATTACTTCTGCCCATTACCATCAAGGCTGACTCCCACTCTGTCATGACAGCCACCGCAACCCATCTTATGACACTTTTTAAGGTGCCTGGATTCATTATACTGTACTCACGGCTTACACACACACAGTGATTATGACTTTGACAACATCTGCCATGTTTTCATTGTATTAGCTCAGTTGTAAATCTGCGATAATAGTGTTGTTATCAGTGTATGTTTTAATATACTCTGTGTGTTAATCTTACCTTTAAAACTATGTTTGCATTTAAGGTGTTAACATGTAGTGGTCTTGAAAGCATCTGGCAGTTTCATTGTGATCCCGTACAGTGGGCAGTTAAGTTGAAATATGTTGGATCAATACAAAATAAATGGAATGTAGTCTAATCTGTTGGTTTATTTTCCTGACAAAATTACTTTGTTTGAAACCATACAAATTTACAGTCATACACATTTGCAGGCAGCAGACTGTTGTGAGAGTATGGTTTTGTAACTGGTTGCATGAATTGGAAAGTATATTCAAGCAATTTTGAGCAAGGGCTTCAGGCAGTTTGTTATGATATGTTCACCAGTTGTTAAAGTGCCAGAGAGTTGAAGGAAGTGATTTCCAACAGCTGCTTTAACATGCAGTGAGTAATATGTAAGGCACAATGTTGAGTTACGTTCTACATTCAGTTTCCATGTTAGGTTGAATGCTCTGTGTGTGTGTGTGCGTGCATGTGCGTGTGTGGGGGGCCATCTGGTCATATCTGTGTGTATTTGT
Source organism: Coptotermes formosanus (assembly GCA_013340265.1). Taxonomy (NCBI): domain Eukaryota; kingdom Metazoa; phylum Arthropoda; class Insecta; order Blattodea; family Rhinotermitidae; genus Coptotermes; species Coptotermes formosanus. Next base: position 352,131 of record BLKM01006290.1, on the reverse strand, counting down.
CTTCTGATTGCCAAGAAAGCCATTGTGTAGATTAAAGTGTCTGCTTAGTGCATAGCAACAGGCTGTTTAAATGCCTGCACAAGAGGTTACAAGGACACTGTGGAAGGCACTTCTGATGGGACACAAATTCAGTATTTGTGAAAGATGTATTGGCGCAGGAAATCCTAAACTCTGACCCCCAGCATTTCCACATCTTCCCCTTATGGGCTTTTTATCAATTTTTTTTAATCTATATCCCACTCCTACCAACTGACATTGATGAAACAGCATCATCAAAGAAAAAACTTCGCAGACAGTTTCAGATAAGTACCTTTGTCACATGGATGTTGTGAGAATTCCATTTAAGCTCATTCATGTCAAGTGCCATTAAGTACAGTGTATGACACTGGACAGATTGTCATGTTGCTGTGTCCATTAATGTTAATGGGATTTGGTTCAAAACAGATTTTTAACATGCGTGTACTTTGTTAGCATTAACTGTTGTTGTACATGATGAAAGATGTTATGGTTTAGGAAAAATTACAGAACTCTGGTGGATTATTTTTGAAACAGAAATATCATGTTGTAAAGGTTGCTGTATACAAAAGAATGTGATGGCAGATGTGTTCTGTGACATTCTTGTGAAATTTTCCTGTTTTGTCATGTGTGCTTGCTGTTCTTTTCTTTGTGATGCCCATTGAGTTTCTTTCTATTGAAAATGTGCTGAAAGTTGACACCGTTGAACTGTATAAATATGTTCATTATCTTCCTGTATAGTTGTTGAGAATTTATGTTGTGGTTACCTGAAATAGCACATGTGGACTGATCTCAGTAGTTTAAACTAACCAAATATTGACATTTGTGTGTACACTTAAACCATGTGTGTGTTGTTTATCTTGAACTACCCAGAATTTCTTCATAAGGCACAAAAAATCCATTTTTTCTATTTGAATTATTTCAGTCCATAATTATTTAAGCCCACACAAAGGGAACAAAAAAAATCCAAAATTTTGATTGGGAGACTGAATTCAAGTAATTGAAGGTGAGATCCAGTGGCAGACTTTTGTGAGTACTGTGGTGAATCTCCATGTTCCATAATAGCAGGGAGGTGTTGCACCAGCTGTGTAACTTTTTTAAGGTGTTTAGAAAGGGTGTAAAAGGCAACGGTGAGAAATTTGTAAAAAATATTCCCTGACTTTGTGCCAAGAACCTGAAGGTCTGTGCTGCTGTTTTTATGAGTACATTGTATGTGATCTGAAAGTAAATACTGAATTTTTGTTCTTATTTGAACAATCTATGTATCCTGTAAGTAGACTGACAGTTTATGGTCAGCCGGTATTTGCGATGGAAGAGTCTTAAAGTATTCAGTTTCAGAATATTGTTCAAGCAACATTCTTGCTGAAGGAAGTACGTTTGCTGTCCTGAGATTCAAAAGGTAGAATAACAATAGAATGTGCAAAAGCTCATAAAAAGTATGAAACAGCAAGACAAGTAAAATTTAAACAGTTAGAGATGGGGGGGGCGGTAACTTACAGGGTTCAAATGGTGCAGTTTATTCGTACATACACAATTGGTACTCTGCCCCATAAGTTCATTATATGTGGTACAGGCTCCTTAAAGAATGTAGTCTTTTTTTTTTATATTCAAAACTTATGAAGCAAGTAAAAGGAATGTGTATGCCTTTTTAATAATAATTAATGCACCTTGTGACTTCTGAGACTACAGTACAACCCTGACTGTATGTTCCCACATTTTATGTTTTTCAAAATTTACGCATTTTTCATACAGTCCCGTCATAAGGCGCATAAGAACAATGTTTCCTGGATTTCACACTTTTCAAGATTTTATGCCAGTTGGGTGGTCTCCACTAACGTGTAAAATTGGGGTTTTTCTGTCAATGGTAAATTGTAGATTTTGATGCCATGTCTTTTCCACTTGCACTATGAACTTTTCTGAAAACATGTAAGGCTGGCAGTTGCTATGAGCAGACAGTACTTGCTGCTTATATTAACATTGTGTGCAGCTGAATTGGTCTGAAAATGCTCTGGGCTATTCTCAGTGAAGTTCCTTAATTACGAAGTGCATTACTGAAATGCAAGAGGTCGGTAGGTTCTCCGGCCTCTTAAATGGATTTGTGCGTGAATCTAGTTTCTAATTATAACAATTTTCTTTTGTAAAGAAAATGTCTTCTTGCTGCTTGGTGAATCTGGCCCCCCCCCCCCCTCCACCTATTTATCCCTCACTTCATTGTGGAGTGAAAATAAGCAAATAACTGTCAGTTTTGCTGGTATGTGACATTGATCTACTTGCATAATGTGCCCCACTTGACCTAGCAATCAGCTGAACAATATGATTTTTTTTTCAGTGTAGGTGGCTGTCAGTTTGTAAACTGGGGGGTTTTGTGCTCACCACCTTTCTGTTATTACAAGTTTGGCAGTGTAAATGTTATGAGGTTAGTCCAGTTTTGTGCCTTTGCAATGGCTGTATGATGAAGGATTGGCAAATATTGACCTGTTATCATGTGTTCTACTGTTATTTGTGTACCTTTGTGGCTGACCCCATATTTTGAGTAAGGTTATCACACTGTGGAGTGACATATGAGGAATATTTGACAGAAGTAACACAGTGTAGAAATTTAAATGGTGTTTTATGTGTAATGTAGGGACTGTTGCGAAAAAAACCTAACAGTTGTTTGATAAAAGAAGGTAAGAAGATACACTTCAGTTTGGAGTACAGGAGGACCTTATTATATGAACCCGTATTTTTAGTGTGTCCGCATATCCAGAGTTTTATTTCAGCCTTCCACCTTCATCTTCACCGTCTGAATCGTAACACTGATGACCCAGCTGCTCAGTAACATCTCCTCTCTGTTGCCTTACACAAGGCATTCAGGGCTGTTACAGTCACCACATCATCTACAGTTTCTTGTTCAGTGCAAGTGACAGCAGACCTGTGTTATTGTCAGTGCATGCTGGAAATTGTACGGCACAGAAGATTGTATAGTAAATGTACAGGAGATTCTGGGTGAGCTGAGGCCCATGGTTGTCAATAGCTGTTGGAAGAAGCTTTATCTCAAATTAGTTTATGACATCTTGGGGTTCTCCAAACAGCTGGATGAAACAAGGAACCATCTTTGTCTTAGTCTGTGAAGTTCAAGGGGAAGGAGGGTGATATCCAGGAAGTAACTGACTCTCATACTGCTGAGTTAACTGGGGAGGACCTTGAATGACTAACAGCACTCCGTGAACAAAGGGACAAAGAATGTTCTGACACCATTACAGAGAGACCTTAGTTGACTACTGGTCCTCTGAAGAAAGGCCTCTGGATGGCAGTCATGCATTTTTTTTTGCAGTTGACCATTTCAGAGCAAAGTGCCTGAAATTTGAGCACAAGATGGAGGCTGTCACAGCAGCACACACGGAGGTGTAAAAGGACATACAGAAAAAGGCAAAGCCATCAGAGATCACCGCCTCTACTAGAGTAAGTCTTCTGTCTCCTCTGCAATGTATTCTGCGTGATTTGATCACCATGACAACTTTTAGTTAGGAGCACTGACATCATCCCAGTAAACATCAACACTGTTTTCATGTTTATTAGTCACTAATTACGTATTGTGTATGTCTTTGGTTACCCTAGCCCCATTTTTTGTGTAATGTCTTAAATTTACGTATCATACTTTTGCTTTTTTCAAGAACATAAGCCCAAATGAACAGCAAGGGTGTTCTGTACACATGGAAAAGTCTTGTAAAATAGAGGACACTAACATCATAGTCTATATATTATATAATTATTTTGTCCTCATAATATTTGTATCATGACAAATCCTATATCCTATAGGTTTACTGACCTTGTATGGATTGATGAAATGTATAATGAATGAATGAATGAATCATAATGTGTTGTGTGCAGGTGATTGTGGGAGTTTTAGATTGATTTGGTATTAAGACAAGAAAGTGTTTTTTCCCGGTTGATATTTAACTTGTATTGCATGGAAAATGTTACAAAATTCTTGTGCAGATAGTTATCCTTGAATACTCCTTGTTGGGTTCTAGTTTTTATGGTGAACAGATGCCTTTTTGCAAAAACATTCTGTATTTTTTCAGCATAACTTTTTGTGAACCCACACAAGTGGAGACAAAAATGTCTGTACTTTTGTTCCACAAGTACTTCTGAACTAATTAACCTTTTAAAGCCTAGCGGTAACTTTACCTACGACCAGGTTTAACATTAAAAAATTCTATGTGGTGCCCACATTGCATTTATGTGTTTTGTACGGATCTCAGAACAAAGAGCAACTTTTGCCTTATAAAACATTAAGAGATTGGTTTTTATAGCTGAAGTGGAGAGTGTTTATAGCGTGATATGCACTGAGTCCTTATATAAAACAGATATGCTTCATCTTTAAAAGGTTAAGGAAATAAGATATTACAGACAAAAGGAATGACATATAAAAACTAACGTGGATTAGAAAGGGACGTACATATTTATACATTTCAGAACAGTAGAACGGAAAAATTTTGAAGACTATAGCCTGACACATACTGAGTTGTTGCAATGCAGGTATTATGTTGGGCATGGACAGGTGCCACTTAAACATCAGTCAATTTTGGTGTGGTTTATTCACAGTCACAGAACTAGAGTTGGTGGCTATGTGCTGCAGTTCATAAGCTTTTGTGTGACTACTGAATTTGTGTGTGCATTGAGGGTTAGTTTTTTTTTGTTGTTGTTGTTTGTAATCTGAGAATATTCCCTATTGAAACTGTGAACCTAATCTTTGTTTTCAGGTGTTCTGTAATAGATATTAAGATGGTTAATTTCTGGATTGAGAACATTGTCCAGGGAGCCTGATTTCTTTCTGGCCCGTATATTGGTGAACTACTGCATTGACACACATGCTCTGGGGCACCACATAGCCATGGTTCAGTGGGGTAACGCCAGAAAGTTTGGGTAATAATAAGATTCGTGATTTAGATGGATGTCTCAAGGTCCAGTTTAAGATTATATTTTTCATTGAGATAGAAGGCAAAAGGCATTTTGATTTGAAATTGTGTTCATTGAAACAGATGTTAAACTGACTGTATTGTAGTTCCATAAAGTGTGTATTCTGAGCTGGAAAATTAATTCAGCCATTAGGTTACATGTGTTCAAAAAACTTTAAATTTATTTAAGATTAGTTCCTGTGATGCAAATTTTCATTGGTATAAAGTTTGAGGTTTTTATGGCAGTAGGTATTCAGATTATGGTCTACTGGCTTGTAACATGATGTAATCTTGTAGGTGGGTACCAGAGTTTTGGAGGAACATCAAAGTGCCTTTGATCCTGAAGACTGTAACAGCTAGTTCCTTCAGGATGTCTGTGTACACCTGCAAGACTACACAGCATTGCAACCTAACAGATTACAGTCGGAAGTTGTCATTGGAATTCAATGTGCAAAGGTGGTACAGGGTGAGACCAGTTCATTAACCATGCACGAGCAACACACAAGTAGATTTGGTATGTATTTACACATAATATACAAAACAATGGGAAATATATATATGTATGTTTAAGAACAGTAACATAAAGCATTTTGTGAACTGACCATAATCAATTTCTTATGTCATACACAATTTAAATAATTCATGTCTTAGTCAACACCTTACTTTCCCATACCATGTTTCTTCAGAATAAGGAAACCAGTGTGTTCTATTTTTGCACATTTGCATAACTATTATTTTCATTTCAGTAGGGTGTTTCTTGCAGTTTATGGTGAAAAAGTTGCTGGTTAAAATTTCAGTTTCTTATGTCACAATTATGCTGTACACAGTACAACTAGATACACAGAAAATCCAAACACTTCTAGGTGCACATTGTGATGTCTCTGTAAAAAACTGAGGACAACTTTGGACTAGCAATTAAAAATGTACTCTAAAAGTGTTGCATTACTACTGTAGTGTCTCTTTGACATGTGACTTATTTTTCTAATCTTATTATTGTGAGACATCCATACCTTGATGCAGAGATCAGTGTCATGACTGTGACACACTTAAAGTACATGTAGGAAAATATGTATGTAATTTCACAATTAACCTATAAATGTTGTGCTTAGGAATCCCTGGTGCACATAGTTGATGATGTTTCTATAAGATCACATATCCATCACAGCTTGCGTAGAGCATCAAGCAAGATCTGTATTTCTTGGCTTATATTCTCCACCAGTCCTTCAATTTGAGGCTTAGAATCCAGTAACTCAATGCTCTGAGTGTACGGATTGTAACGGACTCCGAAGTGACGAGGAATTGTGCTGGCATATTTTCTGAAAGTAAAATGTGTGTTATATTTTAATTGTCGGTTGATTTCTTACTTCAGACACATGAGTATGAGCTGGGCTATTTCAGTCAGTGGAGTGACAAGCTGCAGGTTAGTTGACTGGAGTTCCTTTTTTTGAATGGATGGGATCATTATTTTTGCTGCAGTGTAGATGGATTCCACAGCCTTGTATCTAACAGATATGTGGGACTCTTTTGCAGGGGTACGGGGACCAAAGTATGAGATTGACCACTCAGCGCCACTTATTACCAGAGTGTCTGTGTGGTGCTTCATACTGCTATATACTGCTGTATCAACTGTAGAAGTATCTAACATGAAGATGAGAGAATGATTGTGTGTGGTAAATTTAAGGGAGTGGTCAACGTCTATTTAACCCTTTCGGTGTCAAATATGATGTATTCTGCCCTTCAGATTTTCCCCATGCTTGTCACTTCTGATACAGTCTGTGAGTACTTTCCTGCCTGTGTGTGTTATATACAGATGAAAAAATCTGCTGTTCACTTGCATTGCTGCAGTTTTAGTTCCTATGAACTGATACTAGATGACATACTTTTTTGTAGGTCATGCCATGATTCAGGTGTTACAACTCATATGTAGTCCATGCATATTCCACAGGAACCTGATGCTAGGGATGCTGTGTAGAAGTACTTAGTCTGTAAATTATATGCATTTGTAAATATCTTCTGGCATTGAGATTTAGTTTTTCCTACATTTGCATGCTGTGTTATAAAATGTCTCATAGTTTTGCAACAGGGCCTGTGGACTTATGAAGTACATAGGATGTTGCAAAGAATGATTTTGTTATGGGAATACAATGTATTCATGCTTATCCAAGTGACTGCAAACTGACTGGTGTGTGCCAAGCTTCTAGGACGTGACTGATCCAGACACTGTCAGTGCTACAACAAAACAAAGTGAAGATGAAGAGGAAGGGAGTGAAGAAGAGAGAAATAGTGTGCACATCATTCACAGTGTGGGGACGCTATAGTATGTCAATCAATAGAGCTTTCAATATAATGCCCTTACAGCTGCGGGAAAAATTTCAACTACTATAAAGAGAAGCGTCAACAAACAAACAAATATTACAGACTGTTTCTTGAAATAAATACAGTAAAAACCAGTGTAGTTTATGTAATTTGTGATGTGTTGTGATATCTTTTATGATCCATGTTTTCATGTTATTTTTTAATCTTTTTCCTTCATTATTGGAATATGTTGTATTTTTTGTGGATGCTGGCTGCCAGAAGAGGTGTAGCATGTTGGAGCCTGGCTCCATTTTGCCTGTTCAGGCGAGAGGTGGAAGTTCTTATTCTGTGGGATGCATTACATCAAGTTTTTTTTTACTAGTAGCATGGAAGCAGAGGTGCTCAGTGATTTTGACTATATTGTCTGGCTACAAGATGCTGTATTTACCTGAGTATAAGAGAAGCCTGCATGTAATGCAACCCCTCCACTCCCCTCTTGTTGTAATCTTCAATTTTCAGGAAAATGCTTGCATAGAACATGCTTAACTTTATGTGTGATTATAAAGCACCCCCCCCCCCCCCAAAAAAAGAAATTCTTGTCTCGTAGTCATGTCATTATGAACACAGATTGCAGAAACATACTCTGTTTCTGTCTCCAAGTAAAGGAAAGAGAGATGTGTTCTGTGAAGCTCAGTAGCTAATGCAAAGTCTTTATGACTAATTAGAGAAGCGAGGTCATTTCATTTAGTGGTACTGAGTTTTGGTGGTGGACTACTTTACAATACAAGCCCACTTATAACCAGTTTAAATTTGGGCTTTACTTGGTGTAACTGACATAGTGATTGTAAACTACCAATTCAAATCCAAATTACAGTGGAATTCAGGGCTTATGTGTGCTGTCACTAGTTCGAGCACAAATTCAATTTAATGCTAGGTAAATGATCACTTCTGTGGGCTCTGCTATCAGAGAGTGTGTGTTTGAAGTGTTGTGGCCTGCTTACATCATCTTCTCTTTGGCATCCTCGAAGCTCTCGGCTACAAAGTATAGAGGCTGGTATTGAGTAATTGGATACTTCTGAACTGCTGTTTTGAAAGGCTCAAATGGCTTCAGCTCAGGTTTGCCACTTAAACTGTACTGTAGCTCGCCAAATGAAGATAGCAGACCAGCTCCATATGCTTTGAGTTGTCCATCTTGTCTGCATAGACCAAATTCAACTGTAAACCAGAAGCACTGTAACAAAAACAGAATATGGTTTCAATATGTGCTGAATAAGGATAAAGTATAAAATTGCTGGGGCCTGCTGCTGTGTCAAACTGGACATTCAGTGGAAGAGAACAACCATGTAAATAAAGTATTGCTTCTGTCTCCATATTGTCACTGGCAAACATTTAATGAAAACTGTCAACTTACACCACCAACAGTTTTATTTATGTGATTTATTTTATCTTGGCTTTATACTAACACAAAGGGAATTACATGCTTTCACATAATAATCTGTTGAGGGCCTAGGCTTGTATGTCTCTGGAGTTGTATGAAATATTGAATTTTTGTAATATATTTCCATTTGATACATAATGAACTGGGGAGTCACAAAGCCCTTGAGGATAATATTTCTTGATAATCTGATACTGACTTACATAGACAAAAAATTTCTGTATTCCAAAATGTAGTCAGTATTCACTAGAACCCACCAGTAAACACTATTCTCAGCTAGTTAAATACATGTACATTAACTATGGGAATTGCACCCTTGTATTATCAGTTGACATATGTTTGTCATTATGGTAGAACACATTAAAATTATTGTCAGTTAGCCAAGTCTGACATATTTCAAATGATCAGGCTCATCTGCAAGTGTTTGGTTGACAGCCTGTCTGTTGTAGTAATAAGGATGTTGGTCATTATCTTCAAACTTCTTGATTCCTAAATCTTTTTGTTACATTGTTAAAATAATTTTAAAATGAATACATTGAAGTTTAGTGGAATTGTTTATTATGTAGCTTTTGCCCTAAGTCTTTACTTTCTATAGTTAATGTTACAGATTTGTTTGATACATTTCTTCTCCGTCTGAAAGACTGGACGGTCCGGGGATCGAATCCCGGCGGGGACAAGATTTTCTGCACCTGTCCAGACCAGCCCTGGGGCCCACCCAGCCTCCTGTACAATAGGTACCGGGTCTTCCCGGGGGTAAAGTGGCCGGGGCGTGGGGCTAGCCACCCGATCCCCTTATAGCGCCCGGGCTAACGAAAGGGTGGAGCTATACCTCTACTCCCCCTTGGGCCTTAAGCCTGTTTAGGGATCCCTTTACTAGGTGAATGACGGACGGAAGGAAATGACTGACATGTTTCTGCAAGGATATCCGATATGAAATGTTATCAGAACCAGTCAAACGGTTCTCGAGTTGCGAAATGACACAGCAAAAGTTTCCTCTGAGTTCTCTCGAGTTCTGTAAGACTTGCGGAACTAAATTTTTCTGGGCATAAAGGACGCTTCAGTTCTTACTACGCCTTTCGTTTGAAACATTTATCTTCGGTGATTATTTATAAAACACGAAAGTTACGCAAACAATTCGGACAGAAATGCGTACAAGCATTCGTGTAACGAGTCAGGTACTTTTTTCGATTTTAGCCAAAACTGAAATTATTCCACGACTTTCTTGAAATTCTGCAACATTGAAATTTTGAAAAATCTATGCAACTGTTAGACGCTGGTATCGAAATATCGCAACGTTATGGCACTCCAATGCGCGAGCAGCCTATCATACGAGAGCAGTGTGAGTGGCAGGGCGGGCAGATGGGCGGAGAATGTGAGTGCAGCGTGTCACCTCTCGTTATAAAAACATACGTTTGTGTTCTTACGTTCTCATGTCATTTCTTCAGTCGGAGTCCGACCATAACGGAAGCATTCCACAACCATCTGCATGGTTTCCTATGTTTTCCTATTTTAGACAGGGCCACATGTAGTACCAGTATTCTAAGAAGGACAGTGTTTTTGTTCGGCTAATAGCTGGCAACACGGAAGGATCTCCACTCTGTAACGGCTTCTAACCAACTAACCCGACACCCCTCTAGTACTGTTTGTCGACGATACCAAGTGGAAAGACTGAAATCCGTCGTTTGCGCAGTGCCATAACATTGCGTCCAGGCTCTACTTTGGTCACAGATGGAGGGGCATGCCTTTATGCATGGCCTTCCTTGTTACTTTGTAACGAATGCCTAATATTTCATAATGCTTTGTAAAAGTTTGGGTTAAATTAATTACTAAAGAGAATGCTGCTATTTGTCCAGTTTCTTATGAAACTAGAGCTGTGTGTTTTTTATGTGATTTTATAATTACTTCCTATGCCCGGTCACCATTTTGCACAGTTAAGTACCACATAATTTGCGACCCTGAAGGGACATGCTGCAAGAGCATGTGATTCGTACCCACTGGTCCTACCTGTACATACAGACAAGTGAACAGGGCATGAATCATTGCTGACGGAGTGGTACATCATGCAGGAATGTACGGGTGCTGTGTGTAAGACGGTCCCGCCGGCTAAGAGGGCCATTTGCTGTTATTCTTTAAGTAATGATGCCGCTGGCCAGGCTTGGAGCTTGTGACTTGTGCATTAGCGTAGTGAGATCATACACGGATAGTGGACGTGCTTGTACGAACAACTTTCAGTGTGACTAACACTTTTTCTCGATGCATTGCTGTAAGGTATGTAAATTGTCTTTGTCAGACTATCATTTAGAACGTAATTAATGTAACACGTGCGATAATTACGGAGTAATGACCTGACAGCTAACACTTGTAGTGGTCAAATTTATATCGTTACGTTTATTCGTTAGATTCTCTTAATTATGTTGCATTTCTTTGACGGAAAATACAGGGGTCCTTTTCATTCAGGGGCCTGGGTAAAACGGCGATTTTGTAAGGTTTCAGAAAATCTCAAATTTCAGATGAACAAAATTTTTAAAGAACACATAAACTACGGCACTTTCCTTAATAATCCCTGCAACTACCAGTGTTCAGTTTATGTCCTTAAAAACAACCGACCTCCAGTTATATGGTGATTTACCTTAGGTTGACCGTTTTACACACAATTTCCTTACTTTAGAAAGTCAGTGGAGTTGTGTGTTGTAAATTGGGGTTTTGTGTCCTTTAGTTTATCGCATGGAACCACATGAAATGAGTGTGGTAATTAGCTGATTACTTTAATTTTGTTTTGTAGTTTTCTTTCTTTACAAGAATTTTATTAGTTCTGTTATACCATATTAAATACAGCAATGCTGATAATAATGAGCTACAAATTTGGCTACATTTTTAGAAAATATGTCGACTGAGTCTTCAAAATTAACTCAGATATTTTGATTGTATCCAGTAATCATGGAAAACATGTTCGCTCTACTGTTTGTGCAGAATGACTCCTACATGTCGTACAGAAATATTACTGCCATAACTTGGAAGACGACTATTTGCATGACACAGCTTTGTTCAGACTATATCTTGTGCCTGCACTTGTGGGCAGATAGGTATCTTTTCAGCTGAGGTTGTTTAAATTTGTGTCTAGCACGCTTTCAAGCATGAATACATTAGAGTTGTTTTACCAGTTAATTTAACATTCTCTTTTTTGCAGAGAGATTTGGTGTAGTTATGCCCTTTACACACGTCTTCATTTGTATTACTAAACTATTTTCCTAGTAATGTGCCTAGGCTCAGAAGTGGAAACCCTGGACTGTTATTTTGAATTCTAACATGCACCTATATTCAGGTTTTCTTATACACAGTTTGCATAAGACCATAGAATGAACATGGCATAGGAAAGTTGTACATTTGACCCACATGAATATTTTGTCCCTGAATCTACTGAATGGACTTTATAAAATTTGTTGTCGTTAATCTACACAAACAGTTGTCAGATATAATTTAATCTTGGCATGTGTAGTCCAACATGACCTCAACTTCACTGAAGCCCATATTGAACTTATCAATTTGTAAAAAACTTGTACACAGCAAGCAAGAGAGGTGTAGATGGATGGTGCAACAGTGAATCAACACACAAAAAGTAGTTTTTGAGAAAAGTGGGTTTGAAGTTTAACTATAGAATATAAAAGATGATGTGTAAGCAGTGGTGTAAAATATAAACACAGAGACCGAAACATTTTCTATGACTGAGGGTTTTAAATTAATTGTTCATCTTCTTTATATTAAAAAAGAAAAGGGTTGCATGTCTTTTGATTACCAGAATTTGGTAAAGATTAGTTTCCACAAGTAGTCAAGGAACCATAATGAAAAATATTACTATTGCCAACCGTCTGTGAAGATTGGACTGTTACAAAAAAGTAACATGTTAGGAAAGGTATGTAAAGCATAACAGTTCTGGGGCATTTACCAGTAGGCAACATAAAATTAATTTTCTTGAATTATTAAAAAAACTGCTTATAATATTTAGTGGGTTATATTCAAGGCTGCTTCTTGCAAAAATAGCTTTATCATACGTTATTTTGGGGTTGAGTTTTCCTTAAGAGTAACAGAACAGTGTTATTTTGGTTAATTGTATGTTGCTAAAATGTTCACTTCAGATTCAAGGATTCTTGGTTGGTTAACACGTTTGCTTCCAGGTATTGTGAGTGGTCACATAGAGCTGAAGTTTATTTTGTGGTCTACAGAGTGACATTGGGACAGGGCTTTCTGTTGCGTACCATCAGTCACAATCATTTTACCAATTCCCTATACTCGTATTTATCTGTCTACCATCTTTGCTGTGTAATCTTAGTAACTGACAGCATCACTAAATGAAACTCTAAAGCCATTCATTTCTGGTGAAGAAAAAGGAACTATTCAAATACCCAATTATAGGTGTAACATATTTTTGGAAGTTTTGGGGTTAACTCCTTTTGGCATGAGACCAGGCACATAACTGGATACTTTGTTTTAAACATAAGACCAAAATTCACATTGTTTGATATTCACACTGGAATTCAGTGCAATTTTACTAACCGTAGCGAGTTTTTCTATATATTCATCAGGTGCTCCGAGGGATGCAAGTCCTATCTCTTGTGAAAACTGTGCAAATGCAGGATCAGCAAACAATGGAGCATGCCCAAGCAACTCATGACACACGTCAGGTTCCGGAGTATACAGTGGACAGCTAGAGTGACGGATGTACTGTGTGGAGTGGAACACTCGGAATGCCAGTCCTGCCAGGAAGTCCCGTGATGAGAGAAGACCTGCCACTGGCCGTAATGTGAATCCTGTACAGTCTGCAACAGATGGTGAGTGCTATAAACCCTCAGTATTATCATGTTGTGTTGTATTGTATTATGCTGTGTTGTATTGTATTGTATTGTACAATGACTGTTGAAAGTTTGACAATTCCCATTTTGAACTGTGGTTTCCACTGATCCACCTGTACAACATATAGCCATGAGTGACACTCTGAAATCATGATTTTGCTTAACATGGAGTCTGTGAACTATAAAAGCTGTGGAAAGATGGCTTGACAGAATAACCAGTATAGCTGGAGGTAAGTTCTATTTCTTTTTTGGAGGGAAGCACGCGGGTCCCTCCCACTGCTGTTTATTGATGCCATCTTTTGGCTTATCTACTAACAACAGTGGTTGCTACATAACAACAGCAGAATGAGGGATTTGCAGGTCTTAGTTTCTTCTATAAAGAGGAAGGATATTTTATTCCATCCCTGAACACCACAGCTATCACAGAAGTGTTATTGCATTGGAAGCCTGCATCTGCTGGGAATTTAGAGATGGTTTCCTACTTACAGTTAAACTTGCCTTATTGTATAGAACACGATCAATGTGCTGACCTGTTTTCGTGAAATGTTAGCAGTATACTTATGAAAACGGTCTTTCAGTTCTTTCAAAGAATGTGGATTTTGTACATGAACTCCGTTTTTCAGTATCTCTACAAATAATAACAAGGTGGATTCAGATCAGTAGATCTAGGGGGCCATAGTCATGAGTTATCAACCATACACCATGTTCCTCTTCTAATGCAGTCTTTGAGAGGGTTGTGGCATTGTCCTTCATGAAGTAGCCACACATTTTCTTTTCTTTTGTCAGTTGCATGAAGAATGCTGTCAGAATTAATTGAACAAAACATCTGAAATGTATTATTTCTTGAAAAAAAAAAGAGTGGTCCTATAATTTTGCGTGCATGTACTGCACACTGAATTCCAACTTGAAGGTCTGGACATCAAATTCTTAACCTGCTTTGGGATTTTCAGAACGCCAATAAACCTCGTGCATTACCAGCCTGGTTAAAAGTGTTCTTGTGTGGGCTATAACTTTGCATGGATGTAGCTTTAAAGCTATTGACATGTCACTTTGAAGAACTAGTAGATGCAAAGATTATTTGGCGCATGCTTTAATTTGAGCGAAGTGTCATCCAATTTCTTTTTGGTTAAAATATTAAATTTTAATTAATTAATTTAGTGATACTGACTTTATCCACTTCATTTCCATTTAGAACTTTGTGGTGACTTTTAGTTTGATGTGTTACCTTTCATAGCTAAAGCAAAATTTTCAACATGAAATGCCTTAGTTATGGAAGAACATTATTAACACAGAAGAGATGTTACTTTCTGTAGAATTTTTAAAATTCCTTATCATTTGAGACATTGTGTATTATCAGCCACATAGCTATGTGTCTGTATATGCAACAAGTACTTAATATGGATACTGTTGCTTTATTGTAATCACATTGGTACATAATGCAAAAAAATAGAGAAATGTGTGACAGTTATTTATGGAAAGGTAGAGAAGTAAAGTGTTTCTTTGCAGTATGTTTAAATTATGAATGGAACTTGTACCTTTGAGAAAGTTTGACACATCCTTGAGCTGAGGGATATTATCCTCACGATAGCCACAATTCTCTATAAGCAGAGGGAACACGTGGTTGTGTTCCTTGCAGGCATGAGTAGGGTACAGTTTCGTGAGTTCCTGGAACACTGACCCCCATGTTGCTGTCTCCTCTGCTGTGTAATCAACGTGTGGTAGAGGCTGTCCACTTTCATAGGTAAAAACATAGCGCATTTTATCACACCATAATGAATACAGGTATAAAATAGATGATCAGAAAGTAAAGTTACATGATATGTATGTTCAAGTTATTTATCTATGTAGACTGCATGGAAAATTAGACTCCCTTCATATTGGAGTATAAGGAATTTTTATCCACTGTCTATAGAAGTCAGTGACTTTTAGAACAGATTTTGGAGAAATTCTTCCTCTTTGGAACTGTTGTAAGTGGCTGTGGGGCCAGGTTCTTATTTTATGACTCAGAAAGGAAATACAGAACTCAAATGTCTAAGGTTAAAAATATATGGAGACTTACTTCTGTGCACATAGCCTAGGGGCAGTTTAATTTTATTTTTATTTTTATGGAGGTTGGTTGTTCATTTATCTTGCTTGTAAGCTCATGCAAGTGTGTAACTGGTTATGTACTTACTGCTTATAATTGTAGGCAATGTCTGCAAAGTATTTCCTTCGGGCTCTGTAAACAGGATCTGTAAATCCTGGATGATCTGCATCAAGCTCAGACCCATAAGACAGAATTTGATTTGCAAACTTATCAAGGTCTCGTATACGGCGGGGAAACCACGGAACAGTATCTGGAAGGAGACCTTTGGTTACAGTTTGATTTATGTAATTTTGTCGTAAGGATTGTAGGAAGGGGAAGGAAAATAATTCTATATGTGTTAATACAGTGTGTTTAATAATTGGATAGAGCTTATTGTTAACATGTTATGTTCTAGGAGCAGCATCATTTAATCATAAGCCTGAAAGGTAACACTTGCCCCACTGTTTTGGCTGTTTGCTTCACAGCTTCACAGCTTCACAGTGATATGCTAAGAGAAATAGCAGAAAATAAGACACCATTATGTTCATCTCTTAAATTATTTCTGGTTTATTAGTTTACTTAATGAAATTTTCTTTTAACGGTGTATGTTATACGGGGTGGTGAGATGACTATGAATGGCATGACAAAGATACACAAGGAAACATTCTTGCTTTATATTCTGAAGGATCTGGATTCAGTTTTTGGCCCAGAGGCCAGTTATCCTGATTTAGGCCCTTTGTGGTTTTGCTCAGTTCCTCCAGACAAATGCTTGAACAGTACATTAAAGCAGGGACAGTCTTTCATAGTTCAACATTCGGAGTCATATTTCGATTTTTTCACCACATAAAATGTGTAGATGAGGAAGTGGTAAAAGGCTCAAGGAAATAGTTGTGTAATAAGCAAGCTATTTATTGCTTCTGATCTGCATTGTCATCAAAACTAAGTTAATGAATGATAAGGCTGATGACCACTTGACTCTTAGCCTAATTAAAAACAACACTTTCTGAACTTCATATTGCATTGAATAATCGCAAAACATTCAACTAGCCGTCATTTGTATTATCATGTTGAATGAAACATATGGAGAATATGGCAGCTGTAACTTCAGTTTATTACAGCATCTGGGCAATCATATTTCACTAATATCAGTTGTTTGGCCTAAATTAAATAATTTCTGATATTTTTAGAGTATTAATTTAAAAACATGGTTATGGAGAAAATTATTCTTTAACTTTTCTTCTGTTGACAAGCAATTAATTTGAATACAGTCAGTCTTTTCTGGAAATGAATTGTATAACAAATTACATTTTATTTGTTAATATGATAACAATTATTTGTTGCTGAAAACTTTTCAGGATTGTACATTATGAAAAGAAGATGGGCTGTAATTAATGAAATGAATGTCAGCCTGAACACAACTGTATCTTTATTATATGACAGAGTCTATCTCTCTAGTTAAGAAACATATTTTGAACTAAACAAGGCCATCTTCAGGCTGTTAACCAATTTTAAAATAAAATTTTTTTAATGACATATGCTTGTTTTTCTGAGCTGCTTCCAAAAGATCTCAAAATTGTTTTGTAATAACACTAGAACTGGCCTTTCTATCAAAAGTGTAGTGCCAAAGGGAGGCAGAATTAACAAGGTGATGAGTCCAGGGTCTTGTTCTCAGTGCAGTGTGATTACACTTTGATAGCTTGCCTCTGTTGTCCTTGTGATTGCGGGAGATGATGTTGAAGTACGAAGAATGTTCTCGTAGAGTCTCAATAGCAATACCAAGCTCTCCTGAGGGTGCACACTCTACCATAAACTCATATTGGTTGGGAAACCTTGCTGATGGTCTTGATTCAATATGTATCAGATTAACACCATGCTTCTGAAAAACACAGGAACAGTATGAATCATAAGTAGAAAATGTCACATATTTCTAACTGTCAGCAAATTTAAGTACTTCATGGTTACTACGGCAGTTGTTTTCCATCTAAATTTCCTGAGCTATGTTCCATACCAAGTGAAACTTAAGGTTCAAAAGTTCTTTTCCTGTCACAGTAAAAGGAAGTTGTCGTTCCCAATTAAAAGTCCCCATAGGATTTACACGGTAAAAGTGGATTCACTTTGTACCACACATATGTTTGTGTCAAATAAAAATCTGGAGTCAAAAGGATTTACAAATTTTACCAAGACTGTTCTCAGATTGCCTAATATAAAAGGTGTTCACCCAACAATCATACATACTCATTCCTGAGAACTCCTTTTGCGTGGAATGTGGCCCATGTCGCTGGACAGTCACTTTCCAGCATTTTGAGACAATATGGTGACCACATCTTGAGGAGTCAAAATGTCCAAGTAGAATTTTTCTTGGACATGTCAACCCTTGGTCCTACCCTGCTGTGAAAATGTCGAAGGCCATGAATTCTTTCTCTAATGTGACCATAACTTTACAGTAAGTTTTATCTTTTCAGCTTTTAAAATAACAAATTTACTAAGGAATTAATTTAGTGATTTTTATGGACATTGTGTCTTATGGGAATATTATTAGTGTAGATATGCCTCAGTGGGCTGTAGTGTTGTAGGCTGATAGGGCTGTGTGTGTGATATGGACAAACTGCTGAAAATTTTACTCATTTATTTCATATGTGAGGAACAATACCTGAAATGTAGTACATATGCAAGCAGATTAAATTATTTATGCATTTTAAAGTAACTGACTGACTGTAGTTGACCTGCCTTGATAACCACATTGTAACTGTTTTGTTATACTGTGCACGCTGCGCATGTAGGCTGTTTCTTGTGTACTACTAACAGGGATGTACTTGTGCACAGCAACAATGGCTCTCCATCACATACTTTTTAAATTTTAATAGCTTTAATAATTATAAATATGTACTGTTCCCAATATTAACATTTAGTTCTCTCTGATTGGATTTTATGATCTTAGTTCCATTTAAGCCTTATGAAATTTGTGTGTCAAAGAACTCACATGTATTGCTATCAGCACGCCAAGTTTAATACACAAGCACAACACTCTCGTTTCGTTTAGTATAGATTGAGCTTTTGGATTTTTTATGTTAGTTGTTAAGTTCCCACTAAAATTCAAATCCCAGGCAATACTGAGAGCTGCAATAGACTGCTGCTTTTCAGCCAAAACCAGGATTTCTAAGTCATAAGCTTTATACTGTACTGTACCTCAAACAGTTTGAGGGACTTAGCGAGGGCCCCAACAGCCTCCTGTTTCGGCGAGAAGATCAGACAGGTACTCTTTGCAGAATCCCGGCCCTCCTTGATGTAGTTCCCACCGTCCATCAGAATTGGCTGTAACAGGAGTGAGTCATCCGCTTCAAGAAGAAGAGTAGGAACAAGGAGTTCCAAAGGGAACTCGTTATGCCAGGGCATGTCAAATTGTCTTGAATCTGGGCATCAGATCAAAACTTTAGGAGCCAAACTTGTTTCTTCTGCAGATTTGTTTGAACGAAAGAACGAACGAACAAGCGAACAAGCAAGCAAGCAAGCAAGCAAGCAAGCAAACAAACAAACAAACAAACTCCCGGGACCCATTGAATAGGCGGCTGGGTGGGCTCCAGAGGCTGTCTAAACCTCCTGGAGGAGTGAACACCTGTTGTGCGTTCTGGGAATCGAACCACAACTCGTTGGTCCTTCAGACCGCAGCCCAGTTACTACACAAACCGCCCTACGCCGGATCATGTAACGTAAAAATACAAACACATATTTGTAAGTATCAATCTCAGACTGACCTCAAAATTTCCATTTCTGCTGTGTCAGTTATTCTGTCATGCTGTTGAATTATATTCTAGTTCCCACTGACCTGCAGAGTGGGTACCGCTATGCTTGTGTCGGTTCGGCAGTGTTTCCTTATTACGTACTTCAAATCTGCGTCGAATTGTTGCCATATATGCTGAAACCTTCTGTGCTTGTTACTTACGCCATCATCATCATCATTTATATACGATGCACTACATCAGGGGTGTACAAGTCCCGGGCACCAGCTCGCCGGGGCGACAAAATTTGGTACGGTTGTGCCTAATCTTTGTAGATCCTCAGTATGGAACTTGCTTCATGTCACCGTCCTGGCGCCAAGAATTATGTGGTGGATGCTAGATGTTTGGAAGTTTTGTGCACCCTCGCACTACACCCCAAGTACTTCATTTATTTTATTTGCTCAGTTACTTTGTTTCCAATAATTATTTTTTCTGTAAGGTGCTCACCTGTCTTAAACTCCACGGCTTTTTTCTTAAGGATATAAATTTTAAAGTTACGATCACTACAGATTTTATTTAATGTATGTCAAAAATAGCATTGTCTTCTTCTGTATTATCTCCGGCTACGAAATAGGAAAACAGAAAGCTAACACATTTTATGCACCAGATATGAGCCAGAATCATAACAGCCTAATGGCATATCCATATTCATGCCTGTCCTACATACGCAGTTCCATTTCGTAGGAAATTGTCTAGGTCTTCCCCTATACAGGGTTCATCCATTTATTAATAAATGCCCAGCAGGAAGGTGGAGGTTGAGAGATTGCAAATGGAAAGTAAAAGTTCTTCAGACCGAGGAAGTACAGATTCTGACAAAGACTCAGCAAACACCTCAGCTACTCCTCTGTTCACTCCACACCTTGCAATACTCCACAAACCTCCGCACATTTTACTTTGAGCTGTTTTCATACCTCCATGACTTCTGGCTTCCGCCGCGATGCTGATGAGATCTGCGCTCTTCGGGGATGTTTTCTACGCTTCTGGGACTTCCTGACCCTTGAAGATGAGACCGATACGTTATCCCGAAACGTCGGTAAAGGATTACCACTCGACGCTACGTAACACCCCAGAAGAGCACATGACCTTATTTTCACACGTGTTTTTGGTGACGATCTGTATTATATTCGTTCTGTGTAAGGTTCACTGAAGACCATTATATATATAAATATTTTTTTCTGTGTTCTGATGTGTTGTTATAATGTCGGTTGACGTTTAAACTACCAAAACGTTGCCAGCTAAATCATTATGGTAGAAGATGCGGCCAGGAACATAAGCCTTATTTTTAATACTGAATCGCGCCCTGTAAAAGTAATGGTCTTCTACTTATGCGTTCTCGCGTTTTACGTGAAATCGAGATTCGCGTAAATTCGGGTGTAGGCTGCATGTACCTACGCAGTTATCGGAATCATAGAGTCTACTCACATCTGGAACAGGAGCACCTGTTGGAATCGGAGAAACTTCAGACGCAACCGTACTGACACACTTGACCTTGACAGTTTCGGCAGTGGTATGTTCGGAGTGCTCTTCGTTCCGACTTTTATATACGCAGTTTCAGATAGCTCACAGCACTAAATGCGCTAACTCTCGTCGGGGGCATTCCTTCCCCCCCCGCCCCTTCGCCCTTTTCCCTGTTATTACTTCGATCCTTCCCCCCTTATTCTTGGAAGGAAGAAAAGATTTTTCAACTGATTTATCGTGCCTCGTGACACTCATGAACCTTCTCGTTTTTCCCCAGGGGCTCGGTTATACCGAGATCATGTGCACGTAACAGTGTGTGTGTGTTACGTCAGACTGCTGGCCACAGACAAACAGGGAGGTTTGCGGTTGGCTGTGGCTTTTGCATTCTCTTGTGGGTTATCACTGAGCCTGTTAAAGACTGTTCAGCACAGTTGACATAATTTCAGGTCAAGTTTGCAAAATCGTCGAGTTATGAGATGGTTTTTGAGATATGCGGGACGCGGCATAGCGTAGGCAGTAGAGTCACTGGGCTACGGACTGGACTATCCCGTTTTCGAATCCCAGATCGGCTGTGGGGTCCGCCCAGTCTCCAGTGGGTACCACGGTATTTCCCCCCGCGGGGAGGGTAAAGTGATTGGGACGTGAGGCTGACCACTCACCTCCATCTAGTGCCGAGGTAAAAAATGAGTGGAGCTATACCTCGACTTTGTATATGTCTTCATGGCGTGGACTGGGATACCTTTACCTTTACGTCCGTAACATATATTGATATACGTGTGAGTTACAGTGCCGTGTTAAGTGGGCCCTGTCACCACGGCATGGCGCGTCCTCGGGTTGCGGATAGAGGAACGGCCTCCAGTTAGAGAGGGTAGCTGCGAATAAATTGAATAAGCAGTCGCGACAGCCGACAAGGGGTGGTCCTCCAGCTTGGGGTTTGGGCGAGGTGCTAACAACTCCTCGCCGTAAAAAACTATGATGTTACGAAACAGCCTACAAAGCCTTGGGCCTGGACCGATTCTTTGGTACGACCCCCGCTACGGAAAAGAGATATGAGTTTTGGAACATGGAATCTTCAAGAAGTGGGATGGGGGGCATGGACTGGATTGAGCTGGCTCAGGATAGGGACAGGTGGCGGGCTCTTGTGAATGCGGTAATGAACCTCCGGGTTCCATAAAATGCGGGGAATTTCTTGACTAGCTGAGAAACTATTAGCTTCTCAAGAAGGCCTCTGCTCCATGTAGTTAGTTAGTTAGTTAGTTAGTTAGTTAGTTAGTTGTTAGTTGTTAGCTGAGTTAGTGAGTTACAATGGCTGTACAGGACAGTTGTGGAAAACCTGAGTTTAATGCAACTGCCCGACTGGCCGGGGCCCTAGACCGGCCCTGCTTGTAAGGGATCTGTGGGCTTTTCTTGTGTCTGTCACACAACTTGTGATTTAGTTTAATGGCGTTGTTATTTGCATAACTGCAGCTTTTGTTCCATGAAGCCTCTTTTGTTCCGGATTCAACAGATATTTTGTAGAGAAAATAAAAGCGAAAACGACTTTGCAAACCTCGAAAATTTTTGTTAAAAACTATGCGTTACGCCTTACAACGTAGTTCCGTACGCAGATGCCTTTGTTGCGTGCATGCACATACACTGTACAAGCACACATTCAGGCACTCGGCTATATTTTGCGCGAAATCGTCTGATATGATAAAACCCTCGTATAAAGAATGTATTTAATAAAAATTGGCACTTTATTAGAATTACTTGATTCTTTCTGTGCTACATACAAGATATGTAGTTTATTTACTGTTAGATAAGACCAGTGAAACAAACTTACAAACAGCCAGAAATACCAGTAACTTAAGATTGCTCGCTTCTGGTATGTGATGCCGTATGTCTTGTTTATCGGTATCTAATGTTTCAGAGGAACCTGGTGCTTCCATCTTCTACCCTGAAGATAGAAGCAGCAGCTTCTTCCAGAACGTTGATACACGTCTTGATATTCTGAAAGAATGTGATTTTCACATTCACGGCCGTGAAAACTTCTAATACCTCGCAGTGGAACTTAAATAGACCGTACTGGTATCTTCTCAGTATCACAAATCACAGGTACCCAGGAAGTGTACTTACAGAACAGTGTTTGTACATGAAACGGAACAAACGCCGCACCAGTCAGTGCCATGCGTTTGGCGCACGCTTTTTGTCTCCGGTATCTTTTCCCGGCTAGACGATACCTGAAACGAACAGCCATTTAGGGAGAGGGGGTTCGACGCTGAACTGTGGTCACAAGTATTGCAAGCTCATGGTGTGGTTAGTAATTAGTAACCATGGAGGTCAAAATGTTGTATTTATAGATGTTATTGGAAATTGTGAATGTTTGTTTACATAAATGCGTATGTCATTGTCGAAAGCCTTATCAGAGTTCACAAACGTGTGTATGTGTACTGGCTAATACGCAAATGCGTTTCATCACCCAAATTATGGGTTTAACATTTGAACTTTTGACCTCATACAAGAATACGAGTAACAAAACCCTGTGTGCACGCATTGAGGAACTTCAGAACGTGATCTTTGCGGCCTGTAATTTATGAATATAGAGGTCGAGATTGACCTTCTTGTTATCAGTTATTTCGCTTTCAGGGTTGCGAAATGTTTTCTTGCAATGATGCAATTGGACCCTATAAACTAGGGGTGTACAGTTAATTTTACCTTTGTACTGCATGGATTATTTCGAGATTTTGAGGGCCCCGTGAAAGAACATGCTGTTGTTCTAAAATGTAAATCTGTAGCAGTCGCATTGTCTCAGCTTGCTCTGCAGGTGCAATGGAATGTACATATAGCAGTGTTAATGATCAAATAAGATAATTACCCTACAATCCGATTGGTGTTCTTAAGGTGGTAAGATGTGCATTTAACCAAATTTGGAATGGGCTTCACCTCCACTTGTCTTCCTCACACCCAGTTATGGTTGGAGTATCCTAAACAAGAACAGCCTCTACATAACCCACACGTGTAGGCTTGTAACGATTCTGGAATTTTGACTTTCGTCAATGGCTCGATATTATTTATTTATTTATTTATTTATTCATTCATTCATTCATTTATTTATATAATTAGGCTTTATTTATTCGAATAGTATCTGTGGAAAGGAGCAAGAGGTTCTGAGAGGAACTCAAGACACTTCTTCATATGCACGTATTTTCCAGTTGATGTGGTGAGGCCACAGTAATATTATATACAGACCAGTTTCTGTGCATAATTTCCAGTAATGCAGCTGTAGACTACAATGACCTTGTCCGAAATAAACTCGAAGTTCTGCACCGCCACCATGCATGTGTCTCTTGACATAGACCTGTAAACATTATGCTGTTCCACGCACTTCAGCAAACAGCCCTCGTTTCTCTACATTCTGTTTCCACACAGATTGTTAGGATTGCGTTACGGTTGGTCCCACCTCATACTTTCGCATGGTCGCCATGTTGGTGCTGTTAATGGTAGGGCATTAAACAGTACCAAGGCGGCGTAATCACACGCAGTTTATGCAAACCTGTGTAACTTATTTTTTGTCAAAGTTGATGATAAAAGAGGGCAAACACAGCACACGCGGACATGTTCATAGCATAACGTCAGGAGAGGAGGCAGCAGAATATTGAAACGCCATATTGTGAATAAAACCGAAACATTGTCACGGGCCGGACTGAATATTTTCGATGGCCTTATGGGACAAGAACTACACTTGCTGCAAATGTTGTTCATGACAGTCTTAGGAAGAGAGCAGGTTTTGCGTTGTTTTACCAAGAGTAAGTCGGATGGAGGCCTAACGGCATGATAGATGTCTGTCGCTATTTGAGTAATGGATTTATGCTGGGCATAGCATTTTTTCTTTGGCAATGACACGGATGTAGTTAAATGCTCCTTTTCATGTGTCACATCGACCTCGTAATGTTTTTAAAAAATGAAAGCAAGGAATTAAGCACAGTATTTTGAAATTCTGTTGATGGAAGAATCGTGTATTGTGAATAAGGTTGAAGCTACGTTTGTTGCAGATAGAAACGTCACAGCCGTAGCTGAAATTTCGGATTTTTCTCCTAATTAGTGACATTTTCATAAGCGTTGAAGATGCTGGATGGGTTCCCGTTGCAATAAGCTGGTTGGCTTCTATTGCCACATAGATTTTACTTGCTCCGAATTCAGGCTTTCTACTGGCTGCAGCTGTGTCGCAGAATTCGGTTACTGGTGAAGAGGACAAGTACGGGTACTGGGAAGGAATTTGTGATGTGAGATTTACACTGTGTTTTGGATGAAGACTTCATGAGACCCTGTTGATATGTACGTTATTTTACTGTATTTGTTACAATTACCAATCAACATGATCTCATATAGCGGAACGAATTTATTTCCGTCTACAGTAAATTAACACCAGGACCTTGGAGAAATATCATCTGGGTTTTCAAATAATGTGTTCCGAAGATGTCTGTACTCCACAGGAATGTAGCTGTATTTCCGTTCCTGTTTAAGAGTTGTTTCCACGGCAACAGGTATAGCCCGTGCCTGTGCCTGTGCCTTCGGTCCGAAGCAACAAGCGTGGGACATGAACATTATGCAACGAGAAATGATTTCACGTCACAGTTATTTGAGCTTACCGCAAGCTCCTGAATCTAAGTGTGCTTCAACCGTTCTGTGTCACATCCGTCTTGGTGACACGAAATATTGTGGCTGAGACTTATTTATTTGATTTGATGTTTGTTATTCTATTTTGACAAGGCTTTACCAGTTGTGTATGTTACATGTGGCATTGGTTGGGAGGCAGATTGTGAGTAACCTACTGGCAAGGATGTCGAAGGGGTTAGTAGTGAGCTGGCACAGGGTATTTTCCGAACATTTTCGTCTAGACCCCAAGAAATGGCAGCAGTAACCTTGTTTTTGTGTAAATTTCTTCTTGTTTGTTAATAATTCGGAAACTTTTTATTTTAAACGTGTGACGTGTTGTCTAATTTACATGACAACGTGACGTGGGGTGCTCTGGTGAAGACGCAATGAACTTTCGGTTGCCGCAGCCGCAGCTCTGCAACTGTCCGCCCAGAAAGACTCTGCACCCCTCAGTTACTTAATTATGGGCCGTGAAACAAAGGCGATCCCATAAATCAATATTGTCACTGTTTCTTCGAATATGAGAACTACGACAGCTCTGTCAGCAAGGTAGCTCGCTTTCAGCTGGGTTCGTGACAGCGGCAGGAATATTTCCATTTATCGCCTCGCCCGGGGCCCACCTACTCTTCGAGGCGGAATGTATGCCCCGTGACTCTGTAATCCTCCCTCTCTGCCACAATTATTTCCGTCATAGTAGCTGTTTAGTTTGTATTAAAATGTAATAAACATGTCTGTGTGTGTGTGTGTGTGTGTGTGTGTGTGTGTGTATTTTTAATTAAGAATTTTCTAAACCCTCTACATTTTGATTTGAACTTGCCGGGTTAGAACACAGCGGAATGACGTTGTTATGTTGGTAGCATTATACAGTAGTATTTTTCCATTGGGGTGTGTCCGGGTTTTCGAATATTCTAAGATATTCATGATTTTCTCGCTCTCCCACTACATATAGTGCTGTTAATATTCAAATAAGCGAAGGCCGTTTCTTCTAAATCCTTGCCTACGCAATGTTCTTGATCTTCCCATCTTATATGCAGTTGTGTCATTAAATAACCCACAAAACAACAACATAGACGGTAGACTTCTTTCCTTTTCTTAAGGTGGCATAAAGTGCGAGGTTTTTCGTCTCGGGACTCGATTCGCGGACATGTAAACGAAAAAGGAACGCGTAGTACAAGAGGAGAGTTTCGCCGTTTCCTAGCAGTGTAGGTGTTTGTGACTAGTCTTGAAAGATTAGAAGAGTAAGCTATATTGGATATTGCATATCTTTGAGGAAGTGCTATTCATGGTGTTTGAATATTTGTTCAGCATTTTGTGTTCGTACGTTCTGTCAGGTTCATGACCTGCTTCTCCATGAGTGAAGTAATTATGCCATGTGTTGCTTCAGCGGAAGGAAACTAGTGGAATGCCCTACTCGTGTGTTTTTGAAAGTTATACCCCTGTGATCTTTTTTATTTTAATCTTCTTTTTCTTCTATGTGTGTGGACAAATTGCAGGCCAAATTATTGAGGATCATCGGTGTGGATCTCGACGTAACAGGTCAACTACTGATCATATATTCTGTGTTCGTCAAATTGTTGAGAAAAAATGGGAGTACAATGAGGCAGTGTATCAGCTGTGTATAAACTTCAAGAAAGCCTATGATTCAGTGAGGAGGGAGGTCTTGTACAATATTCTCACTGAGTTCGGTATCCGCACGAAACTAGTAAGGCTAATAAAAATGTGTCTAAATGACCTATAACAGAGTCCGGGTAGGCAAACATCTGTCTGACACGTTTCCTATTAAGGATAGTTTGAAACAAGGAGATGCGTTGTCGTCATTGCTTTTAGCTTTGCTTTAGAGTATGCCATTAGGAGGGTTGAGGCAAACCAGGAGGGCTTGAAATTGAATGATGCACATCAGCTTCTGGTTTATGCTGATGTTAATATATAAGGAAAAACACAGACGCTTTAGTAGTCACTAGTAGGGAGACTGGTCTAGAAGTAAATGCGGAGAAAACTAAGTACGTGGCCATGTCTCGAAATCAGAATGCGGGACAAAATCGCAACATAAAGATAGACAGTAAAACCTTTGAAAGGGTGGAAGAGTTCACACATTTGGGAACAACCCTAACGAATCGAAACTCCGTTTATGAAGACATTAAGAACAGACTGAAGTCGGGGAATGCTTGCTACCACCCGGCGCAGAATCTTTTGTCTTCTAGGTTGCTTTCCAAAAATATAAAGATCAGGGTATACAGAAGTATAATTTTGCCTGTTGTTTTGTATGGGTATGAAACTTGGTCTGTCAAACTGAGGGAGGAACAAAGACTGAGGGTGTTCGAGAATAGGGTGCTGAGGAGGATATTTGGGCCTAAGAGGGACGAGATAACAGGGGAGTGGAGAAGACTGCATAATCAGGAACTTAATGACCTGTGCTCATCAGCAGATATTACTCGGCTGGTCAAATCGAGAAGAATGAGATGGGCGGGGCATGTAGTACGTATGGGGGAATGAGAGGTGCATACAAGATTTTGGTAGGGAGACCTGAGGGAAGGAGACCACTTGGGAGACCCAGGCGTAGATGGGAGGATAATATTAAAACAGGTCTTCAAGGCGTGGGATGGGGCATGGACTGGATAGAGCTGGCTCAGGATAGGAGAGGTGGCGGGCTCTTGTAAATGCGGTAATGAACTTCGGGTTTCATAAAAATGCGGGGAATTTCTTGACTAGCTGAGGACCTGTTAGCTTCTCAAGAAGGACTCTGCTCCAAGTAGTTAGTGTGGACAAATAATGTCTGTTACTGGAAATTCACGAACAATGAACTGTAACTTTTCAAAGGTGGTGCGTGACGTTTCACTGATATTCTGAGAAGCATGTAATTTTCTACCAGGAGAATCGGTGGTCCAAACTAGGTATCTACTTCATAACACGGAACAGGTTATTTAAAGCTGAAGTTCTTTCTGCCTGAGTGTCACAGATCACCACCAAAGGATACTAACCTTATCCGGCGATGATTCTCTCTCTCTCCTGAGATCCGTGCTCCCAAGCATGGTTGTACAGCTGCGCCTTTATACCTTGCGTGTCGAACTGGATGCTGAGTGTTTTGTCCCATGACTTTGTTACGTTACTTGCTTTTATCGCGCGTCCACTCTGTGAGGTCAGACTAGTGGATACCAAAGCAATATATCTCGAGGTCAACTGTAAACTTTTACAAGATAATGAGCGTAAACACACTATTACTGTGCAGCTTATCTGCTTTGGTGTACGAGTTCGTCAATCACACGACGTATTCCTTTAGGATAAACAGAGCGAAGTTGTTGAACTTCTCTCAGGTAACACCTGTCAGTAAAACAGAGGTGTATCCAATCGTGTCTGTCTGTACTGAACTTCGAAATAATTGCTTGTACACACATCCTAGATCAATGGCGCGTCCAGGATTTCCTTTAAGGAAAGGCTTCGAGGCGGAGCACCTGGATTCATTATATGAGTGAAAGAAATTTGTTTTTATCATACGTACGCCGAAACTGGTGGAAGTTGTAGATTTGTTAACGCTGAGTTTGAAAATGGTCTTAAAGTTTGTCTACTAACCGCCACTTTTGGGTGAATCAGATACTGCCTTTGGATAATTTAAAGACGAAATAAAAATGTCAGGGTAAAGAAGTGCGCTGTGAACTGGCCTAAAATATAGTTGTTGCTCATCAACGTTTGCATTTCGCATCCGGACCATGTGTTACCGATGTCCAGCAGCAGTCGGCCAGTTGCTGGGTATTTTGCAGAGTGATCCCCATGCTCATCACCAACAGCGCCCAAGTTTGTGTGGGTCCAGAAGAAGTACTTAATGATGTTTTGTATCAACTGGCTTTTTAGGAACTGATAAATTCTTCGAATGGCTCGTGATTTTCTGCCTTCAAAATTGGGAGAAAATCTGTTTGCGCTGATATTAATTTGTCGTTTTCAAGCTGCTCTTTCACTTCACTTAAAATTTTATCAAAGCCCCTGTCTCTTGTGATTCTTGCAATGTTGGGAGCCGCAGATATCCGTTCTTTGATTTTAGCCTTGCTGATCCGTAGCAAATCCTGTTTCAAATATGGAAACTCACCAGCATTCTGATTCACAGTCTGAACAAAATGTGTCGTTAAGCAAAATTTAATGTACAGTGGCTGCAATATTTGTGTCTGGATGAAGCAGAGGTTAGCCCTTGATATGTTATGTACCGAATTAGTCAGTGTCTGAGTAATGATGGTGTCCTGCCCGGGTGTCCCATTCACAGAGGAAGCAACAAAGTTTGTATGGGACATTTATAAACCAAGAAGGAGTAATAAGTTCTCCAGAGGTATGCAAAGAATATATATCATACTTCATACGTTGCGCAGGAAGGTGCGAATTTTCGTATGATTCCTTCATGTGAACGGCATGTGCTCTTAGATGTGATTCCTGACATATTATTTTAATCACATACAAGTTCGGTACATGCTGTTCTCTAGTCTCTTCATCTAGAGTTACGTACCATGGTTAAACAGAAATCTGTTTCAGACATTAGAAAGTTCAGGTTCCTCGACATTTTTTTATCATCAGGGTTACTGTGACAAATTTCCTTACCGGAAAGTTTACGAAGTGCTGTACCTGACTGATACAAACGGGTGGCCACGGTGGCGCTACAGGCCGATTTTCATTTCGTGCAGAACTGAAAAGATTGTGCGTGCACCTGCCGTTGACTGTCCCGCTCAATAATGCATGTATTTTATTGTGCGTGATACGTCTAGTTTGTCATTGCATGACTGGACGACAGTATTGGTGTAGAAAGAGACAAGTTTTGTCTTTTGGTGTAATTAGTACCTTGCCGTAAGCGAAGATACAAATAAATACTATAAAGTAGAATACGTGAAATATTAAAACTAAGCACGGTTGGCATGGAAATAAAGCAGAAAGGTCGTGTGTAGTCTATAGGTACATCTTGCATCCCAAAAATAAGGGACAAAGCCATGTTATAAGGGAGCTAATACGCTCTTTGAGAATACATAAGCTCTTCTGGTAATGACATCATAAACAAAAATTATATTCTCGACGAAAGTAAGAGCAGAGTTACTTCGGCTAATGGCTGTTTCTGTTCAGTTAAGGTTTTCTAATTTGGCCGTGTTGTCTGAAATGAAAATAAAGACGAAGGCAAAGCTGCTTCTGAGTGCTTAATTAAACACAATTCTGTCTGGCGTCAAGCATTCTTAAGCTCGCGACTACTTTGAGGTGAGCAGTAGATGAGCTGTTAAGTTTCCTAAGAAGGAGTCTACTCCATGGAGTTAGTTAGCACATTTCGAGACATTCGCATTTCAAGACATATCGTATGACTACGGAAATTGTCATTGTCTCCGCCGTGACAAGCGTATTGTAGTGTAGCATGGATCACCACACGGTAGTGGCCACAGATCATACATGCGAGTTCCACTTGTGCGTGTTAGATGGCATTCAATTCGTTGAGTCTGAACCGTAGAAGCTTTGCGCCGTAGGCAACCAGCGAAGGTTTTTCAGTTAAAACCATCTAGGAATTCAATAAGCAACTTATATAAAGTGTGAAACATGCCTCAGGGTAAACTAAAAGTTAAAACGAAGTTGCCAGCGAAAACGAAGCCAAAAAAGAAAGCAAAGGGGCCTGCAGTTTCCAAAAGAGGAAGTAAGTATAACCTCACCTGTATTAAAGTATGAAGTCTGATTATGTTGTTGATTAAGCCTCGTTCAAGGTAACTAATTAAAATTTAACTGCGCATACGTTTTGCGTCTGTTAGATTAACTATGAAGATTATTTGTTGTTTAACATTCAACATACGTTGCACGAAAGAGACGTTTTAATTTCAGTTTTTGCCTTTCATTTTAGTTAACGAGTTGAAAATGGTTTCCAAGCATTTTTACCAGCTTGACCTAGTTAATTAAGAAGGAATGAAACGTACCTTGAACGATTCCGTATTTAGTTTATTTTTGTCTGTAGAACAGGAGTGTATAATTTGAACTGAATGAAAAGGCAGTAAGGAAGGTGAATTTTAAAGAATTCTATTCTAGTTCTTGTTTCCAAGGCTTCCTGTTGCACATGTGCATTGCATATAACTCTTCTGCTGCATCAAGTGGCCAGCAGACAAAAACACATTGAAACCACTGAATGTTACGTGCTATGAACCCTCTGGAGCCCTTTTTTGAACAGTTATTGAGAGAGGAAAATTGTGTATTTGCAGACAGTATAATGATTTAATCCCACATACATTTTCCATTTTATTGAGTGTGTACAATGCATTAAGCGTTCATTTTTATATTTTGATAGACATTAATTTCATGAATTATTTCAGATCGCCCTGTTGCTCCCAAGAAGCAGAAACATCAGGAGACACAGAAGCTTAAGAAAATCATAACAAAGGCTGTAAATGAAGCAATGGAAGATGATTTGAGGGCCAGAGCCCTAGAGGGAAAGAAATCTCTTGTCTCAAAGAAATCTACTTCTGGTAAAGCCAAAGGCAGCCAGAAGAAGACATGAATGTCCAGAATGTGGGGCAGATTATTCATCAGGATCACAATTTTCACACCTATCAGTCTTTGTTGTCATGTGCCTTACCTGTTTGACATGTGTTGCATTATATTCTGTGAACCTCAGATATAGGCTATAGACCTGTAGCACTATTCACAATGACTGTTACTTGTGTAGAAGATGTACTGTACTTGAATTTCAGGGTCCTGTTGTTAGTTTGTATTTTAGTTTGTTAAAAAAATTGTATAAGCATGTCATATACTCTGAAGGTTCTCATAACTTATGTTCATGGAAATACTGTCAACCTACAAATTTTTCGCAGAACCAAACCACTTTAAGAAGAGATTTTCTCAGCATATATAAAAGCATGAAATAAATTTAATTTTCTGTGGTGTGTCACTCATATGTTGTTTCATGCAGAGGGCACGATAGAAAGGAAATTGCATTATTTTCATACTGCTGCCATTGATGTTTTGATACATTTTTGTGAATGTAGATCCTGAGTAAATATGAAGATACTGTATAAGAGGAATTTTAATTTTCTTTCAGTTATGGGTACCTTTTAGAAGCAAAATGACGAATGATTACCAGGGCTGCAGAAATACATTCAGCTAATTGCCATGGGCAAATTAAACTTCTGGCCAGTACATTAGTCCTCTCCTATTCCAGAATAGCAGACAAATTAAAATTCTGTTTACACAGCTGTATTTACTGACCTCCATGTTGTATTAATTGTTATCAAAGTCGATATATTATCATCACGGCAGTCGTGTAAATATAATAAATATGCTCTTCATATGTGTATTTGACACCATTTTGTTTGTCAGGGTTACCAGCATTAGTGTCACCCATGCCCAAGTTATAGTACCAGAGATACATGACAAGACACAGACCCCAGGGCAGCAATTACTTTATAGTACCAAGGCCAGGGTTGGAGGTTTGAGGTGTGAAGACAGAAGGACAAGACTTCTGATCCTTATAGGTTGGGCTTTGAGATTTTATTGGCATAACAAAAATATACTTTTAATCCAAATATGTGGGTCTTTGAGATTTTGGCATAATCTGTGTAGTTTAGATTTTGCGTTTTTATTTGTCACATCAGGTGTAGGCTTTCAGGTTTCATTATATCGATGCAAAGATGCAGCACCCTACTCCTTGCCTATTTCATCTTCATTTCCTTCCAGTCCATGCTGCAGACTTCTAGGAACTTGCAGAATGTGTCAGCATTCCCAACAAGTAGAGAAGCATATTTGTGAAGCGCAGAAAATATGTTTGAATTGTCATCCAAAGAATATACTGTGTACACATGCGTGCACACACATGCATACACATGTTAATGTAAAATTGTTAATATTTACGTTTCTATCATTTTGTCAATATCCTTTGGTACAGTTCAGTAACTTCTCAGTGCTCATGCCACATTGTGTTTAACTACTGTTTAATAATGGTAAGGAAATGCACCTTATGCGTATTATAGCGTACCAAATTTCATGCTCTGATGGACTGGGAAGGACTGGAGGCGCAGGTATACCGCTTACCTTAAGTTCACTGAACTCGGTAAATTCTTGTGTGTACAGCAATTACACATGTACACAGATTGAAATTGTGCTCCACTGTAAGTGTATAAATTTGGCTTGTAATCATGCACAGTATGTAACTAACTAGCTAAGTTCATGGAACACAGTCCTTGAGAAGCTGATGGTTCCTCAGCTGTGCAAGGAATTCCATGCTTTATGGAACCTGAAGGTTTATCATTGTATTCACAAGAGCCCACCACTTGTTCCTTTCTTAAGACAAATGCTGTTATTATGTAATCTTGTGTTAGAATTGTGTGCACATAGTTTTTGTATTAATGGCTTTGTATCATTGAAATATTAAAACTTACACTTTCAGATTGTTGCATTCTAGTAGTTTGAAATGTAAATTTATCAAGATGTGTTTTTGTGAAGTTCAGAACATTTCAGGGTTGTAATGCTTCATTTGTATTTGTGGTTTCAGATTCAGGGCACTTTTGTTTCTTTATTTTGTTCCTGCTTTATAAGGTCTTTGTACTTTGCTTTGTTAATTTCTGTTGATTTGTTTTGTGTTTTGTGGCCTCACCTTTCCCCCCTCCCTTTTCCTCTTTCCCTTCCAAGTGTGACATCCTTGCTGATATGGATTTTTCTTGTTATTAGTACATTCTTTAACCATATGATTGTTAGAAGCAAGTGGGGTTCAAAAGCTATATCTGGTATCATTAACAGACCCCATGTGTAGTGCTGCACAGTTCATTTTGTGACCAGGGAAAGATCACAACTGATGGATGTGGATGTATGTAGGTTTAGTAGGGTTCTTACCTCAGTAATGGATACAGCATTATTAAATAGCGTGTTACATGGTTCATGCAAACTGTAGAATAATAGATTGGTAAATGTGAAGTATAGTGCGGATTCAGGAGCTGTTATAATAACGTACTGTGTGTACCAAGTAGGCTGCAGAGGATGATATATAGAGTTCCTTGCTTGGAAATGCAAAATACATGCTTCTGCATTGCTTATAATTTTCACACTTGTACATGCTTATTATTGTCTTTGTTGACAAAAATTATTACAGTAGAGGTATGAGGTGTTTCGGGGACCAAACAGGTTTAATGCTATGTGGAGCAAAACATAACATTGGACAGTTACATTGGTGATGGCAGTTCAGCTCGCTGCAGAGGTGGGAATTGAATTGCTACTACGTACAGAGCAGCTCACGCGTTTCCTCTCCAGTGGGCAGTGGGGCTCATGGGGTAAAGTAGTTAGAGCTTGATGATAACCACATAACCATATTTGGTGTTAAAGTTAAGAGTGCATGGAAGTTTACTTCCATTCTCCCTATCTGCTTTATGGTGTGTACCTTTTAGCTTTAACTTTGTGTGTAATCATTTTAAAGTTACCTTGGTAATGAGTGTGCTGTTAAACATAAAATTTACTCCTTTTTTTTATTGTTATTGTTGCTGCTGTTGTCGTTAATCCATATTTGGGAGTTACTGCCACATTTTCATAGCATGTTGAGCAGCTGGAAGAGATGGTCCCTAATCACTTGTCCAAGAGCTACCATAAAATCATAATTTTTTCATGTCTGTAAAATTGTAATAAATTTTCAAAGCTCAGGTATTTTAGAGTGACAGTTCAAGACTTGATTAGAAAGTTTAGTGCTGAGAAAACCTCTGTACACTTACCCATATTTCGACATATAAACATCTCAGATTTTTTATATTTTAGAGGGGTGTGGTACGTGTAGAACCACTGTCCTTTGTAGTGTTGCAGCTTAGTTCATCCTGTATCAGCTTCATATGCATTGAATGCATAAAGTCCTGATTTTTTGTTTTTCTGCTAGAAATACTGATACGTGTGCTTTGTTGCATGCATGTCATTAGTTTTTCTGTGTTGCCGAGTGATGAAACGTAACCTGTCAGAATGATATTTACTGAAGAAGCTGGCGTCATGTGGTTTTTTCCCCCTTAACTTCTCTTTCCTGGAATTTTTTTTTTAGTAGTGAGCCTGAGACTTCATTTATCTAGCATATTTTCGTGACTATATTGCCAGGTACATTTTTCTGCCAGGTACCTTTGAAAAAATTCACCTGGTTAATATATTCAGTTAATGGAATATTTGGAGGACACATGGTAAACTTTAATACAGTGAATACTATAAAGTAATGAAGTGTATGCTGCATACATGCATTGTAGGCTTCTGCATTGCATAGTGGTCATATACAAAGTTGTGTTCTTAACTCAGATCCAAGCATTACCGCGCTACAGAAATTTGGTACTGCACAAAATACCCACTTTAAGCACATTGTGGTAGTTGTTTTGATGTAATTGGGCAACCCTGCACTGAATTCTGATGGCTGTGTTCTAGTTGAATGTAAAAAGCCAGGTGGGAGTAACCATTAATGTTTGTCATAGCTGGAAGTTCTGGCCTTCATGTTTTGTAGAACCTGTATTTTTTATGCCAGCCCATGTCAATTCTTTGGTGTAGGACAAATACAAAGACTTTGGTTTTCATGTATAAGAAGCCAGTAGGGATGTTCAGTGTGGTGCTAGTTTTGTACGTTTAACACACAAAATCCATGTTTGGCAGTTTAAAGAACTTCTAGTGTTTGGTTATTAATGAAAACTGAATGGAGGAGATTTGTGCTCTTTGGGGGTGTTACGCAGCGTTGTGCGGTAATCCTTTAAGGACCACCACTCGAGCACTGCCAGTGTATACAATGTTGAAAAATAAGTTCATATGTATTTCTTAGCTCTTCCTCTTTAATTGCTTTGTGGTCATCAGTCTGAGTGTTTCTTATAGCTTTACCCTGAGTTTAGTCTGTTGGTTCCATTGTTGGATAATTTTGATGTTAGTACAGTACATGTTTGGTGGCTTAAGTTCTGTTTGTCAATAATGTAATCACCTGAAAAAGTTGGAAGAAAATAACTCGGGGAGGGGGGTTGAGTATTTAAACCCTTTGTATGGAAAAATACAGCAAAGTTAAATTTCAGTTGGGGAAGGACATTGTACTAGGAACAACAAAAATTGTGACTGAATTAAAAGAAATTTGTGTGCGTGTGTGTGTTTGGAGGGGGGGGGGGGATTTTTGTGTTGGAATATTGTAAATTATCAGGGTATAAGGTAATTCTAAGATTTTCTCCTCCAGGCATACGTAATCTGTAAATCAGATTTGAAAAGGAGAAGAGGAAGTATTACGTACCTATACAAGTGATATAAAATTAATGTTACTTCTGTGAAAGAGCCCACTGTACATTTGTAGTTGAATAAACATAATCTTATTAGAGTTTCACTGTGTGTGAGTTCAAAATTATGGTCTGTTAGTTTTCAATGTTATGGGTGGGTTTTTCTTAGAAGAAAGTGTGCTGTGTGTATCTGTGTGTGTGTAGTTGGGACGGGGGTAGACATTTGAGTTTGTGTTTCCTTATGTATAGTGTAGTCAAATTCATTGGCATACTTGAGCTCGTAAATAGTATGTTGGCCTTGACAGCTTTTGACCATGGTCATTGTCCGCAATTTTTGCTACTGATTAATATTTGTCTGCTACGTGGAAATTTCGCCTGACACACACACAGACACACACAAAATGTGTAAATGTTAGGTCAATCATGCACATCAGAATGGTGACTCCTTTGCCTTCTTTGAGCAAATCACAGTAGTTTCACTGAGCAGTGAAGGCCGCGATGTAGTGACCTGCATTATTAAAAAACTAAAAAGGCTATTTTTATTACATTTATTTTTTGATTGTGCTATTAGAAATAAACAATGCCAGTGCATTAGAGCATACATAATGTTAAGGTATTTTACAGTTTCACTAATTAGAGTAGGGTATTTATTCTTGTAGATACAGGAAATGGTGTAGTTTGGTAATAACACAGATAACGCAAAATTATTAATGTTTGAAATGTCGTAAGTGAAAGTGCAAAGTTATTTTGAAAATAAATTGTGAGATAAACATCCATATGTGTTGCAATTGCCTTTTTCCAGAGATGTCATTTTGAAATTGTGTCTTTATTTAGGATGTCATGTTTCTTTAGTTTCTTGACATGCACTACAATAACTCTTAACCTTTTAAAGCC
Source organism: Coptotermes formosanus (assembly GCA_013340265.1). Taxonomy (NCBI): domain Eukaryota; kingdom Metazoa; phylum Arthropoda; class Insecta; order Blattodea; family Rhinotermitidae; genus Coptotermes; species Coptotermes formosanus. The sequence continues at coordinate 314,582 of BLKM01006290.1, read as the reverse complement.
TAGCGGTAACTTTACGTACCACCAGGTTTAACATTAAAAAATTCTCCATGGTGCTCACATTGCGTTTATGTGTTTTGTACTTATCTGGGAACAATCTGCAACTTTTGCCTGACATGTCATCAAATGACTGGTTTTTTAAACCGAAGTGGAGAGCGTTTACTGCGCGGTGCGCACTGAGTTTTTATATTAGACAGAACGCGTTTCGTCTTTAAAGGGTTAAACAGGATAGTGTGAGAGTACCACTTCACGTGGTATTGTAACTTACCTTGGGTGTTTGGTGTTTCATATTTCTTTTACGTGTTGATGTCTGCTGTGAAATACATGTTTATGGGAAAATTTGGCAAATTTGGCTTATTAAGTGGGAAAAGTCTTTTGAGCATAGGTCTGAAGGTGGCCCTGTTTGCAATTGTGTATTGTAATTGACATTCCCTTTACTAGAATATTATTTTATATGAATTCATCATTAAGTGATTCATTTGCACCATCAAACTACAGTTCAAGTCTTACATTTTATAGTGATTTTGACACATTCCAGAAACGAAGACAATGTATTTTTTTTACAAGCACAACTGTTCCTGCTGGAACTGTTCCATAAATATTGATTCAACCTTCCTGCATTTTGCTGTTTTCACCCTTTTCCAGCACAGCTCTTCACTTACAGACTTCAGTGTCATGTCTCATATTTTAAGTTGACAACACAAAAAATTTAAAACAATTTTCTGTGAGGAAGATTTTAAGTAGTATCCACCATGTTTGTAATATCCAGCTTTCTGTGAATTGAGGGTAGGTTATGTTTTGTGCTGGTTTTTTGTGTAGTAGTCATGGTGATGATGTTTACTAATTCGTGGCTCATTGGACAGTTACTGTACAGACACAAGAAAGTTGGAGTGAAGACAAAAGACACAGAAATTTTTCACTCAGAATACTTCAAATCGTTTAAAAGAAAACAGCTGCAGTCACAAAGTGCTGCGATAAACCCATGCTGATTCACATATTTATACACAGGTGTTGATGTTGCATTACACGGTGTGAAATGCATGTGTGGAAATAGACTGCAGTGCAGTCAGAATGTGTAATTTCCTGCCATGTGTTTCCATGGATTAACATTGAGTTGCTTATCTGTACCTCTGATCAGTGGTGGAAATGATGTTGTAAATGAATCTGTACAAACTGAGAGCATTATGTTGTCACTGTACATTGGCAACAGGGTAAATGAAGGGGAAATTGTTATGATGTTGAGGCAGAAATGTTTTAAACAGGTGAACATTTTGTTGTTTCATGAAATTTTCATACTTCTTGGACAAGAAATCCTTTTAAGCAGCAGATATATTAAAAGGGCAACGTAAATGTTAATCATATGGATAAATTTTGTTACTAACTTCTTAGGCAGAAAAACTTGTGAAGTGGGGATGTACTAATTGGGTTTTCCCGTACTTATTTTATGATGTATCTGTTATTTTATTTTAATGTTCGTTTATTACTGTGAACAGTATTAGAATAAAGCATTTCTGAGGTTTATGTATGCCTGGTCTTAATGTCATTGGGATTGCGACTGACTGGTATGTTTTTACTGTTGAAACATTTTAACGGTACATATCCTGATTGAATGGAATTTAGGCTATTGAATGCTCTGCTTATTCTCACAAAGGTGCTAGTGAGCATTCTTTTGAATGTTGACCAAAATTATGTCATGTAGGTGTGTCATGGAACTACTTGTGAAAGGTTTTGTGAGTACAAAAGTTAGTGTGACTTAATGTCATCTTTATTGTTTTCCTCACAATAATACTATATGAAGACTGAATATAGTTTTCTCCAGTCCCTTTTCAGTACGTCACGTCTCTGCTTTTGAATTAGTGTGCGTGTGTGTGGGGGGGGGGATTAGTCAAACATATCCTGACATACATATACAGTATTGTCCTGTCAGCCATATGAATTTTCCAAGGACATATGCATCTTGTTTTATGATACGTTATGATTTTTACTCCTCCTCCAGAACTAGGCTGTAAATATTTCTGTGTTTAATCCTTTTTAATTTTTTAATGCGCGCGTGTGCATGCACACACAGCACAAACAAGTACTTCTTCTTGTATAAATAAAATAGCTGTGATGCAACAGTAACTCAGATTTAATTAAGTACTGATAATCACAAGAAATTAATTACATTAAAGCATTTTATCTCACTCCCTACATTACACCTATATGATGGCACTGACCTTACCATGGTAAACTGTGGCCTGCAACTCAGAACTTCATGAAGAACTAATGTGGAGATGATGTAGAAATGAAATACAACACAAAATTGTCAACAAGAAAGAGTACAAAAATATTAGAAGGATGAACTGCCAATCTTATGTCACAAAGATGAGAGGTACTCTCTAAAATATGCTGTCCATGAGATACAATTCTATGAAATTTTGGTCACATGAACACAGCCTGACATGTTTAAACAAATACATTTTTATATTATGGATTTACATTTGTTTTAGCACTTGCTAACTTTCTGAATCTGGCCACAACAGTGATTAATAACTTCTTCCCTCATTCCATTTGTAAGACCATTACATAGTTCATTGTGCAATGGTTGAACTGTAGGATGCATGTCAGTCAAAAAGCAGCAGTACTGCAAAATTTACAGTAGTTATTCACATCATTCTCAGGGTGAAGCAGTCTGTAAACATAAAGTTTGTAGTTATGTTAACTGGTCCTCCCGAATTCAAACCCAAAAGTTCAACAGTGCTTGTACCAAAGCCAAAAATTAAGACTGTTCTGTTACTCAAATGAAGAAACAAGAGATTGTTGTCTTTATTACAGTGAGAAAACTGACAAGAAAATATAGTACATACCACAATGAGGTGTCCACTTTTGCCCTTAGCAATGGCAGGATTTGTTCCTGTTGTGATGTCAATGACTCCTTGTTTACCACCAATAAGATTGTGTGAGATGCTGCAATATTAATTGCCATGTTAGTAAAGCACCCACCAGTTCATATATGTAGTGCAGACATCCTTGTTGAAATGTAAGGATACATTTATGGAATACATCATTTTTACCAAAACTTAAAACCTGTGGGGAACTGGAAAATAATATACATATGCATAATAAAAGACATTTACATAATGAACACAGGACTTAGATGATGACAATGAGCAGACCTGCTTAGAAAAGAGACTACTTGACCAAACACTGTGGCACCAGCCCGTATTATTTATAAGCAGATGGCTGCAAGGAGGAATGCAGTGTGTTGCAAAAAATACACATTTTCCAAATCTTCATGTTGCATGCAACCAACAGTTTATTGTAATAAATTCTGGGGGTCATTGCAATACTGAAAATAGAGTTTGTAACAAAATGCAGTTTTCAGTAACATTTTTCAGAACTTTCTCAAAAATGAAGTTCCAGATATGCTAGTGACAGCAAGGATTTCTTGGTTCTGTAGTTTTATATTTACAAACTTACGTTCCAGCCTCCATGACTTTTACGCTCTGTGGTTTCTTTGTAACATCGACAATCTTTGTGACTGCTTCTATTATGTGGCCCGCCTCCAGAATTAAGTCCCCCTGTAAATTAAAATTAGGGAGCATGATTCATCAAGTGCTCTCCAGTCATACTGCAGACATGGATTATTTCTATCACCGCTACAGCAGGCCCATAGTGTGCACTTTCCAGCACTGAATGATGGCAGGATATTAACTGCCCATATTTAATATTAATATTCTTTGTAAATGTCTCAAAAGGAATGAATACATTACACGTTGGCTAGTCATACCTTTCACTGTGAGTCAGGATAGATTAGTCAGTAAGGCTGTGGGTGCAGTGGCTAGGGTTTGACTTACTATTACTAACTGGTAGATAAGAATGCATCATTGTTAACCAGCAGAATACGTGTATTTTTGAATGCATTCTTTGCAGTTGTGAAATCTCACTCAACTTTATTGTCATTTATTGCAGATATAGACTTTTTCTTGCAAAGCCAGTGAACTTGACATGGGACATCCTGTTGCATTGTAACAAAAGGATGTAACCAGTGGTGAGCACTGAAACACAACTACATATTAATAAGACAAATTGCTTTGTTTTATAGGCAGAGCTACCTGTTTTGGCTTTATGTTAAGCCATCATCAGGCTACAGAAAAAAAAATCATGACAAATCCTGCATATAATTACATCTGTAGCCTGATGGTGGCTTAGCATGAAGCTGAAACATGTAGGTACATGTATAAAACAACGCAGTTTGTCTTATTAATAAATAGTTGTCTTTGATTGCTCTCCATTCTCGGTATCCTTAAAGCCAGTGAGACTGCAGATATGACAGTGCCTACAGTACTGTATTAATTACTTTGGCAATTTGATAAATAAACACACTGAAGATATGTTAAATAATAATTGTAGTTCTTCATGATGTCTTAGTGACCGGTGTTTTTGAAAATGAAGTTAGTTTTATGTTTCATGTTGGCTAATGTAGGAGTTATGTTGTACTAACACTTTCTGAACTTAAATTTGAGCATTTTGTAAGTCCTCCAATAACAAACACATCAAAATACAGCAGATCATCTCAGAGGTGAAACATATGGACAGACAGACAGTATTCCCATTTTATTTACAGTCAAACTTGGTTATAATGACATAGAAGGGACCAAAACATTTGTGTCATTATAACCTAGTGTCGCTGTAAGTGAGGCATATGGTAAAAGTGAAGGAAAAATATTTCAAGACAAAATACAGGCCTGCAGGCATACTACTTAAATTTTTATGCTACAATCTAATTTAAATTTAAATTACAATTAAAATTTAGAAAGAATAAAAATTAATCTATTATACTTGTCAATTTCTGTAGGGGCTTGCGCAGAAAAGTATATTACGTTACCTTTAAAATTTAGCAACAAAAAACATTCTACTGTAATTCTAAATTTGCACATATGGTAAGAAATGTCTGTAATTTGTGAGAAAATTTTGCTGTTCCCTGGCCTGGCTTTGTACAAGTGGTTCACAACACATCTGTGTATAAATCACAGTGAGCTCTAAAGACTGGCACTTGAGAGGCCATAAATCCAAAAGTGGCATAAGTCTCAAAGCCAGACAGCGCATTTAGGTCGTTCTTGCATTCAGCTAATGGAACACTGCTCTCCAGGTCATAAATGATTTGCTTTCATGTAGCAAAGGAGTGCTGGCAGTCCTGGGATGGGACAGGAAGTCAAGTGATAAACAGCTGATAGGTTGCAGTTGCTCAGGTTGGAGAATGCTGCACTGTGAGTCGTGCTTCTTGGAAAATTATGTTAGCACCAATGATTGGCAGTGTTGTTATATCTGAAGTAGATGCTGTTACATATGTTGTACTAAGTGAGATAGAGAAACACATGCCTTATGGGGAATTAGTTGGTACTAGAGAATGTTTGATGCTATATCCGAGGTGTCATACAAACCAAGGTCATTATAACTGAGTTCAACCATACTTTATGTGAAGAACACGCACACTCAGCAAACAAAATTTTTTTGGGTGAATTATACCAGCATTTGAAGGAGTGAAGAGATGTAGAGATGTAAGGTTTCTTGTACTCTGCATTCTGAAAATATTCTACACGTAACAAACATGGGCAATATGTATGAACTGTATATTTCCTGATAAGTGTAATAGTACAAGTTGGCAGGATACTTTTGTCAATAGTCATTACCAGCACAGATTTTATATTTCCACTAAAAGCCTTTATGAAAATTTCGATATACGTCATATGTCTAGCATTTTTATTACTGTCATAACTACTTAACGTTATCATTGTTTTTATTGTCGCTGTTAGTTAAAATTATCCCTGTGGTTATGCATGATGCCATTATATGCTTGTCTGTAGGTGAGACACCTACTGTCTCTTGTACTTTGGTAATCTGGTTGTGCAGATGATCTCATCATTGTGGATCTTCCGTGTGGCAGAATTATGCTTTTTCAGTCACTGCATTAAAATGAGCACGGTATCTCATAAATAAGTTTCAATCAAGACTATTGTGAAAGTAAATAATCACAACATTTAGTGATGTATCATACCTTGTCCTTCTTGTATTCTGGAGGTATCCTGAGCAGCAGAAGGTTGTCTGTTTCACTAGTAACCACTAGTTCTTGCAGGATATCCAGCTGAAGATTATGCTTCAGTTTAAAAGTCTTACCATCTAGTACGTACAGGCGCTTGTTGGTAAGCAGAAGTACTCGCTCCCTTGGCTTGTAGCCATGACGATCATACTTTGTCACTGAGGTTGAATACTACAACAAAACCAGTCATTAAAAAGTAACTTATTTAAGAAAACCGTTTCCAAATCTTGCCACTAGTTGTGCTTATATCACAGTTGTGGAAAATGGTGGTTCCAATGCATTACCAGAATTTAATATGCTCTTAATTTTATTGAGAATGTAATTGTGATTTGTTACTTTTAAATGTGAGTGCTTAACATACCAATGAAAATAAACCTGCCCAAAACAGGGTATAACTTCTCTTTTAATGAGAGTCCAGGCTGTAACAGCTGTCAATACTAAGATTATGGTCTTCTGGAATATGTCATGCAGTTTGGTAGATAGGTGCCAAGATTACAGAGGAACCTGGATGATGAACAGCTTCCTCCAAGTTGGAGGAACCTCTGTAACAAGCCACATGGCACCACATCCCAGAAGACTGTAATTTTAGTATTCTTTTTATGTGTTTACAGATTAGACAACTTAAATGCCTCTACAGGCCCTTTCAGCATCTCTTACGTCTTCCTGATACAATCTTCCTCATTGCTTTGAAAGTCGATATTATCCTTGGCACCTGTCTTCACTCATTCACTGCTGGTCTATAACATATATTTTTTTAATCTGTCACGGGTACCATAAGAAAATATAACAACATATGTGCCACTCTGCACTCACCAGTATTTTATCACCATTAAGGTGATTTTGCTGAAAAGTTTGTCGTAGGACCTTCTGTTCCTCTGTGAGCCTGTCATCAACAAATCGCGGACCTACACTTTGTGGATATGATTTCTTCTTACCTGAAACGTGAAAATTTTAATATAATTATACATGTAATTTAACCCAGTCCTTAAAATTTTCTGCATGGCAGCACATTACAGCATAGTTCAATGTCACACAGCATACAACAGCCGATATTAATGTAAAAAAATGTATGTGCTTTTATAGAGTTGGTGCCTTTTTTTGATGTTCCACACCTCTGTTCACATAAATTAACGTTCCCATTTGAGTAACTCACTTTTCAGAAACACAGTCACATACCAGTGCACAGATTCACCCATATGACCTCCTGCATTGAAGAATATGAAGTGAATCACTGTTTTTACATTAACAGGTATCAAGAAACAGTGAATTTTTCTTTTTGTTTCCCATTTTTCACACTGGCTGACCTACCATAGCATTCTATGTTGAAGTGCAAACTGTTACTGTTACTGTAGCAAGAATTTTTGGTTCCTTACTTCATTGTATGGGATGACAAGACTATCTGAAAAATTATTTAGTTTGTGTTGCATACAGTTGTGCAGCCATGCTGTTGGAGAGTAACAGCAGAGTTAAAGTACTGAAGAACAAATTTCCTTCTTCAATACTGTGGCATCTTACTAATCAGAACTGTCAGTTTGTGGTATGATAAAGACAGTTTCAGAGTCAACAGATATAAAGCATTCACCGACAAGTCTGATGTCCTATATCACATGTTCCTGAAAAATGACGGAGAACTGAAGTGTGTGTGTACTTACTGGAGATTCAGCTTTAAAAATTGTTCCAATTCTAAGCACATGATGGATGTCTACTTTCTGGTCAGTTTAAGCTGTGTGAGAGAACTGTGAAGCTTTGGTTGCAATGTTCCATGGAAGTGAAACATGATTATATGAGAGATAAAAGCAGAAATGCATGTATAAGGGTCCACAGCACAATATAACAAGTAGAAAAATGTTAAGGGGTCTTTGATTGATGTGCAGTGCTCTCCAACAAGTGTTCGAATTGAGCTTGGACTTGCACAAGTACAACGTGATAGTCTACAGAGTGGATCAGAAGATAAGAATGCTGAGGAAACGTGGATAATCCCAGGCCATTATGAATACCATGCCAAAACCAACAAAATCATTATCTTTCAGGGAGTGCCATGTAACAGAAACAAATGCAAAATGATTCTGGAGTTTTACAGAAGCTTGAAAAAGTCAGCCACAGAAAGGCTGTTTGCTGGTGAAGATGCCGGTGTAACACAAGGGGCTCATATGCTGGATTGAAAACACTGGCCTGAAGAAGATACTGAATGAGATCATATGAGATGTATGTTCAAAACTTTTTGACCGAACTTAAACTAAATAAAACAGATGTGATTTGTGGATTTTGTGTCTGACAGAGTTAATGTACCTGGCTACTATTCCCATTTTTGCAAGTGAATGTGAAAAAGAATTTTCACAAATGAATCTGATCAGCCTGACCAAAGCTTTGTTGAGGATGAAAGTGTCTCAGCGTTTTTTTATCAACATTCTTGTACCAGTCTTACTTCAGCCCTACAAAATACATACATTCAGACATGGTTCCTTCAATTATGCATTCAGCTCTAAACACCAACAACAAAGAACAGACTCAAGGTATTTTATCGTTCAAGAATGTGTTGAAAATTTGGATTTTCTATTAAACAAATTATGGCATATTTTCACTTTTTGAGTTTTTACAACTGTAAGTAATAAAGGGTGCCTATAAATGTCAAACATTTTTATTTTTATTGTAAATTTTTCCCTCACAAATTTAATAAGGATGGGGCAGGGAACAGGTGAAGTGGAGAAGTTGGGAAACCATTTTAAATTTTATCAAGATATGAGTACTGGCACCTCCCTTCTTATGAGATAAGTACTGTATATAACTATGTTTGAACAAATGTAGAAGCCACCTCCATATCAGCTGTACTTTATTAAATGCCTGGTAATTATTCATTTAGTCTAGAAATTCCTTGGTAAAATATGAAGTATGATTCCTGGGTCCACAAAGACCTACTCTGAACCCAGTCAATGGCAGTTTTAATAGTCTACAGTCAGCCACGGTTACGTCACCCAAGTCACCTCCCTTCAGGTTCTCCAACCAACATTTTGTACGTGTTTCTAACTTTCCCTGTGTGTGCTACATTTGTCACTCACGTAATCCTTGAATTAGTCACCCCTAACAATGTTAGGTAAATTAAAATCTTTCTGAGCAGTCAGTTGCAAACCAACTCTGAGGCACCTGACCACCACAGAGGATTTTGTATGTTTATTCACCATACATCTTCAAATATGAAAAGAAATGTTAGGGAAAGATCACACATTTCAGGTCTCTTGTTATGTAATTTCTTCAGTTTTCTGCTGATTCATTTCTCATAGGAACACCTACTTTCCCCATTGTGCTGTTGTTAAAGTAACCTCCCTTGCATTGCTGTAGGCATTATGTTTGGCTCGTCATCTTGAGTCATATGTAGTGTGATGTTAGGGGGTTACATCCTCAGAGTACTTACCAAACAAACACAGACATCTTTTCTCTTAACATCATCTATGTCCACAGCTGTAACTATACATGAAGACATAAATTAATGTTTAAAAATATCTGATTAAATACTGACTCCCCATGATACATGCTTTTCCTTGTTTCTCCGTCCTACAATTGTAGTTATGAATAATGTTATGTAATACCTTTGAAAATTGATTCTGCAAGCACTTTTAGCTCAAACTGCCTTTTCTTCTCTGGATTCAGTGCCAAACGGTATTTCCTTGACAGCCACACTCCATGCAGTTTGTATAAGATGGATGATGCCTAAGGAGAGGACACAAAAGTTCAGTGTTTTATAAAATAACGCACAGCTTTATTGAACTTCTGTTATAAATAAATCTGTAATGTAATATGGATTGTAGTGTGGTATCTTATTGCAAATTTTATGTTGTTTCATACATATATATGGAAAAAATTTAGAAGTACATAAGTATCAATTAACATTGCATGTGTCACAGTGAGCAAGCACTTGTGATTTGTTAAGTCCTGTTTTAACAAAATGTCATAAAGTTTTTGTCTGAAAACTTTTTATGTATGGTTTCAATTACCTCTTTGCACACTACAGGGTGAGGTGGCCAGGATCTATCCAGTAACTTGGTAGGAAGGTTCTTAGAGAGGCGAGTCAGGTACTGAGCCTTGGCCAACTCAAGAAATGCTCTGTTCGTGTCTGTGACTTCACCATTGCGTGTGATGAAACCTTTGATGAAGCTGCAAGCAAAACTGTCAGTTGAGGTCTCTGTTCTTCTGGGACTTGGCACCAATTACCAAGTGACACAACACCACATCCCAGAAGAACCAAGACATCAACTACATAGCTGGAAAGGCCAAAAAACCCGCAAAACCACAAATGTTTGGAATTTGTCACCATATAGTTGCATTCAGCAGCATAACATGCTCTTTCTCTCTCTCTCTACGCGCGTTCATTCTCTCTCTCTCTCTCTCTCTCTCTCACACACACACACACACACACACACAATCACAACAAATAGTAAAATTACAGTTTTACAACTGACAGCTTTTAGACGTATTTTTATCTTTTATGGTTTTTATGGTATGTTTTTTAACTGTGGCAATACAACCACATAATTGCATTAATGTTTAAACTGTAAATACACATTTAGAAGTTCTGTAATAATTATATTAGTAAAAAACCCTGTAAAATGTGACAGAGACACATGGGACCAGTTTTTGAAAATTTTCTGAATATGTTGTGAATGACCAGTCAAAATGATCTTCCCTGTTTTCTTGGTATTAATGTTGAAGCCAATTATCGTATACAATATGAACTTCCAAGTAACTGTCTATACGATTTGTGAATGTAACTTGGTACAGACTAGAATGTGTTTTTGGTTTGAACCCTTATGCATGAATTTCATTTCTGCCAATTTTTTTTATCCTACAGTTGACCAATACTGTACTCACATTTACCAGTTGCAGACAACAAGCATCTCACATGTCAAAGTGAATTACCTAGCTACATTTTTTGGTGCCTCACAAAGTTTCTGCTGCTGCTGCTACCACCACCACCACCACCACCACCACCACCACCACCACCACCACTACTACTACTACTACTACTACTGCTGCTGCTGCTACTACTAAAGATGGTTAGCATGTTGACTTTTGTCCATGATTGCAATATAAATGCTACTTTACGTGGAGATAAATAGAGAACTTCGGAAAGCTGTACCATGTGTTAAACAAAAGCATACAATAATTATCTTCATTACATCTCCATTGTCAGTACTTACTTTTTGAGGACATTTACTGCTCTGTGTCTTCGTTCAGCCTCTTTTTGTGCGAGGAATCGCCGTAACCATTTCTCAATAACGATGGCTGCTACCCGCATTTTCAGGTATTTCTGCCGTTGCAGTCGACCTTTCCAAATTTTCTGAATGATTGTAATGATAGAATGCTTCTTTGCTTGGAATGCATCTTCAGTAGCAAAAAGAGTTCTTGGTGATCGAATGAAGATTTTTGTGCTAAATAAAAATATAGAGAAAGCAGTAATACATTGCAGGCATGATTAGCTGAATGTTTTGTATTCTGGCATGTCTGTGTATAGTGTATGTGAGTCAGTACATATGAAGTACCATGTGAAGCTATAAATATTCTTGACAAGACTATGACTTATCTTATGGTGACCTGACTTTGAGGTTATTTATGATTATAGCTTCAGATGTTTCTTAAAGTAAGTTGTGGCATTTCCTGTACACCATGTACAATGATTATGTTACCATGACTCATTTTCTGAAAGTAAATTGTGACATTTCCTTTATAATGTGTATAATAGTTGCACTGCTATGCCTTTGTTTTTTTTAAATAGGTTGTACTTTATTCACATCAAATATAATGGTATTACGGCAATGATTTGGTGTCCTGAGGTACATCATGGCTTTTACCTTTATGGCGTTTGTAGTGGTTGCGTTACTGTGACTCGGTTTCTGAAACAGGTTGTACTTTCTTCATACCTAACAATACATGGTCTTTTGAAGTAGTACAATTTTATTCAAGCCATATGTAACTGTTATATTGCACGAGCTGAATCTTTTGAACTATATGATAAATAGGTGAACAGTGGGAAGGTGCACTTTTCAGTAAAATAAAAGAGGTTTCATATTTGGTTTTCTGCTTCTTCTACCATTATTTAGACTTTCAAATGTATAGAAAAGCATCCATGTGAGGTGTCTGTTGTTCTGTGATATTATACCATGTCACTGGATAATTGGTTCCCAACATTTCGAGAGAATGTAGTGGTCTCAAAATGTTGAAAACCTCTCGCCCAGTGACAAAGTGTCATATTCCAGAAGAATGGATACCTCAGCCACACTCCTGCAAAATCCTAAAAATTCACAAGTATGCATGTGTTTCATTACGTTTTCATAATTTGGGATTAGAAAAATAGGAACATAATTACAGGTGACATATATTTAGATTTATTTTTAGCAGGACAGGTGTTTTCTTTTTTTACTAGTATAATTATGAACTAAATTTCGTGATAAACACATATTTTGATTAATCAACTCCATGGGGCTGAGGGCTGCTTGAGAAAATAATTGTTCCTCTGCTAGTCAAGAAACTCCCTACATTTCATTGAGCCCAAAGTTCATTACCATGCTAACAACAGCCCTCCACCTGTCCCTGTCCTGAGGCACGGCAATCCAGTCCACACCTTCCAATCCCGTTTCTTGAGGGTATGTTTAAATATTATCCTCTTACATATGCCTCGGTCTTTCAAGTGGCCTCTTCCTGTCAGGTTTCCATACCAAAACTACATGCGCATTTCCCTTCTGTCCCATATGTGACACATGCTTCACCCATCTCCTTTTCCTCCATTTGATCACTGCAGTAATATTTGATGAGGAGGCCAAATCAAGAATTTTTCATCATGCCTTGCCACTATCGTTCTTTTCAATTTAATCACTCAATAATATTTGGTGAGGAGTGCAAATGTTGTCGTTTTTCATTACGCAATTTGCTCCAGTCTCCTGCCACTTCCTCCCTCCTAGACTTATGTCTTCCTCAGCACCCTGTTGTTGAATGCTCTAAGCCTGCAATCTTTCCTGAAGGTGAGAGACTAAGTTTGACACCTGTGTATGTCAACAGGAAAAATTAATTGTGTACATTCTGATCTTTATATTTTTGGATACCAAACAGGAAGGCAATGTATTCTGGACCAAATGGTAGAAGGCATTCGCAGAATTTAATCTGTCCATAATTTCTTAATAACGTAACTGAAAATTATAAAATGTTGTTACATTTCTCACGTTTAAGAGTTGACTGGTACTACGTTTAGTTTCAACTAGTGCTCAGACTCATGTTTTAGTGTATCCTGTGTACTTAAGGTGCATTATTGAACTCACTTGCCCATCCTATATTCATCCTTCTCAAAACCCAACTGGCAGACTATTTCTTGGACACCTTGCTTCGCTGGACCATGATAATTTGGCCATGTGTTGGGGGATAGGCACTTATAGCGCTGTAGGAACATTTCATATGGTCGTCGATATGCAAACCCAGCACGTCGTACGCGTAGGTTTTCCATTAGACCCAGGTACTTAACTTGATGGGTCACTATTCTCTCATCAAATAAACCTGCAGCATGAGCAACATCTTGTGAGTTATCTGATCACATACAACAGTTGTGTTAGACACTGTCCATCATGTGGTGCATGTTCTGGGGGTTGGTTTACACATTAATTTTTTGAGGTGTATTTAAGTATACAATGTTCTGGCAACATCCATTCAATTTGCAAGGTATATTTAAGTGTTGGTAACATTTTGGCCTTGTCTTCAGGTCATCATATTTACAGATCAGACTACTGCCACGGATGAAAGTTAAAAATATAAAAGTCTGTCACAACAACTAATCACTTAAGACTGCAGTATGAAACCTTGTGTATATTAAACATTTATATCAAACACTGGATGATGTCCAGTATAATTACAGTGAAATGACAGCACACACTTACAGAACTATGTGCACATGTTTTAGGATAACTAAAAATCATAAATGAGGTTGTTACCTAGTCTTCTACAGAAAAATCAGGAAGGAATACATCTAACGCACTAATTAGTCTGGCTGGAAATCCTGATTAATACGGCACAAATGTGCTCTGTAATTGAAAAATTCTCCAATCCGTTACACCATGATTCAAATTATTTTTCAGGTTTATGAATCATTCCTTGTATTTTGTTTTTATTCCTCAAATGTATAAATGTTGTAGTTCTTTTGTGGTAGTGCTGTTCTGCTCACAGATGGGACACAAGAATAGAAATAAATATTTTGATCATTGTTCAGTTTAGCTATGCATAAATGGTAGAAATCCCAATACAGTAATGCCTCATGATCTGGTAGGCGTTTAGAAACATTCTGAAGGAACCTACTGCCTCCATCTTCATTCCACTTCTACCTGCAGATGGGGGCAAATGTTCAGGAATATTAGTAACAACCTACCAGGCAACATCATGCCATAATACAGGAGATCACAGTCTAAATCTCCACTGCTCTAAAGACTTCAAATCTCATACAGATGTCTTTGTTTCCTGATACTTGTTCCATACATTTATGAATTATAGAACTACCTGTTGCAAGGATGTTGAACTAAAATATACTGAACTCTGTGCACATACCAGATCTCTGATCATCATTTGGCTTGATGCAGCGGATGTAGGATGGCTCTTTGTTCATAAGGATCTCCATAAGCTGGTTAAGACTATTCTTGAACTGTGTTGCTGCAGTGTCTGGTCGCTTCTTTGTTGTCACATCACTTGCTGGGAACACTTCCTGTTGCAAAGAACATACTCATAACTGTATTGAGAAACAAGATTATTTTTATGTGATGATTTACAGTTGTTACACGTCACTGTTTTCATGGTGTGTTGTACTTCTGGTGCACCTTATACTGGCTTTAAATTAAAACAAGGAGTTACACACATAACTCATAGAGCCCATGGGTCTGTTAGTATTGTTATTGTTGTTTTATTTTATTTTCGTGAAGAACTGATTACTTAAGTGCTGAATTCACATGTATTAAATCTGCTGGATATAACCTCAGAATTATGCACTGTCACCGTGTTTTGTAAATAGGCTTACAAGCAGTATTCGTATGTAATTTGTGGAAATATTCATGATTATTTACAAATTAAATTTCTTCCACCTGACGCTAGTTATGGTCCTGCTTCACGTTTAGGAGATTCTGGGTTCGAAACTCGTCCCAGAGGCCAGTTATCCTGAAGTTTTTGTGGATTTCATCAGTACTTTCAGGCAAATCATAGGATAATATCTCAAATTATGCTGTCACTATTTCTACAACATCCTTCCAGTTCATTATTTGTGACTCATCTAACCACACAACAATACAGAGAATATTCTGACGTTCTGACAACACTGTTAAGTAAACTATAAATAAAGAAAATTGTTTTTGTGTCAAAAAATTCTGTTTCATTTGAGTTGTGTCACTATACCTCATTATAGAAAATGATCTCTACATGTGTTCTGTTACATGAGTAATACAGTACGTACTTTTGTGATAGAATTAGTCGTCTCAGACATGACTTCACGAAGATCTCTGAACAGAAGGTCATTGTTCTTGTCTAGGAAACCATCTACGTTGTATATGACATCTCCAGCATAATGCTTCAGACAGAACTCCTGAAATTACAAAATATTTTCTTTATAGTATTGACTGTTTATTGTCAATTGTGTGTTAACAAAATATACTCATACTTATTTTTATGACCAGGATTCAAAGCAGTGTGCTGTATTGACCCTTTTTAGATCAATCTTGGAAGAGGAGGCTTTTGGGGTTTCAGACCTTTATCTCATTGTTTGATGATATCTTGTTTGATGACAGCAGAGCATGTGAACTCCATTAGGGTCTAGAATTTTGAACATCAGCAGAATTTTATTTTGGTTGCACAGCACAAAAGAAAGAAGACATTTCAACTGAAGCAGTATTCACGGTGTGGGGATGATTTTAAATGTGGCTGACCTGAGATTTTGGGAAAATAGGTTAAAAATGGATTCCAGGGCCTTGTTCATTTTGCACTTCCTTATGTATATGTGGAAGATCACGTATTCTTGGACGTGATGCCGTGTAGTTCAGTAGATAGGAACTGACATTCTGAAAGAAGCTGCTGTCACCCATATTCTTGGTTGAAGTGCGAGGTGGAGGCAGCATGTTCTCTCAAAAGTGTACCTATATAGCAAACTGCACGGCATCACATCTCAGAATACTGTAATATATATACATGTGTGTGTGTGTGTGTGTGTGTGTGTGTGTTTGTACACTCACTGCCATCAGAACCTCAAATTACACATATTATGATGTGCTTTGCAAAGAGCACACATGTAATGAGCAGGTTAAATTCCTTGGTGTCCACCCACATGCCCACATTTCCTTTCTGAAGATATTCAGTCTATTCAGATGATGTTTGGCATCTACACTTAAAGTTGTGCCACAGTGTTGAAATCACAGTTTTCACAAGTCAGACACACACAGACATGATTTTGACACAATCAAATCTAATGTAACACATTGGGCTGTGTGACAAAATCATTCCAGGCACATAAGAGCCATTCCTCATATGTGCATTTCAGACTGTCGCCTAGCATACCTAACCTCTGTTTTCCATCACTGTAAATACAGACTGGGTGAACTATAAGCTGTAGTTGCTGAAATCACTCCCTTCTCCAAAGAGAAGCCAAAATAACAAAACAATAGGAATGAATTTTAGGCCTTACCTCACGAGACATAGTTTTTTGCAAATCCTTGCCGGCCTTCTTGTGGCTAATGTAATGCTCATGACTTGACAGATTCTCGTTCATCTTGGCAAGAAAGCTCTTGTCAGTTGGTTCACCAGGTCGAAGACATTCCTCATCCATGAGGGAAATTATTCCTATATAATTATTTGCATTTGTCAGTAAGAAGGGATGTTACGTTACTCATGTTCGTAGTTTTCTGTCCCATTAAATAATCACACAGGAGATGTATTGTCCTAACTTAGGTCTTTTGTTGTTTTGCTGGAGTACCTCTGTGTAAATTCCTTAATGACAGCATGACAGCTTCCTTTCTTATTCTGTCTATTTAATTACTTGTGACCATTATAACTTCTTGGTCAGCACTGTGAACATTTTGTGGTTGGTATTTTATCACTAAATAACCGTACTTCTCTGCAGGTTGTAACAATCTGTTTAAGGAGGAGAAATGTTTAACAAAAACACACATAGGTACAGTCTCTTTCTGTCCTTTTCTGAATTATTTTTGCATGTGTTGTAATACTGACAGTTCAATTCCATCACAACTACTGTCACAGCATTTGCCCTGCCAGAGTTCCACAGCATAAAATACAGTTTGTGTCAATGTTCTGACAATACTGCTTATTTCATAAATTTTCACTTCTTTTATACACGATAAAGAAAAGGTATGACAATCACTTAAGAAGATATAAACCTTGATTTTGATAGAATGGGAAGTTTTGGGACCTGTGGTTATGTACTTACTATACCTACAAATTAAAATAAGAAACCTGAGTGGGAACTTTTCCATATTTAGTTTGTAGCAAGTCTTAAACTTCCTGACAACACCAGTCAGAGATTAGGATATCACATTTGTTGTTAGTTATTCATAAAGTTAGCATTAAATCTTTTAGTGCATCAAGTGATGTGGTAAATCAAATGTGTATAATCGAGACCTGTACAACTTCTAGCTATAAATTGTTATTTAAAGGCTCTCTGACCTGCAATTCAGTGGCGAATCCTGGTCCAGAGGTCAGGGTTTGCCACAGGACTGCAGTCACCTCGTAATAACTCCATGTATCTCCTGAGTGAAATTAATTGCCCACCCATGGTTTATTACAGCAGTTTGAAACTGTTCAGTAGTAATCCAATTACAGTGTCACTCACCCTTGTGTTTCTGCTCAATCAGGTCACAGATGACTTTGTTGTTAAAATAGTCAATATGTTCCCATTCAATGCCCTCCCTCTTATATTCCTCCTGCTCAGACTTCAGTGTCAGCTCAATGAAGAGTTGTTGAAGCTTTTCATTGCAGAAGTTGATGCAGAATTGTTCAAAACTGGAAATAAGTTACAAGTTAGATGACTGTAACTGTTTCATATACATTAGGGAAAAAATGTTTTCTATTAAATAAGTAATCTATCCCTGCCTAAACACTCAACTAATATTAGCAATGTTGACACAAGCCTTCAGTAGTAGTTCAAGTGTATGGACTATGTGTCTTTCCAGTATGTATAACTGGAAAAAAGAGGAAAAATTTCAGTTGGGACACATTGTTGCAGAGAAGCAAATACTAGTTCGACTATAAATGTGAAAAGTTAAACTGCAAAGTAACAGTAAAATAATGCAGATTGGAACTAAGAGCTATTATGGAATTTATAATTTCTGTTCATCACCTGTTTCTCTCAAATATTTCAAAGCCATAGATGTCGAGGATTCCCATAACCTCTTTCTTCTGACCCTGTGTGGTCTGTAATGATCTGTTGAGTCTCTTCACAAGCCATGTGAACAGTCTGTCATACACTGCTTTTGCTAGTGCATCTCGTGCATAGATTGCCATGTCTCTGGACAGAGGGGAAGTCACTACATCACCTTTGGCATCAATAGTTCGGTGTGTGAAGGCTCTGTCCAACTTGCTTGCCTGACAGCCCAGTAACTGCACAGACAAATACAGTGTCATCAGAACTGAGATCAGTTAGTAAATATTGTTTGTGGAATGAATTTCTTATGCCATCCTAATTTAAACAGTGCACCACACAGCCCAGTTACCGTGCTTAAGTAATTATAAAGTTGCAGCTGTTGCTGTCCTCAAGCATTATGTCATGAAGATGTACAAGGCATGGGGTTAAAGCTCCACATTTTAAACCTTTGCGCTAGATGAATGTGAGTGGTGAGCTTCAAGTTCCATTGTATAAGAGGCTGAGCATTTGCCAGAGTTGGTCTATGCATGGTGATTAAAAAAAACCTTTGCAGCTGCTGTTGGGAATCAAACCCTGTTCAACTGGTCTGTAGCTAGTCACTAAATGGGTCATTGATTAAAATAGATTAAAGAGTCAGACTTGTGGAGTGTACTTGTTATTTGGTCTTGTATGATGCCCACAATTACCAGTATCAGAAAAACTTTGTAACCTTTTTTGGTTTTTGTTTCTATTTTTAAAAAAGAAAACAGGCTTATGAGATTGCCATGCTGCCTGTGTTCTCCCCTTCCACATCAGGTGGGAACTGATAAAACTGACTTGCATATTATGAAACGTACCAGACAGATGTGAAAACTAAACAGGTAGTTCCCCAATTATCTTCCAGTACCAAATTTCACCAAAATCCACAGAGTGCTTTCAGAGCCGGACAGACTCATCTCCATTATCCATTTATTTTTTTTCTTTATGCAAAGAATGAACCAAAACTACTTTTAACCCATCCACCACCCTTTTTGTGTGTGGCATTAAGAAAAATGTTCTCATATTTTATCACCTTCCCCCACTCTTGAACATGCAGTGGAGTCAGAATCCAGGGAAGCACTGCACGAGAGTAAAATCAACAAACCCTTCACTTTTTCCCTTCCCTCAGCCTCGTGTCAATAACATAATTACTGTCACACACTTGCAGAACACACTTTTGAGTTACCTTTGAAATTGCTTCAACACACTCAGGTTTGAGGACTTTTGCTTTGCCCTCCTCCTCTGTGAAGCCAACATTACCCATGTGCAGCACACTGGCAACAATGGCAAGTATGTCATCCTGCTCCTGGTCTGTTAACTCAATGACTGTCATAGCCTTCCTTACTTGCTGAAACTGCTGACTATCATCAATTGTGCTCACTTTCCCTTCAACCTGTATCAACCACACAAATCGTGTTAATCTTTTGATAATGCACATGTGCGTGACATGTCACATGCATAATATAAAGGATACCAACATCTTATTTATATAAGTTCCGGTAGAATTCATAAAGCTTAGAAGACTTCCAGTCTCACAAATCTTGTTACTGTGTCTTCATTAGATAACTAAAATTTACAATTCTGTAACAAAATGCCGTGTAGCTCGTGGGGCAGCATGATGGAATCATATGCAGCTGGGCGTAGACTGAAAATCCTAGTTCTAACTAGTACTGTTTAACCATTTAAAGATGAAAATTAATGTGAATTATGCTTGGAGATTCAGTTTGTGTCGTGCAGTAAACACACACTGTTTTGAAATAATCACTGTTGCTTGTGAGATTCATACAAATCACTTAAATACTATGTGCAGGCAGAATACAGAATTTTGGAATGTCCAACCTGGTGGTACATAAAGCAACCAATAGGCTGTGTAGGGTTAATATGCCTAATGTGACTGGTAATGGTGGATAGAAAGTTTGTTTCAAATACTCTTTTCTTTTATATACAAGTGATATGTGATTACTGAAGGACAAATGGCTTTTTATATGTTGTACACCGTGCATATAACAAGTTAATTACGCAAAACCAACATGCTGCTTGTTTCTTAGATTTTATTATAAATCAGGTTTGATGTATGTACGAAGAATTTACACTTCTTGATGTTTTGGCACCTGTAACACTTTGTATCCCCTGAAGATGATGGCATGTCCCTTGAAACGTGTAGGGATACTGTCAGTGTAAATATAACTCTGTGGATTATTGTGCATAACTGTTGATTTGTTCTAATTGACAAACAGCTTGTTTATTTATATTTTGACAAAAGTTGTGTTTGTGTCTGGACAGTATTTATATCTGTGGAATGTTCTGAAATTCAGTCAGGAACCTGTGGGTTTAAAAGAATACGATTTCATGATGGTGCTTACCTGTAATGGCATCTAAAAATTAAACTTAGTAAGATCTTCTGTTACTTGCTGATCAGAAACTTACACCATGAGTAAGGTAGAAGTATGTGTCCAAATTTCTCTTCAGATGGAGTTTGGCAAGCATTTCATCTTCTGCACCTGTTAGTAGCTGGTAAAAAATGTGGAAATTTCGTTCCCTGGGGTTTTGGTGGACCACTCGTGACTTCTCAAGCAAGTAATTGAGGATATTTCCTCCTACTGGGTTTCCCTAAATAAAAAAAAATAAGAATTAATCTTCTTTGGACTATGACTTACCATGGAGAAGAGTCCTTCTTGAGAAGCTATTAGTCACCCAACTAATCAATAAATTCCTGGCTCCTGTCTTGCAGCAGATTTCTTTGTTATATTAAAAATCATAAGGCAAGTTGACCTGTTTAAAAACTCTTTTCTTCATTATAATTTGTAACTAAGATCATCAAACTTGTTAATAACGAGAATATATTCCACTTTATACATGTAAAACATATGATACTCTGTCTCTTCCTGTTATGTTTAATACAGGGTATTACTGGGTATTCACCAGAGCATCAAATGAAATGTCCATGTATTTGCCAAAGCGACTGGAGTTATCATTACGGTTGGTCTTAGCATTGCCAAATGCCTCCAGCACTGGGTTAGACTGCAGAAGTTTGTCTTTTACTGCTTCCACTTGTGCTTTGTGGCCTGTTGCTGCTGCAATGAACTGCAAGACTTTCTTCGATGCTTCTGTCTTCCCTGAACCTGATTCTCCTGCACAAACATATGTAAACAAACACAGTGAGCAACTGCACATATTTTTGATAAGCCTGATATTTTCTCATGGTCGTGATTAATATTATGGTGGTGGGGGTGGTGGTGGTGGTGGTGATGACAAAGATGATTTTAATGACCATGGCAATGTTGCTGAGATTATCTTGTATTTTTAGGCACATTCACAAAATTGCGAAAAGCGATTATTGACTTCGTAATTTCTGTCTGTCTGTCCGTCCGTCAGTCTGTCTGTCTGCATGGAAAAACTCGGCTCCCACTGGATGGATTTTCATACAATTTGACATTTGAGGATTTTTCAAAAATCCGTCAAGAAAATTAAGTTTGATTACAATCTGACAAGAATAACGGGTACTTTACATGAACACTTGTGTACATTTATGATAATATCTCACTGAATTCTTCTTAGAATGAGAAATATTTCAGAAAATGTTGTAGAAAAGATCAGAACACACATTTTAGTTCTATAACTTTCGTCTGAAAATCAGTCTGTTTTTGAGAAGATGTGGAAAAAATATGGTAGAGCCAGACATGCCACAGATGACAATGTAATACAGTGCACAAGACATGCGACTCGCATGCTGCATGAGCAAGGCAAGAATACAGACACACACTCATAACATTTAATACTTACTGTTAACAGCAGTAAGAAATATTTTGTAGTGCAACAACAATGCAAAGGGAGCCCACTGTTGCATTTCTGTGGCAACACTGAACACTTGTATATTGTTGACAGCTACATCTATGCAAACAACAATAACAGGGGACTGTTGCCATGGCAACAGTGTTTATTCAAACATGCCACAATGTAACGTTGTACCTACACCCTCTTGCATAATTGCCAGCAGGAATAATTGACTGATTGACCAAGCTGCTTATCAGTTAATCTAAGAAAAGTATGTGCCAGGACGACAAAAGTGACCAATACAAATGGATGGTGTTGCTGGTGGTGGTGATTATGATGATTATATCATTTGTATGGATGTTGACTAATGTGATGATAATACTATCTTAATATTTTATCTACACATGTGATCTGAAAATATTAATTTTGGTGTACAGTATACTTGTACATTACTGAAGCTGGAATTAGCTCTTAAACACCTGTCTGAGGGACAAGCCTGGGCGTCGTTCTTGAAAACCAGAATTAATATTTAAGACTTTTTGATTCACTATTCTCAAAGCAGAAAATGGATTGAAATGAGGTTTGGAGAACGAAGTGATACAAAAATTTGAGAAAGAAAGGTGCTGGTACTCATAAGTGACGAATATGGGGGTGATATTTTTTAAGACTTTTGACAGACGGTGTTGCCAGTCCTAATGAAAGAAATTAAAATGAAATGAGATATTTATTCTTACTTCATTGTATGCATTTGTTTTCAAGTACATGCATTTATTTCATACCCACATGAAAAATTTCTGTGAAGGTCTTTGTACTAGAAATAATGCAAAATGTGTGAAGTCTCATAAACATGCATGTGATTAAAATTACACATATGTAGTGCGTAATCAGTGGCGTGAGTGGAAACCTCAGACAGAAGCTTGTCAAAGTATGTGTGAATGTGAAGCAGACAGTAGCTGCACCTAGTGCCCACTGTTAGACTTTGATGTTATTCTTGAACTTGTTTTAGCAATTATGCCTGAACAGTTCTGGCAGAACTAACCTGAAATAAGGATGCACTGTCCTCTGTTTTCTTCTGTCAGAGACCTGTATGCTGTGTCCGTGACTGCAAATCTGAAACATGCGCAAATAGGATCATCTACACAGGTTGAACGACACCTCAGACTAATTGTATTGCAGAAGAAGTGCGTTAGAAACTGGGTAAAGAGACTAGCTGTTTTACCCCCGGGGCATATCCCCCGGTACCCATTGAATAGGAGGCCAGGTGGGCCCCAGATCTGATCTGGATGCATTGGAGAAGAAAGACATTTTTGCCTCTGCCGGGAATTGAACCATGATTCCTTGGTCGTGCAGTCCATCACTATCCTGATTATACTAACTCAGCTCCTGAAACGAGCCTAATTCCTGCTCCTGCAGGGTGCTGTCCGCCAGTCAGCCAGTCTACCGACTGCGTTATCCTGGCGCATGATCGTACCACTGCTGACTTCTGTGGACTGTAGAACCGTGACACTGTGTGGCCTGCGTGTGGAACACACTTGCTAGTGAATAACTGTCGTCTGTAATGTGACACCGTGTAGTCTGGTAGATACTTGCCGTATTTTCCGAGGAACGTGCTGCCTCAGTGTTCAGGGTAGAAGAGTTGAGCGTGAGGCAGTATATTCCTCCAAAAGTCAGTCAGTACTGTCTTTACCAAACAGCACGATGTCACATCGCAGAGAGTAGTCTTCTTATTGACTGCTGTGAGAACTTCAGATTTCACGCTTTCTGCTAGATTACGTTTTTTAACATGGATAATTAGGTGGGCTTACACTGAAGTCTCAAGGGTTGTTGGGTGGGTGGTGCATCTTTTTGTTTCCGGGGGTGCGCAACACTGAGATCAGCTGTCTACAGAGGAAGCAGATATGTGATGTGAAAGTAACGTGGAACACGTCTAATTTACATTTTCAGATGCGCAGCAAACAGTGAAGCGATACATACTGTCAGCGAACAGCAGGGCAAGCAGACGAAAACCATACGATTTCAGATTCACACATTGGTGAGTTCAATATGATGGCTGTCTGGGATGTGACGCCGTGTACTTTGCCTGTTGATACCAAAGTTTCGAAGGAACCTGCCGCCTTCGTCTTTAAAACAGAACATGCAAACGAGATTTAACGTATTTGATTCACCACCATTTAGAGCTGATCTTAATAATTAATGAACAACACTTCTACCCTGCGTGTGATGCTCTAGTAAGCACAGAGGGTATTTTAACAACTACATCAGGGTTACATGGTGATAAATATTGTAAATTACATGCGTCCCTGAGCGACCAGCATGGGTAGGTATATGAATGGGAAAAGTGCAGGAGCTTGAATAACAGCAAAACGCGTAACTCGTGTAAGTGACCGTATCTGGTTTTGTTTCCTAGATTTCGCAACTGAGGTTTCAGGCAGTGATTAATGATTTTACAGTGTTACAAACCAACTGTATGCACCATTTACATATATAAAAAAAATATATATAATTATAATCCTACATGTGTCAAACCAGTAAGTGGCTCATCTTGAGGGATGTCAGAAATTATAATTACACATACAATCCAGCAATATACCGTAGATGCAGCTTTTGAATACAACTGCTTAAAATACAACTGTTAAACTGTTAAAATGTAGGTAAGGTGTTAGAACATCAGCGTTGGTATCCATCAGTTTTTGTGCAGTGGTTCCAAACGTACTGCTATCACGGCGGGGTGTGTTACTGCAGGCACACAGACCCGTACGGGCCCGCGTCTGTGCGCCTGCGGTTATTGGTTTGGAACATGCAGGAATGTAATGAAATACATCTCGATATATGTAAATGGTGCATGTAGTTGGTTTGTAACACTGTTCAACTCATGACAATGCACGGTTTGAGTAATGTAAAGTTTGTTAACGATCTTCTTGGAGCAGTCGTGCATGAGAAGCTGACAGTCGCTCAGCCGATCAAGAAATCCGCCTCATATGGAGCCCGAAGTTTCACTGTCCAGTTAACAAACCACTGGAATTCAATCCGCACCCTCACACTCTACAGCTTTAAGATCCATTTGAATATTATCCCACCATGTACACGTAGGTTTCCCATCGTTTCCTCACTTCTGATTTCCTGTCTAAAATTCCACAGGCATTTATTACCGTCCCATATGCGTGCCACTTCGCCCTTATATCGCATGCAGTTCGATGTAATCGCCTTCCCAAATAACACTGCGAACCGGGATAGCTCAGCCGGTATAGTGACCAGGCTACATGCTTGACGGTTCGGGGTTCGATTCTTGGCAGAGACAAAAGACTTCTCTGTTCTTCAAAACGTTCAGACCTCCTCTGAGGCCCCCGGACACCTATTTAATGGGTACCGGGGGCGCTTCTGCTGGGGGGTACAGCGGCCAGTGCGTGGAACAGACCGCTTCCAAATGCTGAGTTAAGAATTAGTGCAGCTACTGTACAATCTCCGCGCCCCCCCCCCCCCCACGTGTGCTTTCATGACGTGGGCAGGGGCAACTTTACCTTTATCTGATTAATATGTTAATTGCTGGCGTGGGCCATACTGCCGTGAGTCATCCCGGTCGCCACGTGTAATTCCACTTACCTTGGGCGCACTAAGCGCTTTGCATGCACAGTCGAAGGTGCGCGGTGCGTCGTCCCACGGCCAGCATACTGTGCAGTCGTACAGTCGAGGTTAGAGTACGTCAGACCCATGTTCTGTTGTTCATTATGCTAATTCAGTTTTGGGAAGGGGAAAAAATAGTTCGAAATGTTACAATTAACTCAATAAATATAAAACAAAATTTGGTACTGTAAAATGACTGGTTACGAACTTGGTGACCAGAGGTCGGTTTCCGGTATGGATGTTTATCTTCAGCAACGCGGCCAGAATAATTCTAGAACCTTCGCATCTTTCTCTTCCGTAGTATTCAGAGGCACTTTAATGGGAATAAAGACGGCCGAAGTGTGAAGCTGACAGCTCACGTGCTGAGATTGTGAACGCTGTACACATAGTCTGCTGCTTCCTTGTTTTTACAGTAAAGGTACATTTGTCACTATGGTTGCTTAGACACAGCGCCATAAAGGCACCGGGGGGGGGGGGGGGGAACAGCTGCGCACAATCTTAACGCAGGCAGCAAAAAGAGGTGAAAGGTGAGCTTCATGCCCCGCCGCTTTACTGTCGGTAAAAGGCCTGCGGTACCCGCGACCACGCCTTATTTCAGGAGAGCAGCGGAATTTCTGTCACATGTCTGGTGCTAATCGAAGATAATGGAATAATGGCTGTTTCAGTGCATCAGACTGCTGTTATCTAATCGTCACTAGAGATAAAGCACTCGCTCACAGTAACAGCCCACATTTGGTGCTTCTGCGCTGTACTATTTTGTAACTTGTTGTTACCATTTGTCTTCTTATCACTTTGGGAAACTGGGAATTTCGAGTAAGTCTGTTGTAATGGTCTCGGAATTTAAGACTCGCCCATTGGCGACCTGCTGGTTGTTGTACCGTAATGATTCCTTGAATTACATCCACGAGGTTTGGCCGTCAAATCCTTGAAGCAACTTTACTGCTGGTTGTCTGTCCTAGTTGAAGACCCACACTTTGTCTTCTTTCTCTTGGCCGACGATGGTATACTTGTACAACAGGGCATGGGCAATGCCGCGGTATTTTCAGAGGCCAGCGGAAGTCGGGATATTACAACTTTTGCTTTTGCCGCTTCTTTCTTTCTTTCTTTCTTCCTTGAACAGGCCGATCACACTCGCCGCACGTTTACGTGGACCGCTGGAACACTGAACTGTTGATCTGCGTTCGAATATCGCTCAGTTTCTGCTATCCTGTGCGGCTGCGTGCCTTGAAATGGGGCGCGCCTTCGTCCAAGGAGTCCTACAGAATGCCTACAATATCCAGGATGTCAGAAGTGAATTCTGCATGGCTTCGTCCGTAAATGTTGAAGAACAACGAGAAGAGAAAAGAAGAGAAGAGAAGAGAAGAGAAGAGTCGAAGGACATGGCTGAAAGAGAGGGAGTAAGTACCGTCCAGGCATGAGATCTCACAGCCGTCGAAGAACGGAGGATACCCAGGCTTATAGCCCAGATTCAAACCCGAGACCTTCTGAATATGACGCTTCAGTGGCGGACAAGAGGACCGCGACTTATTACAGCTTGAAATATCCGAATTTTAATTTGTGATCATATTTTTAAATTCCTACGCGCATTTCAGCTTTAACAACCCAAATAATATTACACGGAGCCGGGATAGCCCAGTCGGTATAGGACTAGCTACGGGCGGGACGGTCCGTGGATCGATTCCCGGCAGGGGCGAGAAATTCTCCAGAACCGCTCAGACCAGTTCTGAGGCCCACCCAGCCTCCTGTTCAAGGGATACACGAGTTATTTTCTGAGGGTAAGGCGGCCGGGGCGTGAATTGGACCAGTTACCTCCATCTACTGCCGAAGTTAAGAATGTGTGGGGCTACACCTCTGCTCCCCCTGTATGCATTCATGGCGTGGACAAGCACACCTTTACCTTTTCTCCTTTTAATAATGCTGCACCAAGTGCGTGACAGTAGACACTGTGTCGGTCAGTGCTGTGAACTGTTACGACTGTTTTGCTAATGCGTTCAAGTCATCGTTCGAATTAAGTACCCTTTTAAACTGTACCTCGGTAAGAACTTCGCACTTCTCCGATCCACGAGCCGTGACAGTTAAGTACGAAGAGGCGGAATGCCAAGGTGCGGTAAAAACCCTGCATGCCTGATCAACCCAATTACGTGAAACGGTAAGCAACTTGTGGGCGGCAACACAATGTGGGATTACGATGCACTGCTGTGTCTTGATTCTGACACGACACGACACGATGCATGATAGGCTCGTGACGCCTACCTGAAGCGGGGCACAGGACAAGTTTTTTGCCAGTTCTCATCACGGTCATAATGATTACGTTATGCTGTTCTTCATCACAGGCCTGGACAGGCCCTTCGGGTTCCAGCAGGTTGAGGCTCCCAGACTTCTAGACAGTCGGCACATGGAGGTGGTAAGGTTGTCAGCCCTACGCACCGGTCGCCTCATTTCTGTTAGAGGCTGAGTCGACCCTAGAGCCATACTGTGACCGAAAGGATTACGTCAATGAAAAATTCCAGTGACACCATCGGGAGTCGAACCCGCGACCTTCCGGTTTGTAGCGCAGTGCCTCAACCAACTGCGCCACCGCGGGCCCATTAAATAATGTAATATCATAAAATACTAATACATTAAAGTGAGATACCTCGCGAAGAGCATGGACATATCTGAACCAAACGTATAGCGAGCTGGACACAGCTCGCAGAAACTGCGAGACTTGCTGTTCTCACAGCGGTGGTGCTGACGCACGTCTTTCGGGATATGACGCTGTGTCGCTCTGCTAGAAGTTCCCGACTTTCGGAACATCGTAGTGCGTTTGTCTTTATAGCTAAGCAGTCCAAGAAGAACTGCTTGACAGTGAAGATGGAAGCAGCATGAGCTGTCGAAGTGTCGGTAACCAGTAGCCAAGCGACACAGGATACATATCAGAAGACCCACATCTTCACGTATATTCCTACAGAGCGACTTACATGTGGGGCGGAGCCTCGAAGAAGTGTGTGTTGCGGTATTGCTTTACATCTTCCGGTGTGTAGATATTGAGGTTCCTGTACGGGTTGACAGAGACCAGCACTTGTCCGATGTATGTCTGTGGAGAACACAAAAGAACTGCGAGTTAGTATGTCAGCACATGCAACTGTATTGTGTAATCCACACTCCTCAGAAAAGTCTTGGGATCTTCATGAGAGTCCACACTGACTGCGGATTTCTCTGCTTCTCATGGTACCGCGCAAAGTGGTGAAAATACCGACGTTTTCCAAAGTGGTTCTGCCTTCGGATATAAGTGTCGGAAATGCAGTGCCAGGTGGTGTGCATTGTAATGAAAGAGGCTCTAACGCATTGCGATTGGTGTGGAGTGAGAGAAGGATAACGAATGGTCAGCGTTCAGAATGGCATGAACAAAATGCTCGCAGCGTGTCACCTGCCCAGGTTGGACCACGACTAATACTGCGGGCACTGTCAAGTGGTATCTTCGCCTGGTCACACAGGCAAGCAGTGTGTGGGTGGGTGTGCGTGCGTGCGCGCGCGCTTGAACGTCGCAATAGACTTAAGTACAAAACAAAATGTATTTAAAAATTACCCCATTACTTCCATCATTATTAGAGTCTTCCTTGATAAAACGTTAGGTCCTGGAAATTTACGTGTTTATGTAGTGTGCGGTGCTGTGTTTGTGTGACACACGTAAGGCACAGTCCACGGTAGGAAATCGTTTCTGCAGTTAGTGAAGTTCTCAGTGCACACCGAAACCTAAAACTGCTGATTTATTTTAATAATCTCAAGTTCGACGCTGTTTTTTCCTTTAACTAACAAATAAATCAGTGTTGCGTTATTACGAAGTGACGATACGTTTGTGTGTTTGTTACCTCACTGTACCACAACACTGACTGTGAGAAGCCAATAAACCAGCTACGTAGATCTAGTTGTTTTGTGAGTTAACTCAGTGCCTCAAGGAACGCGCTAAAACATGCTTTGAAATAGCTCAGAAATACCGATAAATTTTTGATGTGGTATTGTATTGAACTGAGAAAAGCAGCAAATGGACACGTGCTGACAGTAAACCTCAAGGCAAGAGAAGGCTTGATACGGGAACATGCTGTCACACTGGCTCTTAGGGAAAAAAGGTGTGAGGTTGTGGCCTGGATGCATCTGGCTCATGGTGTGGTCTCGTGGCGAGCTCCTGTGAACACGGCAGTGAACACTCGGCTTCCACACGTATGGAACGTTTCTTGACGTCATTTACGGTGTCCGTGGATATGATAAAAATGTAACACTGCCATAAGTCACATATTTTTGAGTGGAATGGTAATTTAGTTTTGACAGCGTGTTCTAAATAATGTAACCATGCTCTGATCGTGGTGGTGGTGGCGGTGGCGGCGGTGGTGGTGGCGGCGGTGGCGGTGGTGGTGGTGGTGGTGGCGGCGGCGGCGGTGGTGGTGTGGCGGTGGTGGTGGTGGTGGTGGTGGTGCAGGAACAGCATGAAGTTGCCGTAAGCAATACATCGTGAAGCTGTAACCCGGCAACCCTCAACAGACTGGCGGAAGCACACAGACCTTGACATTAGATGGAGGTTCGGCAGTTTGTCGCTCCGCACTCTTTAGGTGGGGTCCCAGGCCGCCTGGACACAAGTGTCTGGTGGCGCTTGTCACAGACAGCGCCTTTATCATGCAGCCTGAGGCCAGGCATTTGTACGACGCGGCTGCTCCGTGCCATGTTGTTACACTGCCTGCCTGCAGCGGAAATCTTTTTTGAAGCTAAAAATCGGCCAGGTGCTCAAGACGTTGCCTATCTTTCACAGAAACTGCAACTTCAAACCGTGTTCACAAGATCCTGCCACTGGTCCCTGTCCTGAGCCAGATTAATGTAATGCACTCACTGTCCCTCTCATTAGATCAGTTGTAACGGCATCTTCACGGACGTGTCAGGGCCTGTGATCTTAAAGCTTTTTTTCAAAGAAAAATTTTCTGTACTTTCTTCCATCCGTACTGTATACACTTATCAGCTCACCACGTTCGATTTATTACATAACTGTGATTATTATTATTATTATTATTATCATCATCATCATCATCATCATCATCATCTCCTTTAAGCAGGGTATTCACACTTATATGCCTGAAACAAACCACGTTTCCAGGGTACACAGTGTCGCAGCTATTCCGCGCGTACTGTTAATGGTGCAGATAACGCTGTCTGCAATATTAAACTCCTTTGTGCTTCTACATTATTATTATAATAAATTCAGCGTTTAGTCCTTGGAAGTAGAATGCCGGTAATGCACACCGACCTGCACTATCAGCTGTCCAGTGAAGACCGACTGTACAGACGCGTTGTTTCTGTTATGACACTAGGCCTAGTGACATTCTGTCTACTTACATATATGAGGTTTTCCTTGAATCGTTTTCTAAGGTTGTCCACGAAGGCGTCTACACTCTGGAAATTTTCTAGCAGGACGAAATCTTGCACTCCGACCCGATCCCTCGCATGGAGGTCTCGCTCCATGGCTCCTGTGGCGGTGCCTGACCTGAGGACCAAATTGACATGTGAGCAGGGAACTGTATGGCTGACTGACTGACTGACTAGTAGCCGGGATATCCGGCTTGTCATTGATCGCAGTCCGCCTTAGGGACCGCTGAACGTGCTAGAGAATACAGAGTACGTCAGCGTTAGGAGTTTCTCCTGCAGGGAGATACAAAGTGTACGAAAACAAGAAAGATACAAAAGAAGGGAAGAAATAAGAAACGAAACTGATCGTTGACGCGTCTGCACTACGGATGTCCTTGTAGGCTGGAGAGCCATTATCCAATGAATTCTTGACTGCCGTTTTTATATTGCTCACACCGTGTACGGTTATTGGTGTAACACAACACTTGTCCAACCAGTTTACTGCATTCTAACGTCTGTGCGTCACGATATGTACAGTATTCATATATCAGTCCTACGGGATCGAAACATGTAGCACTAACATATAGATATTTTAAACGTTGTAACGTAAAGACGTTACAATATAATGCATTGGTTGGACAAATTTTGTATCTTGACTGCCTGTTGTTGTCGGATGTGAAAGCTTTTGGGAATAGGTCTACCCTAACTGGCGTCGAGTACAGCGCCGGCAGTGTGTCGGTTCCTGCGCCGCGTACGAAATGTTTATTTTCATTCCACAGGTACTGTGAGCGAAGTGCAGTTCTCGAAATTAACGGGCGACAGACAAGTTAAACGTTTCTGAATCCAGAACCAAACGGCATTAACTCCAGTATTTCCGGGATAAACCGGTGTTCAGTCGTGGGTTACTATCCTGTTAGTGAAGGTTGCATGTAGCCGTTGTTTTCCTACTCACTCGATAACCTGCGTACACTTCCGTAAAGTTCACTTCCAAATATGTCCCTGTACCTAAGCACCGCACCGTGCGGGCGTTCAGAAGGAACGGAGGTTAAAACTCCACGTATTCTCACCTAACCGAGACAGTAGACTGAGGTGAGTGCTTAGCTTCACTTTCCGGCCCTTGTGTCCGCAGGGGAGGAACTCCCGGTGCGCACTGCTCAGAAGGCTGGGTAAACCCGAGATGGTGTGACGAAGATAAAAATTTTCCCCCTACCGGAAATTGAATGTCTGTCGGTCAAGCTTTAGACTGAGACATCCCCGCGCACACTCGGACTCAACTCCTGTTTATTTGCAAGGTTTGAATGCGGTGATTGCACTAGCACTTCGGGTGTGAGAAAAATCCGGCCCCGCTGTATAGTATTCAATGTTATGAGTAGAAAGGATGTGCAAGCAGAGAGATGGAGTATATTTTAAAGTAGCGGTACAGTCGTAGAAACCGCCACGGGGGAACGAGGAAACCTTTGGCAAACTTCAGTCCAGATAGCTCGTCTCCCGGACCAAGATTTGAACCTACGGTCTGAAGAAGAATATCCTACAGACTTGCGGAGAAAGTGCCACTGCGCCGTCGGGTGGCTTGAACGGAAGGAAGCAGGTGTCAGTGTCAGATAGGAACTGTGGGGCACGCGCTGTCGTCAGTTGCAAGTCCTGTCGTGGGAGGATATTTCTGTATAACTCGCGCACGTATTGAGGCGCGTGCTGTTCGTACCCCATGAATTCACACGCGTAACATGCCGGCATGGTTAATATGGTGACTGACAATGTGAGGCTCAGGTTGCGTCCAGTGGCGCGAAGTCTTTCCAGATGTAACGAGGAATGCATCACCCAAACAGGTGGGAGCAATGTTCATATGTAACACCGTGTAAGAGATGTAACGGTGTAAGTGTACACAATTTATCCATTAAATTGCATTTAGGGGGGTTGTTTCGAAAATATTTTCGGACACTGGGGCACGATCTTCACTTTGTGCTTCAGTGTACAAGTATGAACTTTGTGCAAAGAATGCAAAAGACAAATGTAAAGCTGATCTAGAACGTAGGCAGCCGGGTAGCTCAGTTGGTACAGTGAATTGGATACGGGTTGGATCCCCGCCAGGGGATAAGATGCGTCTCCACAGCGTTCAGACCGACTCTGGGGCCCATGCAGCCACCTGTAAAATGGGTACTGGGGGGGGGGGGGTGCTATCTTTCCCCGGTACTGTGGCTGGGGCCCCAGGCTGACCATCCCTCCACTTCCCAGGTGTCTTCATGGGGCAGTGCTCAGTTAAGCGCGATGCCAACTTTGCGTGCTCGTTTCCTTCTATTAAGCACAATCGACTGATTCTCCGAGTCGCTGGCAGTGGAGATCACTTAGCGTTAATGTACTTCGTTCTTACATGCCATGTTAACTGTCACAATTGCCCCGATTGACACCAGATAAAGTAACGGATGGTGTCCAGTCACTGGCAAATTAAAGTCTGCCCTCGATTACACACGGATGATATACTCGTATCTCTTGATAGGTTATCTCTGTCTTATAATTCGAGACTGTACTGCGTACGTGAGTAGAGAGACGCTTGATTTTACTCAACGTGACCAACTGACACGTTGAATGCAGATTAAAGACTAAGCTGTTGATTAGAAAATAATATCAACTCCTTTTGCACTTGATTTGTTTATCGACAATTTGTGACAGGGCCTAACCCGTTATCTTATCCAGTGTGATTAGCGGGGTCTAATTTCCAGGTAACTTTGTGTTTCTTACTGATATTGAAACCTTTCACGATGACGCAAGGTAAGAAATTCATCTCGAGTTACAATCCGCGTTAAGCTCCTTACATAAGCCGAAATTGCATCATCAAAGAGACGGTCAAGTTTATGCTTAGGAACATCGTCCCTGAAGATACCAGCAGTAGGTTTCTTTGAAATACTGACAAGCGGTTACCAGACTACACGGGGCCACATCCAGGCAGACGGCTGTCATCACAATCAGCGCTGTGAGAACCCAAACGTTTCGCACAGTAGCCCAGAAACTGAAACGCTGCTTTGTATGAAATAAAACCATAAACTCTCCCGCTTGCTGAATCGCTACTTGAGACTAGACATGTGGGAAAAGAAGAAGCTTCCGGATGTATGGAACCAGAATGTCACGTGTCGTCTGGTGTTTCTGAGCTCTTTACATCGATGTCCACCTGCAATACTTTGTTCGGGGAATTACCGGTTGGTAGTTCTGAGATAGACAGTCACATCGAGTAGTCCGGTAGACAGATTTCAACGTTTCAGAGGAACGTACTGCCTCCATCTTCAGTACTAAACCCTAAAGATGGAGTCAGTGTGTTCCTCCGAAGCACCGGTTATCACCTACAACACTACGTGGTGTCACAATCCACAAGAGCACACACATATATATATATATATACTGCCGTAAGAAGTTCGTACAGAGGGCTGTTAGGCTACAATCACTGGCAGTGTGCAACCCCCTCCTACCTCCTTCGGGCACTTTCGTGTGTCTGCGACAGAATACTGTGTATAAAGGTTGGTTATACTTTTGAGGTTAGGAGTCATTATTGTATCCGCCATTAGATAAGTTAGTTCATGTGAAATTTTTGACTCTAACTCACCGTTTTAAAGAACGAAATTACTTCTAATTAATTTTCATAATCGATGCTTTCAGTTTTTACTGTCACAGATTTATATGGGGACAAGCAGAGCAGCTTCCCCGGGTGCAGATGAAAACGGGACGTAAAAAGGAATCATCCTTAAATTTTCCAGACTAAATAGACTACGAAATACGAAGGAAAGAAAATGGCTAGCGTTCATTAATATACTTTATACGAGTATTTGGCTTAGGAATTATTACAGCCTTGTATTTTATTGATTGGTTCCACAAATTCGAGGAAAAGGGGCCAGAGCTTTGAGCTCGGCCTGGGCGAAAATAGTGGCTGGTTTCGCCTCTTGTATTTTTATCAGTGTCACAGCAGTACTTACCAGCTTAAATGAAAGAGAAACCAAGGGTTGCCATTAATGAGACAAAGACACCAGGACTTAAACTACTTTTAATTACAACCCTAGTTTACAAATATAGAGACTGGCTTAAATTAATTTGGAGCTGACACAGAACTAGGAGCGCAGTCCAGCAAATTACTTGTATGATACAGTTGTACATAAGACGGTTTACAGGGCATTTAAATGTAGGTGCAAGTACAGGGTCAGCATTTTGCCTGACAAATATCAGTGGCCACTTCCTGTCGGCTCGTTTAAATGCAATTAACCCTCTGACGACCGACAGTTTTACGCTGTGTGATGTGCTCTTGTCCCTCCAGGCTGACATAAGGCTGGGTCACATTAGGACATTTTAATGGAGTCAAGCGGTGGAGGCCACTGAACTTTCCGCTGAATGTTCTTGTGTGATCTAAAAAGTTTTCCTTTGCCTACTTCCTTTGTTTCTCATGTTTCTCAGCCAGTTGCTGTGTGAAGGCACGTCAGAAATGTATTTTAAATACCAAACTGGCCAAGTAAAAGAGTGAGAATATTAGTGTCTCGACATTACGAGCAATTCCAGTTATTTTGGAACAGAAGGCTGGAGGACTGTGTGAACTGGAACAGAAGGCTGGAGGACTGTGTGAACTGGAACAGAAGGCTGGAGGACTGTGTGAACTGTAACAGAAGGCTGGAGGACTGTATGAACTGGAACAGAAGGCTGGAGGACTGTGTGAACTGGAACAGAAGGCTGGAGGACTGTGTGAACTGGAACAGAAGGGTGGAGGACTGTGTGAACTGGAACACAGGAGATACGCTTTCCAAAAACTGGTGTCTGTGACTTCGGAACACGGACCCGGGCATTTCACATGCGCTATGCTGAGTAAAAAATAAAACATGTATGGGAAGTGCGTGTCTTAATTAATAAGTCATTAAATTAAGGAGAGGTGTAGCTTCAGCCGAAGAATTTTGCACACTGGAAAGCGCACAACTTAAGACCACAAAAACCAGCACAAGCAACAGCTCTTGGGCAGGGACCCCATTCGTCCCGATTTTCGCAGGGCAGTTCCGGTTTTGTGGGCTTCAAAGAGCCCCGTCCCCATGTCCCGCGAAATTCGGATCGGGATGCGAGTTGTCTCGGTGTTTGCGGCCACAGAAATGAAACTTTTGACAATGCGTGTGAATATTTTGACTTTCCAACGGCGGGAGAAAACATCTGCAAGAGTAGGGCAACCAGCAACTGGACAGTAACCGGAAGGAGTGGGGAAGGGGGCGAGAGAGAGAGAGAGGAAGATGTGTAGATCAGATTACAGAGGCTGGACTGAGACTGCGAAGGATCAGGAACGGATACCTACAAAAATCACTAAGCGAACTGAGCTTCTGAATTTTATTATTATTATTATTATTATTATTATTACTACTACTACTACTACTACTACTACTACTACTACTACTATTGTATAATTTTTGCATCTATATGTATGAATTTTGTTTCCTGAGTTTTGTCGTTCGAGTAATATTAATAATTTACTCTGCTTTTTTCATTGAGTGACGGGTTAAAAATTTTGTCAGCTGCCCCAGCCACCAAATGCTATTAGGTGTCCCAGTTTGGTTTCTAAAAAGTGGTATCCCTACTCTTGGGGCCATTTTGATCTCGACCTGTCTTGTCAGAACTGATTCGTCAGCTGTCCACGTGTGACCTGCAGGTTGAAGGCAAGTCAGTGGAATCCGCTGGTTGACTCCAGTAAAATGTGCTAATGGTGACCCAGGCCAAGGGATGACGTAACGAACTGGCACCCCAGTTGCTTGTCACTCGTCCCGGATTGCTCTGGGAGGAGTGGTGGCAGGGGAGTCCCTCTAATAAGCACTTTCCAAGGTTTGGACGTGGCACTCTTAAAGAATGTGCATGTGACTTCTGTATCTTGCAGACAATCGCGGAGCATTGGCAGGCCACGTTGTGTGCCGGATGTAGTCCGGCAGGTCGTGAAACTTGTGGGTTGGAATTTCTTTGATAGTCATATCTGGCCATATCGTTTTTAAATTGTGATGTAAGACCAAAGGCGTAATTTTTTGTCTTCGGACGCGTGTTCCACCAGAAGAGTGAGGTTTACCTTTTGTTTGAGGGGTGGGAGAGAGGAAGACAGCGCCACACTGATGGCGTCCACCGAGACACTGGCTGATGATAAGATTTTCACTAGTTTCTTTTGTTTTGCGGGAGGTTTCGACGGAGAAATCGGCTACTCTAAAATGTCAAGGTTAAGAGTTAACGACGCCGTGGCAAAGTGTGAGACTGCCCTTGAGGTTTTGATGTCTCTTGAAGACCGACGCTCATCTGAACAATTCATACAGCTTCACAGCCTACCTTACAACCTGTCTGCATTCGAAAGATCAATCGGTCAAATGTCATTGAGAGAAATAACTGGTGCTTGTGGGAACCACATGAGGGACGTGAATACAGCGTGTGGCAAACTGCAGATCGATCTCCTTAACGGTAAAGCGGGTGTTAGGGTGTCGTCACCACTGGACGCCGAATTGTTAAGGCGCTGTTACAGAACTTCCATTGGTGAATATTTATGTATTATTATCACAAAATTCGTAAAATGGACGCGTAATGGTGAGGCCGTTGCTGACGTACCGCATGTTTCATCTCGGAAATTACTCACCTGATCTTTAAACGTACGATTTTTACGCTAAAATGTGTGGGTTCGAATTTAATTTTGGCCCATGTCATTCCAGTATAAATCCTTCTTTACATGGCGCCCAAACCGAATCATGTAATTTTTTGTGCAAGCAGCTCATCGAACAAAAAATTAGTACAAAATATCAAATATGGAACTCATCAAGATACACACATTTCGTTTGAAACTGTTTTCAGCATGGTTTATATTGAACGAAATAAAACGAAGGCAGTATCTAGTGTGACAAGCTGTGCAGCAGTACTAGTATACTGATACCTGAAAGGGCGACAAGTAAACAAAATAAGAGAGAACCGCATCTGGAGGATATATTTCCTCTGCATTAGTCTGCACACAAGATGGCTGTTACCTCTGTTCAGGAAGTTGGTGTCGGTTGATCCACACAGCAGTCAACACAAACACTTGTCACTTGCTTAGCACCGAGAGTCACTGACGTCCTGCAGGCAGGTGGCTGTGGTGGTATATAACATAGGGGCCCGCTCTCACAGATAGGCGACCGGTTGTGGTGGCTGATAAAGCGCCAGCTGACAAGGACTTCACTTTAAAACTACGTTAATCAGGGATGACCATTATCTGTCGTAGAAATTAGCAGTCTGTGGCGAATTAGAGAAGTAAGCCAAAGAAACGATTTGTACAGGCCGTTTCCCTTAGCTTCAGTATATATCTCATCGGCGAAGGTAAAATGTGCCCAGCAGGCTTCTTTCCATAACGAAAGAATGGAAATTGAAAGTATGTGAACTCATAAAGTTAAAGGTACAATTCAGGCTAAGGCAATGCCTGCCGACCTGTGGGCAACGGACCCGGGGATGGGGATTCAGCGGTAAAGGAACACAGAGTTACTCTGAGGGCTGTGAATTCGCTTACAACGGTTGCTGAGTTTGTTATGTATTTTCTCAGTTAACATACCGCAAGTTCAAGTGTAACATGTGAGGCCCGTGAAACTGTTGGTGTTAGGAAGGGGCCTTCACACGTGAAAGGGTTGGGACCTGCTGTGCTAGTACAGATATCGACTGACGCAGTTGCCGGGCGCTTACCAATTTCTGATGCCGCCTTGACAAGTGTTGGGTTTTACCGTTTTATAACAACCGTATGTCCATCTGTACTTTCCCACATTTTTTCAAATTAGTCAAATGCTGTGTTCGGAATTCTATTTGTATCCTCATCTCCTGTAATGGGCGTGTGATCTTTATTACCTCCCGCTTGCGCGCGCGCGCACGCACGCACACACACAGGCTACTCCCTGTATTGATGCAGACATTTGTAATAAAGGTTCAAAACTCCCTTTATAGAAGTACAAATCTTGAGCGTTCCAATATCCGTTAGATGACTTGCATATTCGGTGTGTTTGCTGTTGTCATAAATTATCCCCGTATCTGATCCATTTTGCGGCCAATAATTATTTTCTTCTTGTGTCATACCGATTCAGCCCAACTGTGAGGTGTTGGTGTTTCCCCCATGCCATATGCACCACAGAATGTCACATGCTATTCGGTTGTAACAGGTTTTAGGCCCTACGTGTGTGTGATGCGATACTTTCGATCGCATGAAATGCCGCTGCGTCGGTTTTGTATGATAATGTCAATTAAAGCAGTGGGGCCAAAGGAGCGTCTCAGTGCGTCCATTGGCCAGCCCTTAGCACCTAGCAGCCTTGGCGATAAGCAGGTGCAGTCCACATGTCAGGAGGTCCTAAGTGACTCATTATCTCACTGTTCGCAACTTGCCTTGAGCGAAAATCGCCACATAATGTGACATTCCGATCACGAAACACCAGTTTTTTTTATTTAAATTCAGTTCGGCTTTCCTACCTGTACTTCCGACGCGGTTCGCGCAAACGCACTAGCGTCACTGTCTTCCCGTCTGCCTGTTACTAGTTATTTTCCATGGTTATTAGAGGAGTATCGACCAATCTAATTTTGTTGCGAAGTGGATAAATGTTGTATATATTTGGCCTACATACAATACAGCAATCTCTCGCACCAATGGCTGGTGCGTTCTTGAAAAGCATTGCGGCTGTTAATATCGAGGTCTTATGGGATAGTCGGGTCCAGTTCCCGCATTAAGCACACAAATACACAGGCCTCACGACACTAGATGTAAGGTATGGCAAGTGTTACAAAAAGACGCATCGGAAAGGTAATATGAAAAGCATAAATAATTTTCGCTTCTTTAATATTACAACCAAATATCTTGTGACTTGCAGTCGTGAGGTGCCCGAGTCGAATCTACGCCATAACATTGGCTAGCCTGAAGTTCCTCACTGTTTTTCTCATTCTGTCAAAATTCTGCGAGAGTGTTACAAAATACGCCACGAACGCGTCCTTCCACATCTCTTCGAATTCTTTATAACTCATCATTCTACACGTCGGCGCCGTGCATGGCCTGAATTGCTGTCGCTAAGTGAACCATGTGTGAGTGTGGCCCTGCAGCACAGACAGGCAGGTGAACTGGCACCTGTCGAAGTTAGCTTATTCCACGCATTTGGTAGTGAAACCACATAACAGAAATAAGTTTGGGCTTACAATGATAAGACTAATTTTATATTGATAAATTTTATCTGAGTTCACAATAGATCTGTGAAACTGATAACGTACCAGACATATCTGGGGCTGGCTTAATCCACGTTTACGTGCCATCTGCTGACTGGACCGTAAAGTAAAATTTATGTTTATGATAACCGTTTCTGAAAGATGGCAGCATTTGTTATCATTGTGGGTCGAAACATCCTTGCTGAAATGACTGAAACAATGCCGACGTTCACAACTGTGACTGTCCGAAGGCAGGCCTTTTAGGATCAGAAGAGTCGAGTCTTCTGGGACCTTACGCCGTGGGGTCAGCTGGTGAAAACTTACTGAAGTTTCGGATGACCGTGAGATCCCGAGGATGGGGTCAGCGGACTCTCCAAAACGCCAGTAACTGTCAGTTGACATGCCATCACATTCTAAAACACCTGCATCTTCGTGAGCACCACTGGCAGGATCCCACAAGGATCTGGCGCCGTAAATCGCAATACAACTGCATATGTCCACTAATAAACATGTATTTCTTATTACGAACGCATGGACTCGAGAACACAATGTAACGAGGAGCTTTATGGTCTGTAACATTTGCCTAATATTGCTGCGGTGACTAAATCAAGAGAAAAGACGAAGAAAAGAAATGAGTATCGCACATTCTGTATAACAATTTGTAATATCCTGCTTATTTTATTGATAAGTTGGTTGCAACGATGTAGGTGGTGGCAGGTGGTGTCGTGCTTCGAGGATATGAAGATGTGGCGGACTGAACAGGCGCAGGCGCAGAAGAGGTTCCAGTGTCGAGGACTGTGCACGTTGTGCTCTCATCTTTGTACGGCACGCACAGAGCAGCAGGGTTCGACTGGTGCACTCAAATCCTGAAATCTTTTGTCTGGCTAGTCGCCACTGTCATTCTCCAGTACAAACAGCCTTGGGCCACATATTAAAATATAAAGCTAAACCTACTGTTGATAATTACAAAGAGTAACGCTTAAATGACACTTCATCTCGCACTTCAACTTACTGATGAACCTCTTCCAACAGCCGCGGGACCAGTGACCTCTGCAGGCCGGACTGCTGCAAGTGTTTGGCCTTTGCAGGCCACAGAGATGAAAATATTTAACTAAATTCACAGGCCACACTTGTAACTAACTGGGACTGTGTAGGTTAAATATCTGTTGATAGTGGAGTTCCCAAAATATACTGCAAGTTTATATGTTCCATTTGACAAAAGAGGAGAAGTTTGTAGTGTAGGTTAACGCCTCCCGATTTATAAATACAGTAAGTCCAAACACGATGACCTAGATTGACGTGAATATGGCGCTGGGTCAGCTGTCTTACTACTTGTGTTGTACTAAAGCCAGATCTTCCGCAGCTGGCCTTTTCAGGACAGGGAACGAGTTTCGTAATGAATCGACCTTGTCTACTTATCTTGCCTTGTTCATCTACAGCATCCTGAGTGAACTGTCGACGATGAAGAGGGTTTCTTCGATTGTTTTCCTTCACCATTCATTAATACATTTTACTTAATTCTTGGCCTCTCACCTTGTGAGAAAGGCACTACTTGATGGCGCTGTAGAACAGAAAGTTGAGAAGGCAGAAGAAACACAGTGCGGCGCTTCGCTTTGTTGACTGGTCACCAACCACAAGTATGATGGTTAAATAAAGGAGAACAGAACTGGCATGGGGATGGTTGCGAACTGTCTCGAGTGGCTGGCACAGTGTTAGCTTCTCAGTGACTGTCGCATGAATGTTATTGGTGTAGCAGGGAGTTGGTGGTTGTAACGGACGGTGTTCTGTGTAAGGTATGATGTTTTGTTGCGAGTTTGGTAGGGGACTGGGCAACACGTGTATTCTTGCCGTTTTACCGGAAGTGCTACTAGCGCAGTAATAAGAAATGAATAATTTAAATAAACTGAGCTCGGTATCTCAGCCATTTTCTCAACTGGCAAGGAACTGGAAAACCGGTTTTGGGAAGCAGTTTCAGTTCCAACGCGTACAGGGACCCTTTCCCCGCGATTTCAGGGGCAGTGAGTAGGTTAACCATACGTGGATCTACTCCTCCATTGCCATCCATCTTGACAGTGGGGTGTTTAAACACAGGAGCACGTTTCTTTCTTTTAATCACTGAAAACGAACTGATATTTGTATGTAAGTGAAAGTTTTGGTACGTCTGGTAGGTGTGTGTGTGTGTGTGTGTGTGTGTGTGTGCGCGCGCGCGCGCGACACTTACACTGACTGTACTCACAAGTGGCTACTGAAGTGTGTGTCGTGTCGACTCCAGATGCTGATTAATGCCAGTCTGAAAATTTCTCGAGCTACAGACTCGAGAAAATCGTGTGACCGAATTTATTATTACTGTTGTTGTTGTTGTGGTCTGATAGTATGTGTACATTTCCGACATGTTTGTAAAGTGCGTTGCGACCAGGTGAATAACTGACATATGTAACCGCCTAAAGCCCAGCGGTGACTACAACACCTGTTGTAATGTTAAGAGGAGTGCTATTGGTGCTTTGCTTATGACTGTCGCAGTAAACACCGACTGTTTCCCCAAAGAGCATTAACCGACTGCGCTTGTAATGACATTGTCTTCCACTTGAGGCACAGACAGAGTTTTGTATGCAATTTACACGAGTGTCAGTCTTTGAAGGGTTAACAGCTTTATGGCAACAGAATGGTTGTAGCGAGCTGCACTTTGGTACAGTTCAGCTGGCATGAGAGTTCACATGCACCCGCTTCGAGGTTGCCCCCGTAGTTGTGATCATTGGCAATAAGACTGCCCGCGGATCGGAATGGTAAATTTATGGTCACATGGCAACATGGCTGTGAAGTAGACAGGTGAAGGTATGGTCACTTGGCAGTAACACTTGTTTATGGTCAGATGGCAGTAACACTCCCTGCGGACTGTATGTGCAAACTTATGATCACGTGGCAATATGTGCAGATTGGACCGTGAAGTTATGGTCACGTAGCATGACTGCGGGCTGGATGGGTAAATTTGCGGTCATGTCGCCTGTGTCTGCAACCCGGAAGGGCGAATTTATGGTCACTTGCCAGTATGACTCTACGGATTGGGCGGATGAAATTATGATCACTTGCCTGCCTGCGGACCGGACGGGCCTAAGTGTTGATTTAGCAGGTTCTTCAGAAAGTCAGTAAATACAGGAAGTCACTAAATACGTACCTAAAGAGCGAATTATCGTTGCTAGCATGTGCATAATTGTCTGTAGACGCACTGTTTACAATAACCAAGTGCACTGTGGTACTCTGTTGTGAAAGATTCGCCTACATACGGCCCCGTTAAATCCCACAATGTAAATTTGCTGAGAATTTACAATCGCTGTAGTTGAATGACCTTGAATGCCTGATATTTACACGTACAGTTTTACGTCTACGTTTACGTCTGTGTTGAAGACGAAGATCCTACTGCTACATGCGGACAGAAATAGCCAGTTCCGACAGTTCAGCAGCATTTGGCGTCCCATCAACTGGCTGGCCACGCTACATTAACCCAGACACGTCACGATGGTCGGTCGCATCCGTTCCATCGTCTCGACTGGGACTCACGTCAGTCAGCATACATGAAAATCAGCTGTGCACATTAGCCGATTCTTGTTAGAGGCCTAGGCCGGTTTCACGGTTATACAAAATGCTTGAAAATGTAACAGTTCCAAAACAAATGAACTCCATGTAGCAGGGTCCCTCTCGAGGACTTAGCAGCCGCTCAGCGTGTCAACAGATGCACTAACTTTTATGGAGTTCTAGAAGTTCACTCTCCTTTTCGCTAGTGTCCGCCACTGGTCCCTACATCGAGGCAACTGACCTGTTTCTGAGTTTCATTATAGGGCGTAATAATCTCCTTCTCCCCTCTCTCCCCTAACGGCTTTCCGACTAATTTTTTGAACTTTTCTCATCTTAATGTGTGCTACATATCCCGTCCCCTCATCATTCATTATGACGTAATGATATATGGATAAGGGTACTTGCAATTTATGGAATTATTCATTAGGTCTAACTAGTTTTATTTTTCGTGTTGCATCTCAAAATATTCTTTGCATCCCATTTTCAATACTCTCAATCTCTGCCTTTGGGTTAAGGTGAAAAACAAAGTTCCACAGTCACATGTGTAATCTGCGTGTTGACTTTAACACTTACTGAGTTGTCACTTTGTATACATCGACTTCGGTATCTTCAACAAACGCACTAATCCGAAGATAATTCCAAAGTTCTTGCAGTCAGAGTTTTGTTTAGTGCTGAGATCCGAGTGAGTGCTGTGGTGCAACCTGAAGTACGTATCATGCTAATGTCTGTACAGGTGCAATTCAATGCTGTCTTCTCAGTCTTGCACTCCGGTAAGACGATGTGACTCAGTCTCTTCATTGCCATTCATGGCCGATGGTATGTGTAGAGCGAGCGGACAAAGCGAAC
The DNA here is from genome assembly GCA_013340265.1 of Coptotermes formosanus. Classification (NCBI taxonomy): domain Eukaryota; kingdom Metazoa; phylum Arthropoda; class Insecta; order Blattodea; family Rhinotermitidae; genus Coptotermes; species Coptotermes formosanus. The sequence goes on along the minus strand of BLKM01006290.1, from coordinate 269,757 downwards.
ACAGCCTCTGTCCAGTGAGCATGTTTCATCAGACTGCATGGCGTCATTTCCCAGAACACTGCATTCTTTACCAGAACGGCTGTAAGAACGTAAATCTCGCAGGATTTCACTTCCGTTTGTCTAATTGTGTGTTGTAAGTACGCCCTCCTAACCAAACGAAACTATAATGCGTAAGGTGCTCGTATAATCAATTGCGACACTTGTTCGTAAGAAGACCACTGATTTCAGGCTCCCGCAACTTTATGAGTACTCTTATTGTCTGGTTGAACGGAAGTAGGATGGGTTTCTCCTTCCTTTGCCTCCTGTCAACAAGGAAATCTTCAAAAACGTTTTCATATCGCCTGACAATGGTGCACATTTCGTACGGGACTTCGATCGTGCAACTTCGCATTCCGAGGGGCCGTTTTAAGTGAAGGACAACTTAGCCAACTACAAGCGAAATGTCTTTCTCCAGATGTGTTTTTTACAAGTTATAAATCTTTGAACTTGATAATTTATTGGAGACAGTGTATTGTTACAGTCCTGAGGATTGACTGCCACAGCAAGTTGCCAGTTGCTGTCCCTGTGCGTACTGCATTAAATACGAAACGTGCAACAATGGTTAAACAAAAGTTGTAAATATTAGTGCAGTTTATATTTCATGGATTAATCAAAAACAGTTTGAGAGCTTAGTGCAAGTTTTATTTCATGTGGATCCTCTAACACTACTTGTAATTTTGCCGAAACGTGTTCTGTAGTTAGTGTCAGAGATAAACGTATGCAGACATGTAATACCTTCTCAGCGTGCTTTTACTGTATTGTGCAGTTTGTGCAGAGAACCCCTTAAACCGAACCTTATGATAACAATCGTTGGCAGCACGCACGCACGCACAAACACACACACACACCAGATATAATGTACGTATGGAGATCAGCCGTTTGTTTTATGTAAGTGGGTTTGAATTGAATTGTTTCAGATTCACCAAGAGTGACACATCGTTTGAAAACTTTCGTAAGACATGAATCGTAATGTCATGTAAGCTGATCGCAGCGTGTGCCTGAAACCGTGTTCTGCTTTGTGTGTGTTAGGGCGAAGCTAACAAATTCGAAGAACAAGATATAGCAGAGTGCTGTCAGGGAGCGGCACATTTGAATGTGGAAGTTTCTTGTATGTATATTAAAAGACGTCAGAACAAATTCCGTTCCATTCCGTATTATTAGCTGCTTTATAAGGACACGAACACGTGTTTACAATTAGAAGCAAACGGGAAAAGAAATACAGTAAGATGCAGCCCTTATTGCGGGCTTCCTGGGAATTGAGTGAGAGACTAAGATGTGATTGGAGAAAAGAGGAGACGTTGTGGTGTTGGCATTGTAGCAGTAATGCGGAATGTGAGTCGTGAAGTGACCGAGTAGCTCAGCGTCAGTAGCTGCGTACAGAAGTTGTGTAACACTGCCACGGATTCAGGTAAAGAGCAAACCATAAATTAATAAATACAGTACATGACGCAAGGACGGACGGCAGCGAAAGTAGGACTGAACAATAGTACTTTCCATTTCGAACTTGGCACTTCAGAACAGCCAGCGTTTGAATTAGATTCATGGTTGTGTAATCGTGTGACGTCCAAGAAGAGGCCAAAGACGTAGTAAAGAACCCGCTTATCACCAATAAACGGTGTAGTGTCAATGATAATCAGGCAGCGAAGAAACTGCCCTTTCCTTGGGGATGTGATGTAGCTGCTGTCCATGTGCAATGTATGTTCAGTGGTTACGCCTACTACGTAACAGTGCAAATATTACAACGCGTCAATAATTACTAAGACGCCTTCAGCACAGCTACATTTCTGTTGTACAGCAGAACGTTACATGTGTCGGTAGCGCTCTGTTACATAACAAATACATAACTGTGTTTGTGGTATTTTAATAATGATTAGCCATTATGTAACACAAGTGTTTGCCTTCTGCTGACTGCGCTCGGTCTGATTAGGCTAGTGTTTTCCTTCGCACATTCCGCGCCGACTGTTTAACAATCCGGACTATTTCAGAGTCTTGTGATGGCAAACGGTGTAAGATCAAAAGATTATTCTGGTTCTGCAATTGGAAAGCGAATAATGGGCAATTATTTTGATTGGCTGGTCACGTCACCATCTGAACGGTGCACCTTTTCTGTTGACGGAAATCTCGCTGCCATTTGTAGACAGAGGGAGCTAAGGACTGACGATTCAGGTGTTCCGGGATGTGACGCTGTGTCGCTGTGCTAGTGCTTTCTGACGTTTCGAAGAACCGTACAGCGTCGGCAACCACAAACTCAGCGACACAACCTTATATCCCAGAAGACTTGAATGCTCTGAAACACCGCTGTGGCAACTTCAGCTCTTGCAAGTTAAGGACACAAAACAAATATGACACAGCAAAATAATGTATGAGAGTTGAGGTTATCATGGCGGTGTTAAGATCACGGTCTTCTGAAATGTGGCGCCTTGCAATTTGGTGAAGAGATTCGGACGTTCAAAAAGAATATGCGCCCTCCATTTTCAGGGTGATCTTTGTCATGCAAGCTCAGGTTCCTTCTGCATTCCTAATATAACTTGTTTCTTTTTCTAGTTGCCTTCTGTCTATATCTCCTGGGTGCTTTGGTTCGCTTCTTTTTATTCAGATCTCCAAGTTGACTTTTTCTGATTTGCTCTCCGTATTTCGGAATGTTTCTGTTCAACTGATTTTGACTTTCCGTACGTGTGGCTGGGCATAGTATTAAACACGAACATGTTTTTGCCCTGATTTAGACATTTTCCGTGCCCCAGCTGCAGTTTCGTTTGATGTCCCGGACTGAAATTTCATCGATGCCCCAGCAAGATTAATTCAGCTTTAATGTACCAGGGGTTCAGCACCGTAGGTTGACCGCTCCTCCGTGTCCCAGTAAGAGGTTTGTTGCGTACCTCACACAGAAATTCTTTCGATGACCCACGTTAAAGCCGTTTCGATATCCCAGTGTGACGCTCTTAATGGTGTCTGAGGAAGCGTTCATTCAGTGTTCCTCCAGGTCGAAATCTGTTCGTCCGAGAATGAGTTTTGTTCAATATCTGCGTTGAAATGATTTCAGTATCTCAGCTTCAGTTTTTTTGCACCTCCCAGGCGTCAATCACATAGCACTTCACTAATGCGGAGAACTTAATTCTAAAGCTGTCACACGGCTGTCGGAGTTAAAAGAATACAAACCCCCCAGTATTTGTTACTTGGCATTCGAAAAAGCAAACACTTTTTGCTTAAGAATTTCTGTAGGTATATCTCGTAAATACGCACACAAGAGCTGTGTTTCAGTGAGTACGACGTTACCTTTACAGCAATGAAAATAAAGAAACGCGCACCCTCGGCTCTTGCCAGCGGTGAAGTGTGAATTTATGCAGATGAATGTCGGTTTCATCTAGGCCCGATACTACAAGGTTACGTAAATTTATGGACTTACCCACATACTTTAGTGTCGATAATTTTGCATTCCCTACGAAAGCAATAAATTAATTAAGCCAGATTTGACATCTTTATACTGTGACACTAATACTACAGTAACATTTTGGGTTCGTGCAGCAATGTCTTCTCTTTAGCCGAACATCAGCAGTTAAGTCTATGTGGCGAATTAGGTGAAGTTGCCCTGACAGTCCATAACCACATTAATCAAGAATTAAAATTAAAGTGTCAAGGTAACGTAAGACTGAAGTGGGTCCCAGTTTGTAAGACATTTCTTTTCTCCCTCACACTCGGCGTGAGCAAGTGGGTTCGTTGCTGTGGACTACTGACTCCCGTGCCTCCGATCTAGCGACAGCACGCGTTTGTTTGTGTTGCAGGTGAGTGCTGTGCACGTCGTTACCTTTGCCGAAAATTATATAAACAACTTAAATACAAAACATCACGAAACTGTAAAGACAATACAATTGGCCGTAAAAGATTTAACGTTTTAAATTAATTCTAAGGGGCTGGATGATGATGAGTTAGTGCCTCGGGGCATCTGGATTAGCTTCCGTCGTCAGCTCAAAGCATGAGGAGCAACTTACTCGTTCCTGCTGACGTCAAAACGTGACCGAGTGCACAGACTCAGTCGGTATATAAAGCACCCTATCCTACAGACAGAATCAAACAATGCAACGTTTGAACACTTCTAATATTTCAGAAGGTAGATTCAAAGCCGCCATTCACCATCCTTGCTGCATAAGATGGTGAATTTTCCTTCACTGCACGCAAAGGTGTAAATTGCCAGTTTATACTACCTGAATGAAGGTGATGTGTCAGACAGGTTAAGCGCGTACTTAATATACATATATATATATGTACCATATATATATGTACATACACACACACACACACACACACACACGAAATACTCTACGCAGTGAGCAAGTCGTGTGACAGTCCTTCACTGATTCCATCTCTGAGACAAGAGCTGGAATTCTATTAAATCTCATATTGTGAATCCACTCTAAAATCTGTCGAGAATATTTAGCTTGAACTCGCATCAGTCCACTGCAACTCATACTTGATATAAACACTAAAACAGAAATTTATCATCCTCTCGGAAATTGTGCGTTTTGCTGAAATTCGGTACAAGCCATAAAATATCTCATGTATATTTGTAATCCCTATTCTATATATCTTAGCCGATTCTAGTCCGTTAAACCTTTATAAAGCGAATCTCATCTAAAGGCAATGTATAACCCTCCGCTACAAGGATCAGTCGGTTAATAACTGTGAGGTGCACAATCACTGTCCGTTGTGAAGACCGAACGAACCCAACAAATAAGTCGTGCGCCAGGCGTGTGTTTATTTAACGTTATGAAGACACACGCATTGTTACCACTGCACTCTCATGCCTCACGTAAGCAGCCGAGATCCTCATTCCGTCGCTGTGTTTGTTCGCTCTCAACTTGTGAACCAATTTACCTGCTTTTCGTTAAATTTGGTAGGACGCTATACGACTTGAGACCACTCCAACTACATAGGCATGAATGTCCTGTATTAGTGCTGATGATAACAGGCAGATACACTAAGTTGTAGGTGGCAGCGACATTTTCGGTGCTTACTGTATCGCCACAGACTGCAGCATAGGAATATGGAGCTAAAGTTCCGTTGTACTTGCTCTTATGCAGTCGCTGTGCTGTTACAAGAAGCTCTCTGGTATTGCAGATCGTAATATTATTGGACAGAGGTACACACTTGTTAATAAGTAAATAAATAAATAAATAAATACATAAATAAATAAACAAACAGACAAACAAACAAACAAACAAACAAACGATTCCACGGAGTAGAGTCCTTCTTAAGAAGTTCGTAGTTCCTCAGCTATTCAAGAAATTCCCCGCACGTGATGGCACTCGACAGGTCACTGCCGTGTTTAGAGCAACCCGCCACTTGCCCCTACCCTGAACTGGTTGAATCCAATTTGCGCCCTCCAATCCTATGTCTTTAAAATCCGTTTTAATATTATCCTCTCATGTACGTGCAGGCCGTCCAAGAGGTACACGCACGGTACACGCACTAAGTGCTTAATATAAATACCTGTTTCGGGTAGGCACCACATTCAAGTTCGCATGTGAGGTGGCCATTCTGAAGATGCGGACCACCACAGACACTGAAAGGCGTTTTAACTTCTGCTGCTGGTCACTGCGGACCTCTCACACATTGTTAGTAGCGTACGGATTGCTAAACCGTGACAGCAGAGCGAAGACCCGACCGCTGCCGACACTGACGCGCTGCGGACTGAACAGCGGCATCTCCGACTCACTCGCAAATAAATACACCTGACGGCCAATAAAAACCACGAACCGTGAGCTGACAGACATCTCATTCCGAAGACGACATGTAAGCCGCAAGATAACAAAGGTACGATTATGCTTTCGTGGGCGCCAGCATTCGATGTATCGAAGAAAGTGGAATCGATTTGTAATCGTCCCGTGGGCAGGCACTTGCCTTGGCAAGGTGTGAAGTTCTGCTCCAGCTTCCTGCCGGGCGCATTCAGATGCTCTTCTTGTGGTTTCCGTCTTATTACGGAACAGGAAATTTCCTTTCTCCCTTCGGAGCGTGTGTACGGAGCTTCAGGTTTATAATGGCTAACGAACCAAGTGGCTCGTTGCACGGCGAACACAGGCACGACGCCCGCCCTTACTGGTTCGTAACGCTCGCAGGTGCATCTCCAGCACCTTCTCTGCCGAGGTTTTTCACACATCGAGTGTCGACATGAGAATAGTCATTATTTCGCCTCTGGGGTTTTCAAATTATGACGCTGCGAACATGCGTGTAACAGCGAGCCGGCCTGGACTAGTTGAGAGCTTACGCCACTCTTACACAGCGCCATATAATGAAGACCCTTCATAATCCATGTAAACTGATGATACAGCCTTCAAAGACAGTCGCATTTTACATAACTTACTCCGCCTGTCGTTAAATTTTATTCAGGTTCGAGAAGTGTGGTGGGCGCTGCTATTGTAAAGTGGCTTCTGTGTGCAATATGTGCCGTACTTAATGTGTTACACACACAAGGTCTCGTTCTTCTGGGTTGTGATGCCGCGTATGCGGTTGAATGTTTGCCGACGTTTCGAGACGACGTGGTGGTCTTGAAACGTCGCCAACCAATTACCTAGTGAGGAGACGCAACATCCCAAAACTATATCAAAATACAACAGTGGATAGTTTTGCTGCAGTGCTAAAGTATTTTCGAAGTCAGATTGCATGCAACTTACTGGCTTCCTGTGTGCTTTGCCCGGCACTCGCTCCAGGCACGTAGCAGTAACGACATATACTGCGTTGCGATATTGATATTTATGTTAATAGGGTGTTAGAGCGTGGAGTGGATTCAAATGGCTCAGGATGGGAACCAGTGATAGGCTTTATAAACTGGATAACGAACATTCGGTATCCATGGTGGAGGGTAAGTTGCTAAATAATACGCCTGGCTGTCAGCCTGTCCTGCAAAATCATTTCTGTATCCGCATTGCTTTAGAGTCATATTTGAGAAGCAGCCTTTTCGGATCTCGGCCAGGTTGCAGGCTGTTCTGATCCTGTGTGCCGGAGTTGTGCGAAGTGAATAGGGAAACACCTGCCCTAACACAACACCCGTCATGTCTGTACAACCTGAGTAGGCTGCGAATATTAACATGGCCAAGTGAAGGACATGCTTTCTCACTAGATGGCATATAGTCAATTATTGGTCGAAATGTGTTGAGGTTACAGTGTGCAGTTAGTGTTTAAGAGACATAATTTGTGTTTTGTTAGGGTGGAGTTTGCTTTGTAATTACCGTAAATGTAGCACAGCCTTGTGGACACGATACTAACATTAAGATGCGGAGTATGTGAACAATTTTAAGTTTTGCGAACCTGTGCTAGAGGAAATTATATTCAGAAATGGGTCATTAAGTTGTGCAATTCTTCTTCCTCCTCTTAGCGGGGCACAGCGGAATGGAATAGCTGAAGGAGAGCAGGCGTCTGAAGAGCTTTTTGCTTGTAGGCGTTCGCCTGCCAGATAAGAGATGTGTGTCCGATTAATCTGTCACTGTCTCGATGCTTGAATGTAAGTCCGAAATCCCATTTATCACTCACCATCGTCTCACAAAATAAATAATGATATCTCTTCTAGTCTCTCCTTACAAACAACAGTTCGATCAACACAAGAATTGTGCCGCGTTTCAAGTGTATCTGCATGTAGCTACGCCTGCAACTGCGCACATCGTAGTAACGGGTGCATGTTAGGAGACATCCGAATTCCAAAGCAGTTGAAAGTCAGGCGGACTTTGATTATACGGCGCCAACAGAAAATACGGGGTTATAAAAAATCGTATATTTTCTGCCAAAAATTCCGTTCGGTGTTGTTTTAGAGGAAAAGAAAAATGTTACTCTTTTCTACACTTGCACTTCCGTTGCCTAAACGACGCAAAATTTACGCTTTAGTTTTTTGTTTATAAAATCAAGGGGGAGGCTGTAATTTTACCGACATTATTAAGTAACTACGGAGAAGTGTTTTAATTAGTACACATAGCGTTTATGTATAACATTTAAAGGGTCAAAAGGTTAAGGGATTTACGCGAGGTGTATGCTCAAAGTGAACGCTGGCCGACAGTGGTTTCAAGCTGAACCACTCTGGTTACATTTCAAATCCCGCCTGCGCCGCGGTGTGGCTAAATCTTCACTACTTTCGCCTCTCTGCAAGTTCTGTCTTCATTCTTGCTGGCATGCAAACACAAACAGACACGCCGGTAAGACCTTTCAGATAAGTTCCTACGGCCATAATATAGCAATACACTCCTCTTTCCAAGGTGTCGATTAAACTCTTATTTTTTCTTATTAAAGAGAAGAAGACGAGAGAAGTTGTACCTATAAGGTACCATTTTCACGACGACTGAATTCAATAAAACTGTCTCTGGCTAGCAGCTTCGTTAGGTGGTTGAATGGCCAAGAAACCAGTGTTTCGCGGACCATCTGTGTCCTCGTCGAGGGATGATAAGCCCGAGACAATTTTATTGAATGAGAGAAGTCGCTCGTGACTCTCATCTCTCTCCCTAGGCAAATGTTGGGATAGTGTCAAAACTGGAATAGCCAATGACTTTCGTACGTCCAGCTGATGATCCTGCCGTTCAGAGTTAGTGCACATCTGAATTCACTTCGATAAGAGGAACAAATGACGGATATAGATTTCTAGGACGGTGCAAAGGACTGCCTTTGCATAGGCCAATATTTTGCGAACCAAACACCGTATGACATAAGACGACTTGACGGGACAGCTGGTTCTGTTCGCAGTGCGCATCTGGTATGCCGTAAATGCGAAACGGGAGTAGTAAACACTACACCAGTACAAGAAACGTTACAAGCCGTGTCAACAAGCGTGTGACACCTCATCAGAGAAAGCCTAACTGCCATATTAAAACTGTCAACTTATCTGCCAAAACTGGTACTGATCAGTAAGATCTATCAAGTAATTGATAACAGATAGGCGCACTGTGCAGTAAGTTCTGTAAAGTATTACGTACACGTACGAGCATAGGTTACTTTCATGGTTAAATCACAAACTGCGCACGAACATGAACGCATTCTAATCGTTGTGTCGCAACTGCGGAGGAATAATAGCTAGTGCTGTGGGCAGAATTGTGTAATGGTAAGCCTCCAGACATTGTTAGGGAAGAACTGATGGAGTCGGTGGTGCTACTGGCTGTCCAGACTCAAGTTTTTTGAAGCCTTCCGCAGGCACTCCAGGCAAATTCGTGAGTTCAAATGCACGGCAATTCATCTGAGTCCCTGTTCCTGGTTTGTGAAAATAATGCAATTTTAATAAAGATCAGACATCCTGTCTTACTTGACAGTATTTGCCTGTAACCTCCGAAGTAGAAACAACGCTGTTAAATAATCTACGACTCAATGAAATATTTCCATTCCTAGCCTCAAATGTCAATTTTCACTCGTACGTTTTCAGATTTATTGAACCTCTGTCGGCTGTAGGAGAATATTAAATAAGCTCGGCATTCCTCTGCACGTTGCCAAAGTCAGAGACTCACAGTATCTTGAGTGTACGTGTGTCACTTCTCCGCTCCCTCAGTAACAGCTTCAAAAAATGCATTCTTAATACTGCTTTTGTAACCCCAAGTGGAGAAGCAACCAGAGCCGCGCTCGTACTTCTGCTGTAATTCCACTCTGCCCTGCGCATTACTGCATACATGTTTCAGTATAATGCTTGTTACCGGAAGCTGGATTCTTCATGGATTCCGTGCCCAGAGGCCGGCTGTCATGACTCCCGATTGTCTTGCAGAAGTCAGCAGCAGTGCAGTATTACGTAAACAGAGTACGTGTGTGGTTTGCGATTTTGTGTATGTACCATGAAATATCTGCGTCTAGATGTACACCTACTTCGTTAAACGGGAGCCTGTGTCAAACTTAACAATACCCAGCGTCTGTTGACGTGTGTCAAGGGCCAGGATAGCTGACAACTGTGGAGGTTGGCAATGGAGTGCAAGACCTAGGTTACATTTCCAGTAGGCGAGATAATTTTCACCTTTACCACCACATCCAGTTCGGCTCAGGGGCCCAATCAGAATTAAAGGCTCCTTCTCAGAGGGTACACTGCGCTACAAACCGGAAGGTCGCGGGTCCGATTCCCGATGGTGTCATTGGAATTTGTCACTGACAATCCTTTCGGCCGCACTATGGCTCTAGGGTCGACTCAGCCTCTAACAGAAATGAGTACCAGGAATATTTCCTTGGGGGGTAAAGGCGGCCGGTGCGTAGGGCTGACAACCTTACCACCTTCAAGTGCCGACTGTGTAGAAATCTAGGAGTCTCAACTGCCTGGAACCCTCAGGGTCTGTCCAGGCCTGTAGTGAGGTTGCTTTTTTTTATCTCAGAGGGTAAAGCGATCGAAAGGTGAAGCTGACCACTCACGCTGAAGTTATGCGCAGGTTAAGAACACTTGGTGTCACACTGTATAGACATTGCCCTTCCGTCATCATGGTGTGGTTCTTAGGCGCACGGACAACTTCATATTTCAAACTTATTCTTCGGGTTGTTATTATAACAGTATTTTAGTGTGGTCACGCAATGTACAATTATCCCCCTACTTACGTCGTTAACCTCTGGACCCAGGCGCGCAAATTCGTAAGTACGACGCTGAAGACGTCTTCGAGTTGCCACACTCCCATGATCAGAAGTTCATGCTCAACGGTCTTGTTGAAATTCGGAATCAGGGCGCCCTTGAAGAATTTGAGGAACCTGAACCCCAGCCTAAGGATAGTACCCTGACGGTTCAAAGTTAACTGACCGGCTCGGACTCACTGCAGCTCGTATCAGAGCATTAGAGGACATTTATGCTAACGGGCGGCAAGCAGCAGTCAGTATAATGCTTGCGTGTTATGAGGGGATTTTGGAGGAGGAAAAGAGATCGTTGTCTCTTCAGGCTTCAGTACTTGATTTCGTCAAGTCACATTCACGGATTCGTGTCTTGCAGTTTGCATTGTTCGACATTGGTACAAACGACCCGTGTGCTCTTCAAGAGGACGTGTTCCTCCCTAAATATATCTTCTGCAGCCACCGTCTCCATTTTGACGTTGCGTTTATGGGAAAATCCCAGTCCACTAAACAGTCTGGTTTCGGAATCACCTACGATGCAACTTCGGGGGATGACTCTACTTCAAGTGGAAATATTAATAGCTGTCGGAATCAAGCGAATGGTTCCATAGTCGCAGGAAACAGCTGTAAAGTAAATGTTCAGGGATGCCCAACTGGACACGAGCTGTTCCTGCAGTGTGCGTAGGCCACTCTGGTAGCTCGCGGCTACGCGCTCTCGCGCGTACGAAGGACAAGATAAGGATGAATGTGTCATGGCGACTAACTCACTGGTCACATGTGCACTGATAAAATATCCAGCAAGAGAACAACAGCGGTAAGATATGTGGGATTGATTACGCATGTTAAAAATCGGGTTTTGGTGGTACTGCGCAACCCTTGCACCTCAGCCTGGTGCCTGCTGCCTTTAAGGCCTATATTGCCGCGGAAAAATTGAAAGTTGAGTGCATAAATAACCAGCAGAACACGTCGAGCCAGGATCTAAAACACTGCGGTCTGAAATCCATAAACTCATGCGAAAAGTGCTAAATCTGACTGCAGTAACCACACAGGAATGTCACTCTTATCAGCCATGTACAAATTTTTATCGAGCATCCTTGACAGGATGCTCGATAAAACCCGTAGACAGAATTACTGGTGCCCTTGAGTGTGAATTTAGACGTCATAGATTAACTTTCTTTCCCGTGGCGCAACAGCCCAACTCGGGCCCAGGCCGCCGCATTGTTGAGGTTTCTAGATTAGATACACTCGGACGCACACATAGCAGGTAGTGCTCCTCTGGACGAGTGATCGGCTCGTCGCAAAGGCCGCTATCTTTGACAACGCACAACATTCACAAGAGACAGAGAGCCATGCCCCCCGGTGGGATTCGAACCCACCATCCCAGCAAGCGAGCGGTGCCAGACCCACGCCTTAGACCGCGCGGCCACTGGGACCGGCATATCAGATGTACTACTTGCAGACTTCACGGAAGTGAGATTCTGCTAGGCGGGAGGTTGTGTGCAACACTCGCACCTAGTGTGACATATCCAGGCAACTGGTTACACCAAATGAAATGCCTGTATATTGAACCTGTAGTAAAGTCTGGATAGGCAACTATGTGCCAGATACGGCCTGTTCATAATGGTGTGGACAAAGGAGAGTTTATTTCTATGGCTTTTCAACGTTTGCTTTAGTTCAGAGCATGGGCTCCATCGCTTCCCGCGGGCCGCATGCGGCCATCCAGGTTGTCTTATGCGGCCCGAGGCCACATTTGTAAACTGTGTATATATTGTAAAAATTACACAGTAATTTAGGCGGTTGTGTGTACCAGTTAGTGTTATTTTTCCACGTGCGGCCCGCGAACCAGCCCACAGTAACGCGAGTGGCCCTTTGCCAGAAGAAGTTCGGAGACCCATGGTTTTTAGAGTACGCCATTACGAAGGGCCAAGAAAACGAGGAGGAACTGGGACTAAGCGCGACACGTCAGGTTCCTGGGCTACGCTGGTGGTGTTGATTTACTGAAGCAAAATACAGATTCTCTAAAGGAAACACAAAAGCGTCATTAGTCGCTGTTAAGGAGGTCAGTCTAGAAGCAAACGCTGAGGAAGTTAGTGCATGTTCATGTCTGATCGACAGAAGAGAGCGCAAAGTTACGACAGAAACATGGCTAATAAATCCTTGAAAATGTGGTAAAGTGCAAATATTCGTGTGTGACAGTACATTTTATCCACAAAAGAATGGAGGCAGATGTAAAGCAAAAGTTGTCCTTGTGCAGCCACGAGACATACATAGGGCGTGAAGCTACGGATCCACACATTCTTAATCTCGCTTGTATACCAGATGGAGGTGAGGGGTCTGATTCACGCCCTGACCGCCTCACCCCCGCTACCCGTTGAACAGGAAACTGGGTGCACCCCAGGGCCCTTGTTGACGTTTGGCACAAGAGAAAAGTCTCTTACCCATCCGGGACCCGGACGACTGCTACTACGTAAGGTGCACTCCTACGAGTTTCCTGCATTCGCCTGTCTGTTTTATCCAGTGTACTCTGGCCTGACAGATTTGCAACTTGTACATGTCTTGCCAACTGTTTTCTTACTTTGCCGTACATCTTGGTCTCTGGGGACATCTGTTGTTACAGTTCCCAGAATAATGTCTTTAACATAGGCATGGCACTTCTTCATTTTAAATTCGTTCTCCAACAGAACCTCAGGTTATGTGTTCAGGGTCTTACAGGTCCTTACACGGCTCCCAGAAGAGATATGTTGAGCCATCTCAGTTAATAAAGTGACTGGCTGTGGGGCTGACGATCGGGTTTCGATTCCCGAGAAGGACAGCTATCCTTCCCACAGCCATTGCATCCAGGGCACCCACACACCTATTCTTTGATTGCCGGAAGACTTTTTTCCTTGTGGCGGTGATATTTTTTTCATTTGCGTCTGAGGTCTTGAGTGTTGGGAGCTTGACCGCTCTGCGTGTTCGTAGCTGTGACGTAACAATTTAGGCACGCCGTAAATATCTTATCAGGTGAGGCCTGAGATTTTTACGGCAGCGAAACGTAAGATTGTATTCGTCCGAGTTATGAGAACGGACAGTTGCAGGGGGTAGTTGCCACATGTACTGTTCCACAGTCAGGGTGGACAGCTAGAGATGGAGGGCAGTGCGCTGCGGCAGACAGCTGATAATCCTTACGGAAGCGCACTGTGCGGTAAACCTGAGTAACACCACGTTAACATCGTATTACCCCCAAAGGAATGTGGAGAAAAGGGAATTTCTGTCCGGAAGTTGCGTACAGTTGCGAATGAAAACAGAAATTTTACTGATCCACTCTAAAATGGCCATGGCATTAACAAGGAACAAGGAAGCAGCATTAAATCAAAGGTACTAAAACAATACAAGTGAATCAGAAGTTGCGTTGTCTAAACAGAAATTTCTCTTGAATCGAGCTGTCATGTGCCCGGCCATGCATCCTCTCTGCATTACACAGTCCTGTCGAGCCACGCATTTCTGATCTTGTGACGTCCCCGCGCTCCCGTGCTTTAATCCAGAGAGTTCTGTTTTCTGCTTGCAAATTCTTTTAAATATCGGTTTTTATTTATATATATATTTATTTGTATAACGGACTGTTTATGGATCAGTATGGCTGAAAATGGGAATTGCCCCGCAAGCCTCAGTTAAAATGTCTCGTGTACTGAATGTGAACACAGTCTGGGGAGGGGTGTGGCATGCAGGGGTGTGTCGGTGTGCGTAACAGTTTTACTGTGCGTGCCGTGTGACTCACAGTGTCTGTCACAAGTGTTGCCTGAAACATACGCTATTCAGATATCTATGCTGGCGCCATCTTGACGGCCGGCCTCGCTGCCGTAGGTGTATTTGGCTCACAGGTACCGCGTTACATATCACTTTGCCGTTTTGTTTTCCGCTGTATTTGGGCCCTGGCAGCAGATAACGCACAGTTCGAGTGACGTAGCTCGCAGATAAGGCTTTTTTCTTCGGCGTTGTGACGAGCAAAGTTAACCTGCACTGTAATGGCGACCGTAATCCTGATGACGTTTTTATCTGCGGCGGCCGGGATAGGGCAATTGGTATAGCGACTCGTTAAGGGTTGGACGGGTCGGGCATTGAAACCTGGTGGTGACGAAATTTGTCGTGCCCATCAAGACCGGCCGTGAGGTACTCCATCCAGAGTCCCATACCCAGAGTAATCGGTCTTTCGCTGGGGTAAAACGGCCGGGGCGTGGTGCTGACCACCCACCCCGTTCTAGCGTCGAGGCTGCGAATAATTTGTTGCTGTACCTCTGCCTCCCCGCTGTGCCTCCACAGGCATGTCATGGGGTGACCTTTACATTTATTTAAGAAGGAAAAGAGAAAAAGTACGAAAAACGGTTCTGCTTCGGATCGCAATTGAATCCCAGATATCCTCAGCACCAAGAAGCGGCGCTGCACATTCGACCACTTGTAAGGTGACGGCAGTGCTAAGAACTGCATGCAGTGTGTTCTTTCGTACACGCCGGCAATGCAGACAATAACAGAGCTGAGAGCCGGCCTGCTGAGGACCTCGGTATGTACAGGATGTGTGTAGGAGCGCCTGAACCAGCAAGCACCCACTGCAGGTATGCACACTTGTGCAAATCACAGCTGACAAGTTGTGTCATTTTGTGACGCGTCAACGAAATGTGTCACTGCGAAAATAAAAATTCCCGTATATGGAGCTTTTAAATAGAACTGACTATTCTGCACGTCCCAGCCTCCTGGCATTCTCATGTGTATGTGTGTGCGTGTGTTTCGGGGGACAGTCTCAGTGGCTCGAATAACGTAGTTTAAATTTTCAAAAATTTTACTATTATTAGACCCAGTGCATAATTGTGACAACTATTTAAGAATAACAGGCAGAGACAAAAATTTTTAATCCAGTGTTGATTAAACAAAATATTTCTGCCTGATAGGCCATCATGAGGTTGACCAAGGATATAAGCGTCTGCACACCGTTACACGGAACTTGGAATTCTCAACCTGATGGTGGCATATAAGGCCGAAACATGTTGTTGAATTAACACGGGAATAAACAGCTCTTGTGTGTGACTGGGTATCCTGCTGTTCGTTTTATCGATAACCCAGCGGGGATGAATCGGCTTAAGATGGCAAATGTTTCGTTCATTCTGTAACATTTTATTGCATCGGCGATTTCCGAAGTTAAAAATAATGAATGGTACAGGATTATTCAGAATGTGTCTAGCAGGTAGGTCTCTAATTGCGTGCTTTCAGCCTCAGCGGCACGGACGTGGAATCCTTACTGACAAGACGACAGTCATTAAGCTAGGCAGACAATTAGAGACTGTTTATGGAAATAGAAGGCTCATTAACATGCTGACAACAAACTGCTGTTGGTACTCGTCCACATTAATCCAGTCACGCTCCCTGTTGCGGGTTCATTTCAATATTATTCTCCTGCCTACTGTAGCCGCAAGCAGTTTTTCGTTTCAGGTTTTCCGACCAAAATGTGTTTATGAATTTATTATCTGTTATTGGGGTTAGAGGCCTAATAAAAACACTTGGACGAGTACATTCCTGCGCAACTGTATTGCGGTGTGTGAAGGACTGACGTGTCATGTGCCTTTCTCCGATGGCGGCGTGGATCTGTCAATCCGTTGGTTGGGAAAAATACTGGCGTTAATTTGCCGTGCTCAAAGCGTTACGGTATATCTAGAGCAGTGACGTCTGCTCGGAATGTACGAAGAACCATTCTGTATGAAGAGGGGCTTCGCGAATAACAAACCGTACGACCAAACCGGACGGACACACATTTTTTCTCCCCGGCACACCATTCTCAGGCAGAACACAACGGTCAGTGACATAACTAGTGACGGACTGAATGATCACACTTCGATTCCCGGCTCGGATTGCCACGTCTAGACTCCCGCTTTTTCCCATCCAGCCTTCTAGCCACGGCCGCGGGGCACACCTCCCCTGGGAACAGGGAGGTCGGACGGTCAAGCTGACTGCTCACCTCCATCTGCATAACCCAGAGTCAGAAGGTACAGAACTGCATTTTCCCATCTCGTACTGTTTCGTGGCCTGACATTTCGGCAATCTTTGTCCGCATATTTAATCCCCTAAGCTGCTGATCGGATTTCTATTACGTTTCATGTAACACAGCTGGCGACTTATTTCGTGATGCTGTCGTGATTTCACATCACACAGCGACACAGCAGATGAATGGGGAATGCGAAGTTGGAGAGCATTTGGCAGGAAGCAGTCGTGGCCTGATCGAGATACTTTTCCAGCAATTTGTACAGAGGACCTGATGAAGACCACAAAAACCATGAGGGCTGGCTGGGATCCGGCCGAGATTCGAAGCGGGTACCTACCGAATACAAATTGAGAACGTTATCACTACATAAGCGTTCTGTGTTGGCACTGGTTACACTGCAACACACGGTGTGGGGCGAATGTAAATTTATTATTTTCTGTATGTCTGGTAGCGCCCGCTCTGCGTGAAGCCCAAGAGAACGGAAAGGCACACAAGTCCGTACGATTTTATTTGCAAATATATGCATTTACCATATATATATTCGTAAAAAATTTAATATGTACCACAAAATCTGGATCTCATGAAAGTCTACAAATGTTATTCCCCGACTACTTCGACGCTGTAAGTGTTTAATGAAAGACAATACAAATACAGTCGAACTCGGTTATACCGTCACGAAACGGACTGAATGTGTTGTGTCGCTATAAACGAGTGTTGCTATAACCGAGGAGTGTAGTGTTACGGTTATTAGCGAGGAATTAATTGGTGTCGCGTTAACCGGTGTCGTTATAACCGGGTCGAATTTAGTTTCTGATTAACTCTGCACTAACAGACCTGTCTGTAATATACAGCCTATCGCGCAAGCTGGTTTCGGCAAGCCGTTGTGGCAAGCTCTGTTATGCTGTGCCGCTGATGGTCGCTTGCCGTAGCAGCTCGCTGAAACCATTCTGCCCCTAACGTATGCAGTACTGTGTACTGACTCACTGATTTTTCCTGACGCCGCTACGCGACCGTACGGCGCACCGGCGCTTTTGATGTGCCTAAACACACAGCAGTGGGATCGAATCCCAGCGTCGATTTGAACACCATCTAGTGGCCAGTCTTCTCAAAAGAAATGTGGTAGGAGAAATAGGTCACGACCATTTCCTCCCCGACGCACAATTTGCAGAGCCACGCACCTGCCAAATATCGTACCAGCACTACGTAATACGGGTGTTGTATTCTGAACAGCAGAAATAAAGAGACTGCCGGACGAGAGCACTGGAAGTTTCGACATATTTGAACGTCCATAAAGACTGTAATAAAATGCACATGCCACTTGTCTTTGCACGGTGACCGTTTAAAACCTGGCGGTTACTTTGTGTAGCATCAGGTTGAATATTCAAACAATCTACCGTCTGCCCACGCTGTAAATTTCTTTTATATGGATCTCAGAACAAACAGCGATTATTTCCCTATACGGTGACTGACTTTTGTAACCGAGACAGAGTGTATTTACTGCGCGGTACGAGCTGCGTCTCAGAATTTAATTCAAGTCAAACTCAGTACTTAAAAGGATTTCTCACTTTCTTGCATGATGAGGCATAGTAAATAGGACCCATGTACATAAAACATTATTTTATCATTTTATGTACGTTTCTTCAGACGGCAGCGTGTGGGCGAGTGAGTGTTACGTTCAGAGAGAGAAAAGATGAATACGCAGTGCGGCGTAATGCATGCAGTATTTTGCGAATGATCCCGCTATGAAGTAATACAGGTTTACTCGTATTCCTGCGAGACACTGCTGTAGCGTGACGCGTCCCCTAGCTACAGTAAATTTTGCTGTCTAAACCCCTCACGTGCGTCACATGCAAATTAACTGCAGTCACGACACGCAATGTAAAATACTCACGTTAAAATCTGACCGAAACTGGAACTGTTCATCTGTCATCATTCGACAGCCACTACTGGGCCTCAACTGCTGGGGCACCAAGCTAGGACGAGGGCGGCTGCCGGTTGCACTGTGCCGTAGCTCAGAATTGGTCCAGTCAAAGCCATATTGTCTTCGACGGGCCTACAAACAAATTACTTTTTCAAAATAAGGTGACCCAGTTTATCCTTTGTTTTGAAGTGAAGTTTTTGTGTGTTTTGAAAAGGAAGGTGGAGAACGCATGTGTTAGATTTTGCACGGGCACGTAGTTTCACCATTTCAAGCGCGAAGCGTGTGGCGTTGCCACGTCGTAAGCACGTGCTGCTGCTTTGTAGCATCACAAGGTGGGGCAATGAATTTCCAGCGGAAGACGCACAATAGCGCAAACCCGCAGGTCTGTTTTCGCGCTACAAACCGTCGCTCACTTTACGTCATATGCGACTCCTATTTACGCCGTCAGCCGCGTGGTTTTGGGTGCAGCAGCAGCAGCAGCTGTTGCCCTCGTACTGATTCCTTGTGGACCTGCGATTACAAATGTTAGCTCCGCATTGCGTGTCTGCCCTGTGTTAAGCACTCTCCGCATGAAGTGCCCAATTGAACGCATGACTACGTGTAAACTGTATAAAACGGGTTTACGTCCAGTGGGATCCTACGGTGCAGGGACATGTGTCGTAAACAAGACAGCTGGAAAAATGCTAACGACCTCTGAAAGGAAGATATAAGCAAAATTTTCGGACCAGTGCTAGAAGATAATCAGTGACGAATAAGAACGATCGTTGAACGTGAAGAATTATACAGGGATATCAACACCGGTACCTTTATTAACCGCCAGCGCCTTGGATGGATGGGATATCTACAGCGCATTGATGATGCAAGAAACACTACGAAAATGTACCAAGCCAACTTACACCAAAACCGACATAAGGGGTGACCCAAGGCCAGATGGAAAGGTGATGTGGAAAATGACATAAGAAAGATGGAGATTGTTAATTGGAGACAAGTAGCGCAAGACAGGGATGGCTGGAGAGGGGAAATTAGGGGGGCGCTTAGCCTTCGTGGATAGTGGAGACAGAAGAAGAAGAAGAAGAAGAAGAAGAAGAAGAAGAAGAAGAAGAAGAAGAAGAAGAAGAAGAAGAAGAAGAAATGAACGCATAAGGAGGGGGTCTCTTCTGTATTTTCGTCCGCTCGAATGTTTCATCTCCAAAATAGGGACGTAAATAATTATGGCATCTTGTAATGACTGAAAGTGCTGAGGCGCATTTAATTTCGGATGCTGTCGGCCTGTAGTGTAGACCCGAAGCACTGCGGTAAATGGAGCTTAATTGGAATTTGTTCGATTTTTTCCCAAAAAGTGCCATCGTGCCGTCTAAGAGAGGCACGTCTTGCTAAGTCAGTGATACTGTGTGCAGCATGCGGCATGTATTTGTGACCAAAATCGGGTGTCAGAAATATATACTGCATGTCTAGGGTTTTACACACCAGACTGTCACTTTGTTCTGGACGTCTGCAAACTGCTGACTGTGCTGTTTTGTTTAACAACAAGTGTCTTGAGTAATGCACCAAAACACTGTGAGGATCCTTTGTCGACGGTCGGCTCGTTAGTCTTTCCCGTCTGTGACAGCAGTGTTGCTTCTCATGGGTGAGAAAGCAGTCTCCGAGACAGCAATATGTACAGAAAACATAAATATTAAGGCAGGCAATTTTACGCTAAACTGTCACTGTCATCTGCCTTCCTTTTGCCCTTTAAACACTTCCCTTTATTAGCAATACTCGTGCATTTATTCTCACTTTAGATTGTCGAGCTCAGAATAGTTTTTTCAATAACGCCAGCTTTCTATTCGATACACATCCCGTTTTAAACAGGTTTTACAGCAGCATCAGTAGTAGTAGTAGTAGTAGAAGTGATTTCTAAATACGTGATTCTTATCTTCGTAAACGATGTGTCCTGCTGGCGGTCTGTTGGCTTTAAGTCTCTTATCGTTCTTGTCATCGGTGTGAAATCCATTAATTCGGCCACTATCCGACACGTGTAATCGTAAATATTTACTGGTCTAACGTCATCGTTTTAACAGAGTCTGAACCACTATCTTGCAAGTAATCGGATCAGACAGATAACTTCTGTAACACGAGAGATCAATTAATATCTTGAAAAAGGGGAACCTTTGACGCTTCTTTCAGACAGTGGGCACTGACAGCAAGAGATAAGAGCATAGCTGGCACTGCTACTGCTTCTCTGCTCGTAACTGAGTCATGTTATGCGGTGAGTTTATCGAGGCTTATCTGACAATTGTACAATGAATCTTAAATTTTTAAGCACTTACGTCATTCAACTGGAATGCACCATTTTGTAATAGCACGTACTGTAGGAGATTTAATAAGTAACTCTAAGGACCACCGTTCCTACTGACAAGCGAACAGTTTGTCAGCAGGTCAGGTAATTTCCTGGCTGTCACGGAACCCGAAAGTTCATTACCGTCTTCATATTCGGTAACGTGTTTGGCTTGTATTTTACGTGCAGCAGTGGGTATCCCCCAGCCCAGTCCCAAAGACGGCGAACTTCTATAAAATATCTCCAACGGCTAAGGGCGCATCGCACACCTTCCAGTTCCTTATATGGACGTGTCTGTTGCGTCTACAGGCCAACGATTTTGGTGGTAGTTAAAATGCCTGCCAATGTAAGTATTTTACAATGCGGCATCAGTTTCTGAGATTATGCAGCCCACATGAGAAATGGTACGATGAACGCGAATGTCCATTTGGGAAATGGTGGAAATGGACGTGGCTTTACGCAGAAGTGTATTAACACGTCATTATCCGAGGGGAGCCGGAGGAAAGGTGAAAATAGAAAGGAAAGCGGTACTGGGTCGCGACTTGCGCAGAATACTCGTGGAATTACCTGCATTACGACTGACGTAACTTACTGTGAGGACTGCACTGTCACCAGAATGTGAGAGGCGATTTATCCACATCCCAAGCATTCAAATGAAACCACAACCGCTACCTTTCATATCCTTTCAAACCTCCATTCACGTTATCTACGCTGAGTTGGTATCGTCGTTAAATGAACAATAAATAGGCCTAAATAAATAAATAAATATACCCGGCTGTTGACAGAATATGTGCAGAAGGCTACAACGGACTGCTGGGAAAGGCAACGAAAAATACAGAGAACTAATGGGTATGCCCGTTATTGAATGAAAGCGTGGTCACTTGGCTGGATGAAGACTGCACCAGGAACATGCAGTGTACAGTATGTTCTGTGTGGGACACTGTGCGTGTGTTCAAAGGAAGCCTGTCTAACACGGACAAATATCGGAACATTCGGATTTCCTGGTGACCATGTTGTCCTGTACATTCTCCACGCAGAGATGTGTAAGCTTGTTGCTACGGCAAGAGTACGTGTGTACGTGTGTACGTGTGTATGTGTGTATGTGCTCGCTGCTTGCTAGAGTCGTACTCAGTTCCTCGCACTGGATGCGGAACGCCCGACTCATTGCAGGACATTTCTGCAAGACAGTTCACTTCTCTGGGAGAATATTCTGTAAACTATGCGAAAAATGATTAAGACAAAGTGCGTCGAAACTGGTTTATAATAAACGTAAATGATAAGGGAGATGCTGATTACACGTGCTGAACACGTGCTACGTCACCTTGTCTGACACGTGTAAATCCAGACGCACAGGATTTGGAATATTGGAAGGCCTATGGCCAAACACAATTCTGGGCCTGGTGGTTCACAAATTTCGATTTCCGGTAGACCCCAGAATATACCAACAGAACTGGGTACTTATGAAGGAAGCCAGTCTGGACCATTTAAAGCAAGACAGGGACAAAGAACATCGCGTTATAGCGATAAACATTCTTATTCCTATTTGACAGATCTGAGGTTCGAGTCCCTGCCCTGGGACCGCCGGTGGTATACAAACCAGTAAACAGACAAACTGAAATACTAACATCTGCTTTGTTCTTAAGTAGCGAGTATGGTGCAGAAGCAATATTTTGGGATCAGACAACAGAGTGGGATGTACTGCTGAAGAAGGCTTGTGGAGGTGGTGGTGATAAGACGGGAGCAGTGCTGCTGTTCCAAATATGGGGCACGTCGCATCCCGCCCACTCAGGCATTCATCATCTCAAATCCTGATTTGAGATGCCTCTTCAGTCCTGTCTAAAACAAAAAGAAAAAAGTCCAGAGCCGGCTGGCTATATGCAGAACGGGCAGCTTAGCTGAACCACCCACACACACCTTGAAGACGCGGCACTTCAGCGGAGTGGAAACTTTACAGGTCAAAGGGCATTACTGGGAGCCCGGACAGCGTATTCAGTACAATGGCTTGACCACAGACTGGACGCTCGAAGAATCGTGGCTCGATTCCCGCCAGGGCCATGAGATTGTCTCTTCCCCACAGCATCCAGACCGGCTCTGCAGCACACCCAGCCGCCACCTCAGTGGGTACCGGGGGCTCTTTCCCCTGGCATGACGCAACGTGCAATGGGCGAGAAGGTGACACCTGCCTCCACCTAATGCCGATGTTAATGAGTGGATGTATAGCCTACCTCTCCGTGGCGCGTACCGGGTAAATCTTACGCCGTCTTTACGTGCATTATTATGTTACACCTATGGCCTAATTGACGGTCATAAAGACAGCCAAATCGTCTGGCAGTGCCATCGGCCATTCGCCTGTTTTCCGCACAGCTGTTTGCACTGTCTTATCTAAAATAGATCTCCCGCATAAGAAGTGTAATGCCAGGGGAATCCTACCTCTCAGTGTTCGTTGCAAGCTGGGCGCCTTCCAAATGTTTCAACGGAAGTCAAGACGTATACCCAGTTTACGACGTATTCTCCAAATCCATTCATTGTTAATTTGTACAAGTCGTTGCCCCTAATGTCCATTTATTGCAGATTCGGACGTTTCGAAGCATCTTTGAGAAACATTCAACAAATGACACAGCGTCCTGTCCCATGAGACCTGAATACGCATTTTAACTCGCCTCACCACTTTCCTGTGGATACCTCGTGCCGAATTTGATAGAAGTCTGTTGATGGGTTTGCGAGACGGTCGTGCAGACGTAGAAGACGTCACGTTACACGTGAAGGTGACAAGGTTGTCCCTCTGCGAGCCATCAAGGCGTATGTGCGGGTGCAGGTATATCTCTGCTATTCTTAACCTGACTATACATGTAGGTGAGTGGTCAGCTTCACGCCCCGGCCGCTTAACCTCGGGGGGGGGGGAACCCCTATTACCCATAGGAGGATGGCCGGGCCCAGAGCCTGCCTGGACGTTTGTTGGAAAAGAGCATCTCGTTACTTGGCCGGGAATAGAACTTCGGACCATCCAGCCCGTAGCCTAGTCCAGGTCTGCACAAATTTTCCAAAAATCTAGGAGCCACCTCAAAATTCTGGTCGCCAGAAAGGTGACATGCAGCGAGTTCCGTACTGAGAACCCATCAACATTAGGCTCTATCATAGAAAATGTAGTCGCCCAGGCGACCTGGCGCCCGGGATTCGTGCATCCCGGGCCCGGTCACTAACCTGACTGCCCTACCCACGCTCCCGTTCATGTTATATGTTTTATATACGAACTTTCAAGGAACAATTACACAAATTCGTCAGGCGACACTGAGCAGTCGCTTTGCGTGTTTTTTAAATCACATTCTTTCTTGTCATGATCGCGGATCGCGGTGAGCCCGAGGAATGGAACATGCAGCACGCGGGTGAGGTCTGGCGTTTGTCAAGACGAGTGTGTGGAAGTCATACTGGGCTTTATCGAGACTGTTGGAAAACGTACATGACGTCAATATGCTGCCACAGCACCACTGTGGCTGCCAGTTGAACGCTGCTCCGTGCTACATCTTAAGATACGACTCTAGCAGTGTTGGCTGACTCTCGTATGCCGTGAAACTAACGTCATTCGCCTAATGACCTGGCCTTTAGAGGTCACCATGGTGTTTACATGCTTGAGTGTGTCAATGTCATCCCATTTCAACTTTCGAACCAGCTGGCTTATTTTTACGGAACTTGATGTGAACATGGTGACACTGGTGGACACCTAAACTCCATGCTTTCAATTTCGTTAAGATAGTGCTAATAGCATCGCGCACAAGCGAATTCGTCACGCTGGAGCGATGCTATCGCCCCATGCTGTTGGCCCTGAAATGATGTGTGCAAATAGACCTTGAATGAACACGCAACCTTTTTCAAGGTAATATTTTTGTAGAGTGTAAAATAAAAATATGGCATCCGTGCGAACTTTTCCTTTAGGTTCCACCTCAGTCACAACTAAGGAACCACTGGGGTCAGGCAAGTGAAATTTGTTACGGAGGTGCATTGTACAGAGACCTGCACATTATGTAGGTCCCTGGAATGTCGTTTGTAAGTCAGCATTTACAAAAACGACGGTGTTGCCAAAATGTTGATTTTGTTTCCGACCAATGTAACGCACAGTATGTGACAGACGCTGTATTGCGACACCTTCGCCACAAAAATAAAGCAATATAAGGCAGCAGTAATAACAGTAATAGGTTCGCAGGGTAAGGTATTTGCAGTGGGGAGGTTTTCTTTCAGGTCTGCCCGAAACATCGTGTACTATCCTTGATTTCGGACTTCCGCCGTGATATTGATGAGATCTGTGCCCTTCTGGGATATCACGCGGCGTCGTGCGGTGATTGTTTGAAAACAATTACCACACGGCGCCGCGTAATGCCCCGGAAGAACACAGATCTGGCCTTGTATTATGTTCAGAATATTATGCTAATCACGCAGAATTATTTATATATATATATATCTGGGCGTAGCAGCGAAGGTGCAATAAGAGGGCTGAGAGGCCAGGGCAGTGAGGATCTGCACATTCTGTATTGTTCACCACAAGCTGTTAGAATGGTGAGATCAAGTGAGATGAGAAGGACCGGACAGGTAGCACGCATGAAATGTAAAGCACGTAACTATAATCGGAAAAGCCGAAGGGCGTGTATCACGTCCAGCAATACTGTGTGACTGCATGGAGAGAATCTGGAAGAAATTATGTATTGAGAGCTTGACGCGTGTGACAGAGATTTTCGGGAGATTTGAAGTGGCTGGCTGCACGCACAGCTACCACAGCTCCTGCCATAAAGCTCAAGTGGAAGTTTATCGATTTCCGAAAGCTGGTTCGGCGTGGAAAAAGGAAAGAAAAACGGAGAAAGAACGGTACAACATAGGTCATAAAATACAGCTGACACTAAGGTATTTTTCTGTCTTCCCTCTTCTGCCTACTTGTTCACAGCAGGTGTCGAGGTTTGTTTTCACTTGATCACACTCAAACACACGCCACAGTCGGTAGGACTCCTCTGGACGAGGGATCGGCCAGTCGCAGAGACCTCTACCTGACAACACAAACACTCACAAGAGACAAACATCCATGCCCCCGGTGGGATTCGAACCCACGATAGCACCAAGCGCTCGGCCGCAGACCTACGCCTTAGACCGCGCGGCCACTGGGATCGGCCATACATACAACTTTAATTGAAGGTTGTTTCGATGTGGTGAACATTTAATTAACTAACATGAAAATAAATTTCTAACTTGTCTATTTTTGTTTGTTTAACCTTGCAGCCTTGCAGTAAAAGATATTTGGACCCACGAGAGAGGACGGATAGGACGCTGGAAAAAATGGTATTCTCAGGAGGGTTATGATCTCTGCTGCTCACCAAGTCTTACTGGGGTTCTCACACGAAGGAGCCTGCGCTGGGCTGGGCGGGGCGGGGCGGGGTACATGCGTAGGACAGAACATAAATGCATACAGGGGTTTGTTTGGAAGGCGTAAAGCAAAGAGACACATTTGAAGACCTACGCCTAAGTGGGAGGGTAATGTTAAAACGGACAGTCAATAAACGGGAGAGGAGAGCGTCGACTGGATGAACCTGGCTCGGGATATGAACCAGTGACCGGCTCTTGTGAAGACGGTAATGAATCTTCGAGTCTAGTACAACGCGAGGAATTCCTCGACCGTGTCAGCTTCTTACGGGGGTAAATTCTAAAAGGTTTTGACGGTGGTGTATAATATTGAGTGGTGATGGATTTATGGACTTTATCCATCGTCCGGAGAGTAAAATATTAAAATATTAAAAATTACAGAAATTAAAATCACGTCTGCTAGCTCTGTCTAAGGGGCCCAACAGAGTAGGTGTTCTTCTCCCCCTCCATTCACCTGAAGTCGGAAGCAGAGTCAGCTTCCGAAACGTTGTGATTTTAATTTTTTAATATTTTACTCTTCGGACGATCGATAAAGTCCATAAACCCATCACCACACAATTCTTACGGGGGGCTGTACTACATGGAATCGTGGGGTGGAGACTGCAGTAGATGAACAACCAGACCAATGAGGTATGGAGGAGCGCAGAGGACACTGCTGAGAAACAGATGCAGCCCTGTGCAATGAACAACACTTGTTCATTTCGGAAATTACACGTAAATCCAAATATTTTTACTATTGAATAAACTGACTAACCCTGTCCACGAGTGATGAGCCTGTGCCCTCAGCTGCTACGCACATCTGCGTTCGGTTCTTGACAATAGGTGAAGACGGATACAGACTGCGTGTTCTGCAGTCAGTCGTCACCGAGTCCATCTGACGCATTCCTCCCACATGACGTAACTTGTCAATGTACAGAATCCCCTGAGAAGCATTATGACGCAATTTGTATCCAGAATGGACACGCATCGGAGAAGACAGAGGGAATAAAACAGCCCATGAAAACGGATCGTGCAGAAACGGCGTGACACTTCACTGAGGATTCAGCCGGCTTAGAATAAAATACAGTAGCAGGAACGTTCGGGTCTCGCGACAGTCGAGAAACTTCTTGATCGTGTGACCGAGTGTCAGCTTACGGCTCCGACTGTTACCGACAGCAACACGCGAGTAAGACCGCGATCATTACAGTGTTTGGTGGTTATATAAACATGAGCGAAAACATTATTATTATTATTATTATTATTATTGGAACCGTTCTTCTGAATATTCTATCAGGCGCATATCGTCGTCCAGGGGCGGCTCGTGCAGAAGGGCTGCAGCCGTGGAGCCCTTGCGGACGAGCCGCCGCTGCCATCGTCGCTGCATATGTTTAATGGCGTCAACTGCTACCCAACAACTAAGCCTATATAATTCTGAAGTCGCTCGGCTCACGAGCTGAAATTGTTCTTTGTCTCACCTCAAAGGTATGTCAAAATCTGTGGCGCTGTTTTCTTACGTTTCCCAGTCATAACACCGTGTAATTCTGGCAGTTTACCGGGTGTGTAACTTGGTCTGTCGCGCGAAGGAAAGAACATGTCGCTTTACGCGATTTACAAACAGGGCGACTTGAACAATACACATACACGCCAGTAAACGCAACAATATGGGATACAGAACAGAGGATGCGTAAGAGTGTTAGACACGAATTAGACCGATGTAGGCGCTAAAATAACACTAACGAGACAGGCAGGTGAAAATGTATACAATGTAATAATGAGGCGCCTCGCATAACCACTGTTGCCGTGGGAAAGCGATAAGTATTACATGCTGTGAGCGCGTGTGTCTGTAGCCATGCCTTAGTTACCCAGCATGCAAATCGCATCTTTTCTGCGCCGTATTACGTTGCCACCTGTGGCCTGTCTGGGTGTACCATGTTTCTCCACATTATCTCGTCAGTTTTCTTTTATTACGAACGCCTATTCGGTGCTTCTGCTGGTACAGCTAGTCTTAAGACTAACGAGTAATTTCTTCCTGATCCAAAATGCTACGTTTAACCTTAATCTAAGAGTTCACCCAGTGGCGTTCCTTAGTTTTTGGCATTTGTAGTTAGACACGTTTTCCTTGTGTTGCACTGGCACAACTCTGCTTTTTCACTGACACTTTACACTAGGTCGAAGGGGTTTGCTCCCTTAAGCCTTCTCACTGTATCACTGTTGTCCAGGAGTTGTAAAGCCTCGACGCTGGTGTGCTGCTGGAGCGGCATTATCTCACAAGTGGCACAATTTCTGTAAATCATTTACTGAACATAAAATGTGTATTCTTTTGTCTGAAACATTTCATTTTAAGAAGAATTCAGTGAGATAATATTATAAATGTGCGCGGGTCTTCATGTACAGTACCAGCTATTCTTGTCAGATTTTCGAAAAACTCGCAAGTATCATATTCCACGAAAGTCCGTCCAGCAAGAGCTGAGTATTTCCATGCGGTCGGACCGATAGACATGGCGAATCTAACAGTCGCGTTTCGAAATGTTCCGAACGCGCTTAAAAACCTAAAAGAATTTGCTACTTTGAAATAGTCACGTTTACAGCTACATCCGACCGTGACTGAATATTCAGACTGTCACGCTGCAGACCGCCACACGAGAAGTACAGCACTAAGCAATCAAATTCCCGAAGGCACGAAATACCATATTTAGCCCTTTGAATGTCTGTATTTCTTGTGCTCGTATTGCGGGCAACGTTGTGTTCACGCTAACAGCACCACGTCGTGTGTGTGTGTGTGTGTGTGTGTGTGTGTGTGTGTGTGTGTGTGTGTGAGTGCAGGCCTATACGCCTGTGTCTGCAGCGGCTGTTGGCGTCCTGTTGCTATAACAAACAGTTTCCGTGTCTGACCTCTCAGTACATCACAAACAAGGCACGATCTGTATATACACTACGAATCACGGCAACGCGAACCAAGTAGGTCTTCACCGGCCGTCGCGGACGAGCGGTTGACAATTCTTCGTGTTTGAAATATCGCGGGTTTGAGTCTTCACGCGATTTGCGTCTGTCCTGAAAAGCCTTACGTGGCTTTCTCACTCCACGTAAAAGCGTGGAGGCTCGGGTTCGATCCCAGGCCACTCCATGTTGGATTTGTAGTAGACAAAGTGGACTGGGACAGTTTTTTCCCTCCTGTATTTCGGTTTTCCCCTTACTGTGTCATTCCACCAGTTTTCCGTACTCACTCGTATTTCATTCATCTGCCAGTAACGTTATACAGACACTGAAGCTGACAGCGTCGTTACACGAAACACCTCTCCATTTCCACGAAAGTGCGGAGCAATGTTAAAGCCGGCCGCCGTGTCTTCCTCCCCAAACTCTGCAGTCTGTCATTCATAAGCATTCTATCACACGATGCTAAATAATTTTTGAGTTGATAAAGCGTCGTCAGAGAAACTAAAACACAACATATGGCCTTACCTGTCCTCTTCTTCCTCCATTGTAAATTGTACGAGTTTCCACACAGGCTGCGTTGTGCTGTACCCTGCAGTCACATGCCAGCCGATCAGCCGATTCAGGTACGTTCCGTGCTGCTGTTATGAATTAAGTCTCTTCTGACGCAGTGAAGGTGGCAGCAATTAGCTGCCGCCAAACAACGTTACGTAGTCAGCTAGCAGTATTATTGAGAGTGTCATCCCAGCGAACTTTTCCCGTGCTACCAGGTCTTCGTCCTTGGTTACACTACTGACGGTACTTCAGACTTAACGACTTCATGTTACAAGAATAAGACAAGTCATGTAAAACAGTACTAACACGCCACATTACTAGTTACTTCTGTCATCGCAGAGATCCAAGTTTTGGAATGGAGCCAAGGTTCATGTCTCGAGGTTAGGCGTTCTTTTTCCTCACTGCTTTCCATATCGACTTTTTAAAGATAAAAATAATGGACTCTGTTTTCATGTAATTGTACGTAAACGGTCTATCCCTACTGTTGACATCCTAAAAATACAGAATGTGAAATTCCGAAGAATGACGCCGCTTACATTTACACGCAAACAATAAAAGGCGTGGCGGTGTTATTGTGTTCGTGTAACCCCTTTCCCATATCTGTGTAGACTAACCGACTTCCTTGAAACGTGGTATAACATGAAGCCACTGGCAGCTGCACTTTGTGTGTCGCGGAGAAGCTGCTCTGATCATCGAATCACACGAGCGTCTGCACGACGTTGAACAGGAAACGTAATGTGTAAGCAGAAGTGGCCAACAGTTGATCGCGGCCAGTTGTTTGGTCTGTATACAACAGTATTGCCGCCTCAGTACAATCAACAGCTCTTCGTTAACCAACAGTTTTTGCATCAAGCTGCCTCTGTGAAGAAACCTTCTCGCAGATGAAGACAGTTAAATAAAGACAGTGAAGCCGTCTGCCCGATGAACATTTAAAACAGGCCTGCTGCCTTCACGTGTGCCTCAGTAACCATGAACCGTCCTTCAGTGAGCTGTCGCAAGGCATGCAGTGTCGTGCATCTGCGCAGTGGGGGGTTAATGAAGGGAGTCTTTTAATTACGGTAAATTGTATCGTCGTATCGTATCGCAGTCCTTCCCTCTTCTGCCTCCTCACAGCAGGTGTCGAGGTTATTTTCTCTTGATCACACTCAGACACACACCACAGTCTGTAGGACTCCTCTGCACGAGGGATCGGCCCGTTGCAAAGACCTCTGCCTGACAACACAAACACTGTACAAGAGACAAACATCCATGCCCCTGGCGGGATTCGAACCCACGATCCCAACAAGCGCTCGGCCGCATACCCACGCCTTAGACCGCGTGGCCAGGGGGATCGGCATGGCAAATTGTTTTAGTATGAAAATGAAATATTTGTACTTCTGTACGTTTGGCGTTTTTATGCTGTGTCACATTTCTTTGCCCGGTTGACCTGATGTTAACACGTCATGTACAACAGTGGATCGCGAAAGGTTATCTGTCTTTACATTAGATCACTGGGGCCAAAAGTCTGGCCACGTATGGTGTACGTCCTTCTCCCGTGCGGCGGTATAAGGCCGCCTGTTACAGGCACCGGTGTTGAACAGCACGTCGCAGTATTCGCCATGCGTATTCCATGATCATTTGAGCACAGTGTTTGCCTTGACTATGCCCACCAACGCGCCTTGTTGTGCCATACTGCCATAACACTGATGAGAAGTGCGTTACCTTATTTGACGGTGATGTGTATCTCGAAACGTAAACATCTCCAGACAATGTTGCATATCGCCTTCGACTTAACAAACAATAACACTGTTGAGAATTTGTGCGCAAATTGATTTTCACCCAATACATTAACCCTTTAAAGACGAAGCATATCTGTTTTATATAAAACTCAGTGCTTACCGCGCTGTAAACAATCTCCACTTCGGTTATAAAAACAAGTCTTTTAATATGTTATAAGACAAAAGTCGCTGTTTGTTCTGAGATCCATACAAAACACATAAACGCAATGTGGGCACCACGTAGAATTTTTTAACATTAAACCTGGTCGTATGTAAAGTTACCGCTAGGCTTTAAAAGGTTAAAACGTGCCGACCCCAGTGGCCGCGCGGTCTAAGGCGTAGGTCTGCGGCAGAGCGCTTGGTGGGATCGTGGGTTCGAATCCCACCCGGGGCATGAATGTTTGTCTCCTGTACAGTGTTTGTGTTGTCAGGTAGAGGTCTCTGTGACGGGCCGATCCCTCGTCCAGAGGAGTCCTACCGACTGTGGTGTGTGTCTGAGTGTGATCAAGTGAAAATAAACAACCTCGACACCTACTGTGAGTAGGCAGAAGAGGGAAGGACAACAAACAAACAAATAAACAAACACTAAAACATATAATAAAGGAGGCTTCATGGATTCTTCCAAGAACTTCCCTAAACTCCTTCTGACTCGCCACAAGTGCGACGTGCGTGTGAAGGGCCGAAGAGTTTATTTTCTAATTTTTATTTTACTTTCTTCACCAACAAAACGAAAGCCAGGGTCAGTAAACATGACAAAGCCAATGAGAACATCGGGTTACGTGCTTCGGAAAATAACCCTGGAAAAATCAGAGGTCGTAACCTCGTAAAGCAATCTGCAGTGAGAGGAAGGACCTTAACTGTGCTGCTAAGGACAGAAACGTGCGGGTTTGGAACCCGACGTTTGAACTCTTTGTAGTTGCTGCATAAAATGCGAATGCTTTGTAAGGGTTCTTTTCAACTACCCGTTCGTCATTAATCTTGATGTTCATTTATTTACAAAATTTATAACTAATTAACATCTAGAAATAGCATGCCGTCTTCTGGCAATGGCCTGGCGTGGTTAGGGGAGGCGATTGCCCCTAGGTGCGCTGACCCTGTGGCTGCACCGCGCAGACGGTGTAAGTTGGGTTGCATACATACACACATACATAACACGCAGAACGAACCCTTTCCTTTGTGCAGTGCAGCTCTTCACCCCTTCCTTTGTCCCCGCAAGACAGAAAGAGAGGCACAATACCCTTTCAACCAGACGCTGAACGCTGTCCAAAAATACTTCTCTGAGAGCAAGAAGTGCTGTGCTGTGGGACGGTGCGCCCTGTGCTGTGCATACGCAATACATAAATCCAATTTTTCATGAAGACAATGAAATGTCTTTCTTCAAGTGATCAAAACACATTCCACATGCCGAACGGGCGGATGTACTTCACCCCAATTTTAACTGTTGGAGATAAAATGATGCAGTGTGGAAAAACTGATGGACAACTATATTTTCCGGGAAAAGTGCTTTTCGTGTGTATTTAGTTACGAAACAAAGCGCGTCTGATACTTCACGTATTAACCGGCCGTGAAGAGAACACGCGCAATGAGCGTTGTGTGGGAATGTGAGGCGACGGTATCACGATGTAATGACGGATAAAACAACAGGCGGGGCACCACTCAGTGCGCAGTGCTGCAGTCCGCGCCCTGTGATTTTGCGCGTAGCCTACTGCCCTCTGAGGTCGCGTAAAGAAAACCTGAACTGCACTGGGATTTTCTAACACGAGAATCTGTTGTTATTCTGGCTGCTTACCTTCCTACTTCATCCAAGAAAAATACAAGTTTTCGTATTTTGGTTTTGTTCGACACTGAACTTGTGAATCGAAAGTTCTCCACGCTTCTCTATATTTCTGTTTTACGCGGCACTGTTTGTGGGGGATTTTTTGTACAAAGTTTTTACATTCTTCTGTGGCACATATTTTGCAAAAGTATTTTTCGACTGAGTGAATTGCGTAACCGCAGTGAGATCGTCGGAGGTTCATTTTTAATAAGAGAGGATAACAATCAAGTTGCCATTTCCGTATCGACGGATGAAGAGAGGTGCAAACTCGTGCTTAGCAAATTCGCACCGTAGCATTTACCCCAGCACTCCGATTCTCTGTTATGTGTGCGTGTGTGTGTTTTTGCCTCTGACTGCCCCTTCCGGCGTGTGAGACACGCGTGTCACTAGAGCCATTATATTCAAAGGCTCTATTAAAGTTTCCATTTGGTTCGCAAGTTATCAGGTGAAGACAGGCAGGCTTACACTGCAAGTGGACATGAGTGGACACTGCCTCAGTTCCACTGCAGCTCTGCCTGTCACAAATCTTGTATGAGCGGAGCGAGGTACAGTAAGGCTGCACCCTACCCACACGGTTCGTTATCCTAACGACACTGAATTAGACGAAGAGTAGCAGGGTGGGCAGGCCTGCAGGAGTTTATTTATTAACACTTGGTAAACGTATCGTCCAATATCACAGGCTATACAAAAGTTGTGGAAACTGGGTCAGAGTGAATAAAAGTGAACGGCGAGCCATTTGCAGCGAATCACTGACCTGGCGTAAAATTCATGAAAATTACGTACATGGAGATCGTGAGTCAGTGATGCACATGTCACTCCTCCCCGTCTAACAGACACTCACAGTCTCTTCCGCGTTTAACAGTACTGGGAATCCATTACTGCCCTGCATGTACCTTTAACATTGCTCGCATTTTGGTAGTCCGCTGCGTGGCTGTCGTCAGTCGACTGGTTGCGTGTAAATTTGTTGGTTGGTTTGTATATTAGAAGCGACAGTCAGGACACGAACCTGTAGCAACCAGCTGATACACAGACAAGTTTAGCATCCGGAGGACTGCTGCCAGTAAATATGAACACGTGTCACAGCGGTCAGGTGGAGCCATTGTAACACTCACATTCAGTACGCCTCATTAGCCGCTGGGTGTAACTCTGACGTAATGAATTAAACGCTGTCACAAGCCCTTACAGAGTAACGGCATTAGTGTTCACCAAGCGAGCGGCTCCGGCCACAGTGAAAGTTTCTGTAGAACGTGTTTCTTCTTGTAAGTTATTCTTGTTCTTTCTGTTCTTATACTTCTTTACATGGGAAAGCCTTTCTGATCTATTCCGATTTAGAAAGAACTTCGACAAGTTGAATCACTTATAGGCATTTGATGAGACGCCTTGGATGAGGAATTGGCGCATTCCAAGGCATTTGCCTACATATGACGCGGTACCACCGAGAAATGTGGACATGCAGACAGGATTGTCTCAATTGAAATGTTGACCCACGATCACAGAATTGCAAATGTCCGACATCTGAAGACAGACCTTGGAGGGTGGCAAGAACTGCAGTGTAAGGCGCCTCGTAATTCCTTGCTTTCACGTAATGTTATTAGGGCGACTAAATAAAAAAATATGGGGGAAGTAACAAACGCCTACAAAATTTCTGTACGGGAATCTCGACGTATAGATTACTCAGGAGACGTAGACATGAATGGAAGGATGAGATTAATAGGAATAGTAGATAAATTGTGTGTGTGGAGATGTGGAATGGATAAAACTGGCTCCAGATAGGATGTAATGAGGCCACAATACCCTTACTTTCCCACATTCCTCTCCCCCTTCCTTAACCCCAAATAATCTCCTTAGCACTTTTTTCTCAGACATTCTCACGGCAGTGCTTGACACGGTGTGAGAGGGCACGTTCCATTCTCACACAAAGAATAAATAAAATTGCAACTATTTCGTATATTTTCACTTCTCGGTTTTCATGTAGGACAAGGTAAGATAAAACATTCTGAAGTGAGTGGTAAGACGCTTTTCCTGAATTTTATCTGATTCTTGTGCAGTTAGGACTGCAATTTTGATTTTGTATTGTTGCTCCCACGCAGACCTGACTGCATTTCGCTACATTATGAAATAATCTACTATAAATACCGTTTAGTGAGGCTGAATTGCCTGTCTTGTAGAAAATGCTATTGCCTGAACTGTTTAAAGAACTGGATGAGGTAAGAAGCCTTGCTG
This sequence comes from Coptotermes formosanus, assembly GCA_013340265.1. Lineage (NCBI taxonomy): Eukaryota > Metazoa > Arthropoda > Insecta > Blattodea > Rhinotermitidae > Coptotermes > Coptotermes formosanus. The sequence continues at coordinate 234,282 of BLKM01006290.1, read as the reverse complement.
AACTGCTTTTAACATTGAGTTTCTCTGTTGACTTGTGACTTCCTGTCAGAGAGATGAGTCTGCTAACGTATCAATCTGCGTTTTGTGGGTAACTGAACCTGTATCAAGTACACGTAAATCAAGGTAATTTATGTGTCTTTGATGTCTTGATCAGTGATCCACTGATGTCTTGATCAGTGATCCAGTGATGTCTTGATCAGTGATCCAGTGGACAAGAATAATAGGCAGGACCTGAACACTCGGCCACCCGTCATGCGATCCTGCAGATATACTCCAGCACAGATAGGCCTGGTGTGAACTTGACATCAATATGACGCCACTGGACGCCATAACATAGTGGTACTTTTACAATTTTATGTTTTCAACATCCGTTATACCGGCGGTGCGAGTAGCATAAAGCAGGCTGCCAGCGTTCGTCAGTCCGATGTTCGCTATTCAACAGGCGAGCCTTTTGGGCTGTCCAGGTGTCCGCTTGTGGCAAAGGCGGTTAACGACGCCGGTGGCGGGAAGTACAAACGTTTCATTTCTGAACTGTTACAATGTAATGCATGTAATTCTGTCGGAATAAAGAAACATCAACGGAAATTCGGTGCACAGAAATGAATAGAGTTCGACATTCCTATTAACACAGCTGACGTATTAACACCATTTGTAGAATAAGATGTTCGCCAGTCAGCTGTGTACACAAATAAATGCAGTTCAATATCTCTCTTAACTCAGCTGGTTTATTGACACCTGCTGTAGGACAGTATGTTACGGCACCAGCTGTTTTAACGTCGATATTGAGTTGTATTCGTTTTTGTGTAAGTAGCGTACCGGAATGCGATAAGCAGAAGTTAGAAATTCAGTGGTAAAATTTTTCATGTTCTGGAGATTGGAGTAAAACATTTAATTTTTTAAAAGAGCGTAACAATATTTGTAATTTTTGACATAGGACAAAACCATTTTTGGGTATTTTTATCAGCATTTCTACACCAAATTCTGCTGGCCTATTTCCAGTCGCCATCCGAACAGAACCTAATATTTGCAAAGGGCTTACTAGCTGTAACCTTTATTTTAAACGTCCCGTTTTGATAATATGTGAAGTGTAGAGAAATGAGTCGTCAATCACAAAAAGACTTACTTTTCAGAGATTTAGTGTGTTTTACAACGTGTTTCGGCCAACTTGGCCGTCTTCAGGTAATACAACTGCGTACGGAATACGTGGGAGGAAGTTAGCAACGTAAAGCATTATAAAAGGAAATGAGACCTCGTTTTGTATGTAACAAACATTGAGTAGGCCTGCTGGCTACTGTCAGTGTGCGACGTTGGACAGAGTTCCATAAAACACATACTATGGCTGGACGTCCTGCCCCTGTCTGGCAACACTCGCGCCGAACTCATCTGGCCACTGTGCTGCAATTTGTACAGTGGAAGTCAGTGCAGCGAGACACTTCACTGGCTTCGTTAATCAGATTTCCGTTTGGAAAGACTTTCGCCTTGTTTAATTCAGCCGTACTCCGCATATCTCTGCTGCTGCCGGGAGTTAGTTTCGCACTGCATGGAACTGCAACCTCAGTACACACTGAGGGTATCTGAGAACGAACAACTGAGGAAAACACTGCTGTCTGAGAAAGAAGTACGAAAAGAATAGAGAAAGTTTAGTGATTACAGCAACCTCTGGAGGATGGGTAGGCACGTAGCATGCATGGGGAAGAAGAATGAAATGAGACGACGGTAATAGTACAAACAGATCTGTAGAAATAGAAATAGGTGCAGCAGGGGAATGGGCTTTGCGAGGTCTGTTTAGTATCGAGGCTAATTCAACGTACAGAAATTGTGTCGTCGAAGTGAATTTTGACCCTGTGAGCCCCGCAGAAATCGTTGTGAAGCGGGCAGTTCAGTTCCTAGTTGAAACGATGTTTTCATGTAATCCCGAGGGAAACACGGCCTTCGTTGCTGTACCGGCGAAACTATAAATCGGGCACGTCCACATACAGACACTGCCCGACTTGTGCAATACTTACGTTTCGGATGATCCAGCCCAAGTCGAATTTTGGACAAATAGGAACTGAATATATATATATGTGTGTGTGTGTGTGTGTGTGTGTGTGTGTGTGTGTGTGTACGTAGGTTGCTCAGAAAGTAATGCCCCACATTTTTTTTCTCATTCCAGAATAAAGATAGCAATGTGAAAGTTGAGAGGTAGCAACACTGATGTTTATTGCGCACATCTGTGTAATTACACGGTCGTGCGACAGATAGCGCCGCTGTAGTAGTCTGTGAAAATGGCGTCTGTGTCTGACACGCGTTACAAACAATGAACTGTAATTGAATTCTTAGTGGCAGAGAAAAAAAGTGTGGGGAACATTCACAAACGGTTGTGTGTTGTGTATGGAAGTTGTGCAGTCGATAGGAGCACCGCTGGACGCTGGGTTCGGAGAGTTAAGGCTTCAGGAAGTGGAGAAACGGAGCTGCATGATCGACCGCGGTCTGACCGTGCTGCCACAGCCACGAGCCCATACATGTTGCAGCGCGCTGATGACATTCATGCGGATCGGCGCATCACAAGTCGGCAATTGGCCTTACAACTTTCAGTCAGCACTGGAAGTGCAATGGCAATTATTGACGCTTTGGAATATTTGAAGGTATGCGCAAGATGGGTTCCTCGAAGTCTCACAACCGAGCACACACGACAAAGGAAAGCCATCTGTTCTGAATTGTTGGAGCGTTTTGATGCTGAGGGGGAGGCCTTTTTGTCTCGGATCGTCACAGGTGATGAAACCTGGGCTCACCATTGCGAGCCGGAGACGAAAATGCAGTCAGTGGAGTGGCATCATCCCCAATCACCAAGAAAAAAGAAGTTCAAGACAACTCCTTCCGCCGGAAAGGTCATGATCACCGTCTTTTGGGACATTGATGGAGTGATTCTGGTGGATGTGATGGCCAGAGGGGAGACAATCAATTCGGACGCGTACATCAATACCCTCAAAAAACTGAAACAGCGTTACCGGCGAGTGCGGCCTAACAGGAATCCAGCAGACATGTTGATTCAGCCCGACAATGCCCGCCCTCACACAAGGCTACGAACCTAGGAGCCAATCGCCAAATTTGGTTGGACTGTGCTCCCCCATCCCCCCTATAGTCCTGATCTGGCGTTGTCAGATTTTCATCTTTTGAGGCCACTGAAGGATGCACTGCGTGGGACAAGGTTTGAAGATGACGAGAGCGTGATTCGTGCAGTGAGGACATGGCTACGTGAACAGGAAACCAGCTGGTACAGGGAAGGAATGCACGCTCTTGTTTCGCGCTGGCGTAAGGCCGTAGACTTACATGGAGATTATGTGGAAAAATAACATGTGTAAAGGAAACATCCAGTTATACAGTGCGTGAATTTCATACATTCTGAATAAATAGTTTCCGAGAAAAAAAAATGTGGGGCATTACTTTCTGAGCAACCCTCGTATATATATGTCGTCCATCACGGGTTAGGCCTTAATAGACCTGTGTCGGCCCCGTCTAATAGTCTCTTCAAAGGTATTCCAAGTCGTCTGTGTCCATTTGTCTATAATTCAGCATTACTTTGGGCACCCTGTTGTTGTTCCTTCTTAGTGCATGTTCCAGACAATATGTAACACACACACACACACACACACACACACACATATATATATATATATATACATCCACCTGAAATTCAAATTACAGCGCACTGGAACGTGATTGGCCGCAGTATGACCACCCCGCCGCCTGTGTTATCGACCAACAGTAGTCTTCCGCCACCATTGCCTCATTGTGATTTCATGACCGCAAGGAAAAACTGGGGGCGTTTAAAAATGTTTCGTATTTGCTTTTTTAAATTTCTTTAAAATTCAGTATGTGTGAAATTTCGTCCGTCGGGGAACGCCTGTACAGCCACGTGCTTCTGCAGTACCGCGCCCAGGGTGTTTCCGCGCCAACACCAGTTCTTGGAAATAACTGATAGTATTCCAAGAACCACACGCTAATTGCGTCCTTGCTCCGAGCGCCCGGCCGTACGACTCTTTGTACACACGGCATCGTCTTCGCTACATTTGACTTTGCCGACAGGCATTGTGCGGCAGTTTACTCCCTGATGGCTGTAACCACACATACGTGTGACTAACCGCAGTGAAGACGCCGCTTAGTACAGCTGTCGCTGTGGGTCCAGAATCATCAGCGGTCACCTGTCCCTCCGTGATTTGGTCAGTTTTATTTGTATTTACTGGTCAGTGCAAGTTATGAACGTTATCGTGACACGCGTATCGCGATACCATGTGACATGTTCCTCGCCGGTCTGCTGCCAGACACCCGTGAGTCAAGTTCTTTCGCCAGGACAGCGGTTCTCAGACTTTTTATCTGTCACAAAGATCGCAAGTCGCGGTGGCCGTGCCACGCAAATATTACCATTACCTGTACAGCAACCCAGAAAACTAGTGTCAGGGTAAAAGACATTTAGATAAAAACTGAAGCAAAATTGCTCATCTTCTTCCAGTTTTATATTTCCTTTAATGAAGTTGAATTGTTGAATAAAAGTGCTACACAGTCGATTCTTTTATAGTTAACGACCCATAACAAGACTCTCGCGACCCACCGCAGGTCGCGATCCTGGCCCTGAGTCCATGCCGTAGGGTGACACGTCCAGTTTCAGGGTACGCATGTAGTGTGCACGGAAGCCATGTAATAGCAACCGACTCAATGGCGTAGCGCGTAAGATCGTGCCTGCGATTGTATATCCTTTGCGCTAAAATAATTTCTACTGCATCGACAAACTGTATGAAATTCCCAAGTCGAGGTCGAAGAACGGTTAGTGATTTGATGTCGCGTCCAACAGATGAATCACGGTGACCGGCCGTGACTCTATCGACGCGTGCTCGCATCGGCGCTGTGTGAAACGACACGCTAATATCCCAAGTAGACTGTGTAACGCGGCGACATTGTGTTTTTCTCTTTCCCATGGATGGACAAACCGTACCCAGAGAGTGGAATGTGACCCGAGATCTGCCGTCGTTATTTAATTACCATGCGTGCACCTGCAGTACAAAGGGTTCCCATGCTTGGAACTCCCTCCTCTATATAAAAAATTCCCTGTCTTTCACACGCCCACTCCATGTAGAAGTTCCTCTTTCTGGGACACACTCTATATAAAAAATTCCCTTTCTTTGAAGCACTCAATCTACGCAAAAAATTTCGATTCCTTGACACAACTACCCAATACAAAATACGGTCGAACCCGGTTATAACGACAGCGGTTTAAGCGACACTTCGGCTATAGCGTCAGATATTCTGCGGTACCAATTAATTCGTCACTGTTATCCATAACGTTATACTCGCCGGGTAGAACGACACTCGTTTATAACGACACAAAATATTCAGCCCCTTTCATGACGTTGTAAAAGAGTTCGACTGTATTTCTACTTGGAAAAACGTACTAAACATAAACATTTCGTTCTTTCTGACATACCTACTCTATAAAAATGTCCTTTCTTTAACATATCTACCCTATACAAAATTTTCCCCTACATGGGCACCCCTACTGTCCACGTATAAAAGTTTCCCCTTCTTGGACGCTCCAACCGTACACAGAAGTTAAGCCTTCTTGGCCACGTACCCCATGTACGAGAGGTTCCCTGCGTATTCAGACATATCGCATGCAATATTCTCCTATTTGGAGAGGTCTGCCCTGTACCAAAAATGTCCCGTATGTTCGACGTTCTTGCGGCCGTAGCTACGATGGACGTGATGCCGTGTGCTGTGGCTGCAATTTACCGCTGTTTCTAGGAAACCTGCTGCCTCTGCTTTCAGGATTGAATACCTCACTGAAGATGACGGTAGCAGGTTCTTCGAAACGTACATAATTTTGTACCAGGCTTCAACACATCGCATCGCAGATGGCAGTAATCTTCAAAAATGCCCCAGTCTGGAAGGACCTGCGTATACACAGCTTTCTCTATTTCGACAGGTCCGTTTCACGTACTTGGATGTAAATATCCAGTACAACCCGTAGTGGTGCACGTCTTTCCTAAACAACAATTCCGAACGGGACCTTTGCTTTGTACAAATTGTGCGTAAGTTATTCACAGAAACACAAACATTCAGTCGTAACTCAACTGTCGCTTGGCGTTAAACATTTGTCTTGTTCCGCTGCAGTCAAAGAAGCTGACGATGCACATAAAAGTGGGCCAATTCAAAGGAGAAATAACCGAATTGTCAAATATTTATGTAACCTTAAAGCCAATGTCAGAAGCATGACCTTTTCTGAGTGACAGCGGCACAGATTGATGGAAGAGGAATGTTTTATTTGCGACATGTACTGTGGTCGATTCGACCTCATAACTGGCTTTTTCATGACCTTTCACTCGAAGATCAGTTGTTATAAAAGGTGTGTCACTGACATCGCACCGCAAGCGGTAAAGACCACTTCTGAAGACCGAATTGCCAAATGACACAATTGGTGGTTCACTTAACATGATTACAGTTGAAGTTTTATTCATTTCATCGAAGCCGTTACGTGATGGGAGACCGAATGACAAGTAGGACTGCACCTCTGTGCCTGCGTGGCAGCTTATAGAGTGACCTTTACCTTTACCTTTATCTTTACGCTTCTGTGAGCATTAGGTGAGTTTAGGTTCGGTTAGGTTAGGTTAAGATAAGTGAGCTTACTGTGGTATTGTGTACGTTGACATTGTGTTATATTCTTGAGTGTCCACCTGTCGCAGAACCAGTGGCTTCCGCCATTGTACTGTCACCTTTGGCCTTTAACATACCGCAGCGGCCACAGTTACAGCAGCCGGAGAATGTGAAGGATAATAAGAACAAGAAGCATGAGAAGAATGAGACGCAAGAAATGAAGCAGGGAGATAAGAAAAAGGAGTATGTGATAAGGAGGCAGTGATGGAGAGGGAGCAGAACACGGCTGAAAGTGACGCATTCCGTGATATTGCACACATTTTACGAAGGCGTTCATCGCTTTCAAACTGTTACAAGATTTAACGGCACGCGCGTAACTGTAATTTAATTTGCACCCCAAGAATAGCAAGACCTTCCCTGTCCCGACTTTCGCGAAACTCACAATTAGGCCTACTTAACAAGTGTTTGTGTAAATTTCTGTGCCGAGGTTTATTCAAAATCAGATGGAAAAATGTAAAATCTCGGGCGGCGTTTCATTGCGCCCTTACGTGAAGTGTGGCCTTCACTGCACCGGTGTTCACGGAACTCACAATTTCTCAAGGGCATTGCGTGGCGACCCCTGCACCGAATTTCACTAAAATCGGTAAACAATTTTGGAAAGTAAGGGTATAAATTCCTTTACGGCCTTAAGCGAAGTGTGGCTGTCACTGAGCCAGCTGCCACGAAACTCCTAATAGCCTGACTTTTTACAAGAACCCTATACCGAATTTTATGAAAATTCGACAGATGGTTTAATCGCCGACATTAGGTTACGGACGGACGGACGTGTTCTGCACATGAGGCGTTGTGTTTTATTAATTGTTAAAGGCGGTGGCTGGTAATACGAGGATGAAAGTTTCTTACCGCGCAAAACAAACGTAACCGAAACACAACAGTCGCTGTCAGAACGTGAAATCTCACGGAATCAACTTATATTCCACGGGAACCTCGTAGCTATTGGAGTGGCCCTCACACGTGGGAATTACAAGGCCTCCGCTTCACACGTGTTATCAGTAAGTTGCATGCAACTACAGATACGGTCGTTAGCGTCCTTCATAATTCAACACGTGGCACATGCCGGCAGTGAGTATGTTGGCAGCAGTGGTATTGTTACATTGGCACATCGTAACTGCACAGCGCGGCCATTAACGCCTGTTTTCATTCCTACATCTGAGCACGTGCAAGACAATGGCGATTTTTCTGTGGCCCGTTTGGGTCCACTGTGATGTCCCCGTATCTGTGCTTGTGTCTCAGAGAGGTCTCTCCTATTTCAGAGTTCAGGATGGTGACGAATATGGATTAATACCAAAGACTTCCCCGATCAAGGTTCGAACTCCTGACACGCCCTGTGAACAGCAACACTCGCAAACCACAGCACCGTTTAATGTTTCATTTTCGACAGGTTTTCTGCTCTTCATCAGACTGCAGATCAGCAGTTCAACTAGTGACACGTAAAAATGTCTGTCGAGCCGCGTGCGATCGTCGTGAGTAACTGAGACAAATAAAGATTAAGACCGTGGTGTTGTGGGCATTCCTGTCGGTATCAAACCACAACTCAGACGACCGCAAAATCAATTAGACGAAGTAACCGAGCCAACTATCGTTTGAGGTTTCACTTCAGGCAAGATTCATGCTCGGATCTTCCGTGTCATGACATCGTGTAGTTTGGCGTCTGCTCGCCTACCGCCGTATGAACTCAAGCCTACTGTTCGTGCTTCACTTGTACTGTACGAGTATGGAAAGGCTTAACGAAGAAGAGTACAGTTTGTTATTACATGCAGTGCCTCTGAAATTAGAGTAGGCCTGTGCGAACCGCCGTGCGTAACAACTGACTAACATAAGAAGCTAGAGCACCGTGAAGCTACGTACTGAATTCACGCATTCAACTGACCACACACAGCAGCCTACGGAATTACTAAGAGAAAACAAAAATGAGCGATTTTTGTTAATGAATGCGGAGACGTAAGTTTTGTACTTCAGAACAGCCGATGTAGGCAGCTGTTAATATGTGAGGCGTTACCGCCTGCGGAACTGGGGAAGAAAGCACACGTTTACTTACTGTACACTACCTGGTGACGCCGATCCCCCACAGATCGGCATATTAGGTGATCATGACAGTTTTCAACGAAATATGCTATAAAACTGTCGGGCATTTGTGTTAACAGTTGTTCTGCTGACTTCCTACGCTAATTTTGCTTACAAAGAAAAAGCTGTGGGTTGTGACGCCGTGTAGTATTGTAGATAAGTAGCGACAGTTCCAACAAATCTATCTTCAGGTTAAACTTGGCATTGTAAGGAAACTTAGACTAAACAAAACATTTTTCGTACCGGGGCAGGGGCAGGGGAACGTCTCTAGTGCATGTATGTTGATAAGAAAACCTTTATTTAGCTTACGTTGTGTACACACGTTTTGTAAGAACCTCTGGCAACTGGTCAAGCTTCGAACTAAGAACTGAAGTCACAAGAAGCTGAATTTTGCAGTTACTCCGTTATGTGTTTCGTTAACGCGAATTGGCTGTAAAGCGGTTGATGAATAGCGTAACGCTGTTTGTATAACGAAAACTTAACGCACAAGCGTGTTGGCTACTGCGCGATTTCAGCGACCGGCGTGAAGGATTTTTAAGTCTACCGCAGGAATTTTTATGTTTTGATTACGCGACTTTCTATAATTCCAGGTCTCACAAGAACACATTTATCGTTTTACGGCAAAACTGGCTGTATTAATTCGCAACTGCACACGTGCACTGTCCAGAAAATATTCAGGCTGTGAAAAAGATAACCTAAAGCAGTAAACAGACACTTGTTTTAGGTAACTGTGCACAAGAAGGACGGTTCTTTTCTTCTCTTAATTGTGTGTGTCTGTGTGCCGTTCTTAGAACTGACCTAAACACCTCGCAGTGATTATTGAAACGTTCGAAAGAAGAGTAACTCCAGCGAAGTGTGTTCCTGTTTCTTTTATTTTAGTTATAAAATGTTGCAAAAGCAACTGTGCAGCGGAATGTACCAGCAGCCGGCTCAGTTGCAGTTTCATTTGAAACGTACTGGAGAAGTGACATCTGTGAAACGCGCCGTTAGCGACAAACGGGGAAGTGGAGACAAAGTCCCACACATTCTTATGCCGGGCAGACGGTGAAATACAGTGAAGCTGTCCCTGTACGCGCCATGAAAGCATAAGGGGAGTGGGGGTACAGCGCCACTCATTCTTAATCGCGGGACTAGGTGGAGGTGAGTGGCCACCTTCAAGCTTCGACCCCTTTACCCCCGAGGAAATAGCCGCCATATCCACTGAACGACAGAGTGATTGGGCCCCAGAGTTGGTCCTAATGCTTCGGAGAAGAGGAATATCTCTTTCTCCTTCCGGGAATCGAAGAGTGCTACTTTGGTTGTCTAGCCCGTAGCCTAGGCACTGTCCTGATGACGCCCTTCCGGCATATCGGGCAAATGACGGCGGCAAGTAACGCCACTACCCATGAGTACAGGGATGGGTTGGCTTTAGGTCTGATACGGACGTGGCGTAGTTATGGAGGGGGGGACCTTAATGCCCATGCCGGTTTCGAACCAGGGTTTTCAACCCTTAGCCGTACCCTTTAGAGATCACTTGCGCCGGTTAGATCGAAATTACGTTCCGTAACGTTATGAAAGAACTTGTGTAATTTCCCACACGTCTGTGTCGGTGTCATGTTTCGATGCCAGGACGACGCACAGTAACGTTCTGATATCCGTAACAGCTGCGCACCGCACGATTGACGGTCTGCTCCGGAACAGCGCATTTTCAGTCGACGTACCCCCTGGCTTCAAAGTGAATCGTCACGCACAACTTTTCGCTGGCGCCTCGCGTCTTACCACAAAGTACCCGTCAGACCTGTCGTGGATTAGAAACTCAAGATGTGGAAAATTTTCCAGTTCAAATTGCTTTTCTGTCGTGCACATAGGGTGTTGTTTGGCACTGTCCGTTGCAAGGCCTCACACATCCTGATATCAATGTCCGCCCTGTAAGGTGGACACTGTCGCCGTAAAGTGACCACAGCCCTTATAGTTGCGATGTTGAACGGACGTTTGTTTCTCGGCACGGAATTTTTCTCCCTGCCGCCATTTGCAATCACGTATGAGACCGAAGATTCCAATATTCAGATGTGTGATGCTACGTCTACTGGCAGCGATTTCCCGATTGTTCAGAGGAACCTGAGGACTGAGGCTGCGAGTACCACCGAAACATCGGTAGCCGTTCGAAATACACATGATGTCACACCTACGAAAACTCGAATCTTCATCAATGCCTCTGTGAGAACCTCAAATCTCGCACAGCTGTAGCCCACCGCGGTCTGTTTCCCTGTGTTAATGAGGCCTGGCGTAAAGTGACCCTTCAACTGCACGTACCTTTAGGCGTATGTCCACTCCCTTTGTGTGACGTCGTGACACGGTGCTTAGGCACAAGTGCACATTCTAGTGAAAGGCCAACCTCCGGTTCGCAGGTTAACGTTCCCGCTGCTATAGAGTGAGCCACAGCGCATGAACCCTAAGGCGTGACGTGACTGCAGACGTTAAACTTATGACGTAAGAAATCATGAAGGAATCGCTGTAGCCACAGTAATGCGTTGCCATTGTTTTATTCACGTTTGTAAGGTACACACGGTGTTGGCCTTTACGTCACTTCATGTAGGAATTATGGATCGGTTCCGGCGTTCTGAAAAGAATAACAAAAGAAAGAGGGCAGAAAGAAAAATAGAAGAAGAAAGGAAAGGAACAGTGCAAAGGTGTTTTCCAGTGGAGGATACTACTAGCTACTTTCCAAATGCCGAAACAGGTCCACGTACGTAGTACGTTCTGCAGTGTGGCTGTCCCAGTGGCACCTGCATACGGCAGCAGCTTGTGTTTATTGGGAATAAAGAGCGCAAATCTTCGTGAATCACCGCTACTACTACGAAATACAGGTGCACACGCAGGTCTGTACTATGACGGAAGAGGTCTGTTATGTCGCTGCTGTTAACACGCTCTGTGACCTGTTTGGTATGTAAAAATGCACTTGAATTCGAGCTGTCTGAACACATCACGTCACGGTAAATTGATTCAGGAACGGTAGGCCGACGTATGAGAACGACGATGGAATGACTAAGCCTGCTTTGTCACGTATTCGGTGATCCTGGGTTGATTCCCACCGAGGATATTTCCGATTTGCAGGCACTGTCAAACGGACAGCAAGAGCACGACTTGAGCAAGTCACACGTGCGTATAGAAATGGACATAACTCCATGGAGCAGAGGCCTTCTTGAGAAGCTAACAGTTTCTCAGCTAGTCAAGAAATTCCCCGCATTTTATGGAACCCGAAGGTTCATTACCGCATTCACAAGAGCCCGCCACCTGTCCCTATCCTGAGCCAGCTCAGTCCAGTTCATGCCCCCCCATCCCACTTCCCGAATATCCATCTTAATATTATCCTCCCATCTACGCCTGGGTCTCCCAAGTGGTCGCCTTCCCTCGGGTCTCCCCACCAAAATCCGGTATGCACCTCTCCCTCCCCCATACGTGCCACATGCCCCGCCCATCTCAGTCTTCTCGATTTGATTACCGAAATAATATTTGGTGATGAGTACAGGTCATTAAGTTCCTCGTTATGTAGTCTTCTCCAATCCCCTGTCGCCTCGTCCCTCTTAGGCCCAAATATCCCCCTCAGCACCCTATTCTCGAACGCCCTCAGTCTTTGTTCCTCCCTCAGTGTGAGAGACCAAGTTTCACAATAGAAATGGACATAGAGATACGTAAATGAAACTGCAGGCACTGACAGTAGCAGTCCTCACCGCACGTGGAGCTCAGCGCGAGAGCTTGCGGTGAAGTAAGGGAAGTCGGAAGACGCTTTAATAGACAACGGACGAATTGTAATGCAATTCCCAGCACAGGAATGATGTTTGTTTCCTGTCCAAAAAGTGCCGACCATCTCTGGAGCCCACTCACCTCCTATTCTATCGGTATCCGAGGCTTTCGCCGGGGGTAAAGCGGCCGGGGTGTGTGATGCCGACCACAGGTTGAATGGGTCGAGGTACACGAACAGGGACAGCTGCACCTTGGGTGAGCTGGGAGTTTGACGAGAACGTGGGAGAGCAAACGACTGTAGTGGGTGCAGACGTCTGGTCGGAAACCGTAACGGCAAATATCTGCTTGGAAGTAAAGCAAGATAAAGCCGATTGCTGTTGTCGGTCTGCAGGCCATGCAGGCATGTGGGGGTATGAAAATGTAAGTACATCCATTCTTAACCTCGGAGCTAGACAGGGTTGAGTGATCAGCCTCACGCCACGGCCGCTTTACTCCCGAAGAAAGAGCCTTCGCTGTCCATTGAATGCGAGGCCGGTTGGTACGTATGTGCTCAGAGAGCCCACAGCGGCAGGAGAGCCCGTCTCTATAGTGGCACTAACGGTGCAGAACCTTCGAGTGCTCCTGCCACAGGGCCAGTTTATTTTAGTTTGATCACCACTACCGTCGCGATCATCAACATGTCTTTCTTTCTGCGAAGGAAGTCACGTGATCTGAGACAGGCGGAGGTGGTTTGTAGGTTCTCAAAAAGAGAGCCGAAAATTTCAAATAAAGAAACGAGTTCTTAAAATTCTCTGAATACATTCCTTTACTTTATCACGAGATGCTATGTTCTTTTAATTTGTACGTAAGTTGCTGATGCAGCGGTGTGCGTGCAGCCGCATAACAATCATCATCATCATCCCCTTTATGCGCGGTATTTACAATTTTATACCTGAACCAAACCATGTGTGTAGGGCAGGCAATGCTATAGCTATTCTGTGGTTGCAGTTTGCGGTACATGCAGTGCTGTTTCCCGTGATATACTTTTGTACTTTTACATTAGTACTTTCCGAAGCATATTATTACCATTATTATTATTATTATTATTATTATTGCTGTTGTTGTTGTTGCTGTTACCGTTATTGTAGTGGCGGTGGTGAAGCAGTGGTGCTGTTTAGCTATTTCAGGTTCCCTGAAGTGTAATTCACAACACGCATCAACATGTCTGTAATTCTTGTGTGCATATGTTGTTGACAGTTAAGTGTTCTTCGGCCTTAAACTAATTTGACCACTCTTTTTGTTACACAAATGTAAGAATACCGAAACGTCTGACCAAGTAGTTACAAGCTACGTACTACACCGCTTCCCAAACTGTGCAGTCTCTTTACTACTGCTCTCCCTCCTCATATTGCTCTTTTTTTTCCGTATTTCGTTAATAATAATAACTGACGTTTCAGGACGGCGGGGAGTGAATTAAACTTACACAGTTTCCCCCTCACATATTACATTTAACGCAGAATCTAATAGTGCATCTTCTAATTTTCTTACCAGCCTTTGTTCCGATGTTTAAGCCGCATGGCGAGAGCTGAGACAATGAAGATTCGGTGTCTCTGACTGTGGACTGTGTACCTCTTCGAATCCCGAATAGGACTTGATGCGGTCACTAAGTAAATCCAATTCACAACGAACCAATATTCTTACAATATTCACGTACCGCTGTATGAAGTCCTTTAACAGAGTGTACCAAACACAGACCTAAGACTTTTTGTTAGTGGCACTAAAAAGTGTTAAAAATAACGCACACATATTTTCGTTGACAGCACCAACGAAAGAAATCTTACAAGACACACACAGCACGACCGGCTGCTTGTACAGACACATTCAAACTCTGCACACAAAGGTCTGGTGTAGAAAGAAAGAGAAACAACTCCCAGTAACGGCCGCTGGGTCGCCTTACCTTGTTCACCGGCACGCTAACCGGCAGGAGGAGAAGGAAGGAGCAGCTGTCAAGCAAGCGCCCAAAGTGCGATATAACACCACTGAGCTATGGCAATTCTACAGTTACTGCTAATTATCTGAGAAAGGGGTTAAAACTATAAGAGAAAACACCGACGTGCCCTAGATACAGGTAGATATGCCACCGTTCTCACAGCTAACAACACTTTACGTCTGACCCAAAACAAATTACACGTCAGTTCCACCGACACTAGTTACGCGACGCTGACTGGCTGCATAGTGCATTGGATCTGGACCCACTTACACTCTTGGATCGCGATTATTTCCATCAGCAGAGTTCAGGGGGTCTGTCCAGCTGCCTGTCCCCCTACTCATGAGTGACTCATATGAGCTATATCTGTTCTCCAGCTCCAGGCGTCAGGCTGGGTTCAGGGCTTCATTTTAAGCACGCGCCGCAGGGAGAACCAGTCTGCCCATCCCTTTGTCGCCACTCTGTTCGCTTGGCAGCCCTCGCAGCACGTTGGGGCATGCAGCGTCTCTCTAGGCAATGAATCATGAACCCGTACGTCACTTTAAAATATTCAGTTGGAAAAGTTTTTGCGAGTGTTGAATTTTTCGCAGGGTTGTAGCTGAGGATATGAGCCTACGTCAATGTCTAACCGATGGCGACGTTTCGAAGCAAAGTGGCGCCTTAAACGTCGAGGGTTAATAGGTACTTACTTTAGGACTTAATGATCCTTGAGGAAGAGGGTACTACGGTGCGCCGAAACGTCGGTCCGTTTGCACATTGCCGCAGGGTCATATTTGAGACGACGGGAATTCTGAGATGTGAGGTCATGACGAAGGCAGAAACCTTAACGTTCATCGCCACTCACAACCTCAAACCACAAGAATTAAACGTTATTGAAATCACTTGAATGCTTACTGCGTTAAGAGCGAAACAGAGGCCGCCTAACGCAACTTTAACTTGCTGTCCCAGAAGGTGCGTGTAGATGCTGAGATCGACCACGGCAGTCGTAACGGCAACGTGCTTACTCCGGCATTCGCATCGTGTACTTCCTGAATGCGGGTGTCTCGCCGTAGCCCCGGTGACATCGATGGTTGTTTCATTGCCTCACCGGCTGCTTGGTTATGTCTGGCCACACGTCAGAGCCGTAGACTCACGTAAGAAAACACCAACACTGAGCCGACAGGAGAGCTTTTTGTGGCAGTTCATGTCTGAACAGTTTTGAATCTTGATTACTTCCAGGTGTATTCACGTGCGGAGTGTTTACTTTGCCTGCGCGCGCAGGATTGTCTGCCGCTTGCACTGCCAAGTAATCACTAAGCACGGAATTCTGAGCAGCGTCACTAAATCCTGCTTTCCTACTGGGAGCCGGAAGAGGACAGTCCGCACAGCGACTAGTTCACGAGATGGACGGCCAAGGGCTGTTTGGTTCCTGGCAGGGGCAAGAGGCTTGCCTGTTTCCTAAATCGTCCGCACTGGTTCTGTGACCCATGGAGCCTGCTGCTGAGTGGTTACCGTGTGTTCTGTCCGGGGGAGGAATGTGGCCGGAGAGTGAACCTAACCACCTACTTCCGCTTACTGCCGAGGTTAAGAATGCGCAGGGCTAGCCGCCGTTCCTTCGTATGCCGTCTGTGGCGTGCTGGTTAATGAAGCACAGGGAGAGTTTTACTTTAGCCTTACCCTTCCATTGTACGGCCCGCTTGTTGTGCAGATCTAGCAGCAGCAGTGCCTTTCTCGTTTTATTTGACTTTTGTGAAGAGCTTCTCAGTTCGTTTCGCAGGCAGATACCATTAACGTCAAAGCTTCGCATCGTCGCCATGTTGTGCATTGTAGACTTACAGGCAGCATTTCAGAGTCATACGCAAGTGTTTGTGTGATTCGTCTCCGTACCAAGTTTCATGTTCCTGGCGCCAGTGGTTCATTACATGTCACCGTTAAACCGAAAAGTTAAAAAAAAAAATTGCATGGCCAGCATTTTGCACTTTGCAAAAATATTGCCTTGACTAAAGTTGCGCATTTTTCCAAGGTCTGGTACCAGACATAACTTCAGTATCTTAGACTAAGTGTCGTTAGTGTCGCTGCTGCCTCACGTGTCTGTGCGTCCGCTACGTGTTTGTTACTAAATAAAGGAAATAAAAAATTTGGCCCCAGTGGCGTAACGCTCACGCCCATTGTCGTGAAAACAGGTGCACTGGTTCAGAAGCTGAACTGGGACGCCACACACACACAGCGTGGTGGTTTTGTAATCCTACTTCTGTTTTCCATTTTTCGAAAGTAATGTACGTTAAAAATTAGGCAGAGTCGCTTCCAGCTTCCATAGTGAGACCGTAACG
Organism: Coptotermes formosanus; assembly: GCA_013340265.1. Taxonomy (NCBI): domain Eukaryota; kingdom Metazoa; phylum Arthropoda; class Insecta; order Blattodea; family Rhinotermitidae; genus Coptotermes; species Coptotermes formosanus. Next base: position 217,533 of record BLKM01006290.1, on the reverse strand, counting down.
TTTCATTACCCACAGAGTGGCTTTCATGCAAATTCTAAGTAACAGACAAGTGTTTCATGACAAATTAGCGACATTTTTCGCTTACGATAAGTGCGTCGTTAGAAGTGACTCTTAACTCCGGGTTCTGTAAACATTCAACCAACGTACTGAACGGAAAAGTAGGCTTGCGTGTATCACTGTGCCGTATGTGTGCTCCAGAATTTTTACTATTGAACAAGTCGACAGCGGTTTGCAGAATCTGGTACTGATGTTATCACATCAGAAGCTACCCCAGTATCGCAATTTTTAATTTCCTACAGTCGGTTACAACGACATGGCGGACACACGGACTTGAGCTGGAAGCGACACTTGAAGAATATGGAGCTTTTGTTATGGTACTTTTTTGTAGAATGTGCAACAGAAAAATGGTTTTATGAAAATTCTGTTTTTCTTTAGGTTTGATGGCTTTAACTAATGAGCTGTCGAAACTGGGAATACGAAGTGCGGCGCTAAGATAGATCCTGAAATAGTTTTACATTTTATGTGAACGCATTGTGCAAGTCAGTTACACATATGACAACAGTGCGGAAACTTCAAATCATGTCCGACAAGTACGTAGACAGAAATTTACTTAAGTAACAAGTTTTTAGAAGAGAGGAGAAAGTTTAGTCATTATACAGACGATGATGATGGTGATAATAGTAATAATAAAAATAACCCGTGAAATGTCTGCATTTGTAAGGAATCCGTTTTATAAATACAAAAACAAATCCGATTACAGCTTCTGCGCCGGACAGCTTTCATTTCCGCAGCACATGTAACCTGTTTAAGAAACACACTGAAGACAAGCAGTGCATGGCTGCTAAGTGAGAAAAGCTCAGCTCGTTTGCAGCCTGCATCTACATGGACTTGTTGTCAGGTTGTGCCGCGCGTGCGCGCAACTACATCTGTAGTAATGCATCACGAGCACAAAAATTCAGCTTAAGTGCGAACAAACTCTGGCAGGACAACGTGACTGACGTTTACTGAACACTAAACATGTTGACAGTCGAGCAGAAGTCTGTGAAGTACGTTTAAAACTGAATGCTTCTTCGAACAGACATGTGTGATTCTGACATGCCGCATGCAGGAAGGTCGCGCTCTGGCACCCCAGTTTTGCATTCTTGATTCGTCTGCGGTTACAGACGTTTGGTTTGTCTGCGGTTACAGACGTACCATCTTCTGCAAAGGGAATCGCATTTTGGGTGATCTTAGTTGATGAAATCTGCGCTTTTCTGGGATTTTACGCGGCGTGGATTGAGAGTTTCTGGCCGACGTTTCGGCACAACCTGTGGGTCGTTGTCCTGAAACCTCGGTAACAAGGTACGCTACGTAAAATCTCAGAAGAGAGTAGATCTTATTTACATCGCGGCGCAAGCCTGAAGCCGTGCATCTTGTTCGATGTTTTGCATACCATATGCAGATGGAATAACAAAATTTCATTCATTAGCTACAGTCTGTGGAAGTCAGTTGCACTTTTAACAGTAAATGTATGGAGAAACATACATCAGACGCTTCTGTTTGCTTATTTCCTTTGTTTGGTTCTTTATGCATATAGAATATTCCGCTTTTTCCCTCCATTTCTTCCTTTGTTCGTTTTCTTTGCTTCTTTCCACCCTCCTATTTATTCCAATCCGTATCGAAGTTTTTCTTGGGTTTCCTCAAATTATCCGGATGGGCTGATGAAAGCGAACGCGCCACACCCTTTTTATTTACCGCCGTGCCTTCTCGCTGTAAGTCTTGCAAATGCGCAGTATGATAGATCGCTTTATACATTAGACCGTCTATGCTTGTGGTTGCCTGGCGACGAAACAACAGTGTTCTTGGGTCGATTTACACATTATTAGGCGTGTACGATACGCAGCATGGCTTCTAGCAAGCATGTGGCAGAGAGGACAAAAGGAAATGTATAGACAGAAGACTTCTGTGTTCTAGGTGGTGTTCATTTGTTGTCTGTTTTTCTTAGATAGGCCGCAAGTCTTTGCTCGGAATTTTCTGCTAGCTTATCTGTTTCCTGTTAAGGCAGCTGTTGTCAAGCAACAATTCGGCATGGCTGCACTGCTGAACTGGCAGACAGCGCCGCCACCCCCTCCTTCCTTTAGGCGTTCACTTGTGGGCAGTCACAGTTGTAAGTGGGCCTTTGCTTCATGAAGTACCGTGCCATGAAGGCGTAGGATGAGCAGAGCTCTAGCCCCAAATAGTGGTGATTGGTTAGCTTCAGGCCCTGGCCGCCTTTACCCCCTTTTAAGGGTTCCCGGTGCTGATCTGCGTCAAACCAGCGCAGCTGTAGGCGTTGTGGAAGAGACAAATGTCTTTCCTTTGCCGGAACCAAAACCGTGTTTCCACGTTCTTCCTGTTTGTAACGGTGTCTCAGCATGGACTGAGCGGTCCGCAGTACACAGGCACATTTCCATACAGGGTACATGGTGCAGCGGGGGTCTGGGACATGGCGCGGTTGGATACAGTGCATTATCAGGGGCTGCTTCATTTGTAAAATTTGTCGAATTTCGTTATTAGGCCTGTGGCTAGATGGGCGGCACAGACGTAGGAAGTCCGTATCACACCTTTATGTAACATGAAAGAAGGTCACATTGACGACTTCGTCATTGTTGGCAGGATAATATTAAAAGGAACCATGGAGAAATCAAGCGTAAAGGTGGATAGAGGGTGCAGCTACACCTGGTTCATCGTAATCTCTATGACTGGGCCTTTAGAACTTGGTAACGAGTTATCCAGTTGCATGAAAGTGCGGAACTACTGACTGGTTGAATAACCGCCAGCTTTTCAAGGAAGACCCTGCATCGTGGGTTTGGTTACTTTACTCAGTTATTTGTTTTTTTGTACGCGGCCGATCATCTTATTATTTAGCCACTTACCTGCAGCACATGCAGCTCTGTCACATCCTGTTACCCATCTGTTGAGTTTCCATTTAAACACCTTGTGAATTCCACGACACAGTGCTTTTTGATTTATGATCAGTAGGTATAAGTATTTCTTAGAAACACTGCCGCGGTACGTTGCTAACAAGTCGTACTTTTACTGGGTAGACTGTTGGTACAGCCGTCGACGTAAGTCAGCTAGATGCGATAGCTCGACCCTCATTCGCGGCGTCCCGGATGCAGTTTCTGAATAACAGGGGTATGAAACTGTCATAACGGTAGGCTGTTATGTGGCACATAAGATATGTACCTGATTTACGCAGGTGGTGCAGTTGGTTGAGGAACTGCGCTACAGACCGGAAGGTCGCGGGTTCGATTCCCCATGGTGTCACTGGAATTTTTCATTGATATCATCCTTCCGGCCGCACTATGGCCCTGGGGTCGACTCAGCCTCTAACAGAAATGAGTACCAGGAATATTTCCTGGGGGTAAAGGCGGCCGGTGCGTAGGGCTGACAACCTTACCACCTTCGAGTGCCGATTGTCTACAGATCTGGGGACCTCAACCTCCTGGAACCCTATGGGCCTGTCCGGGCCTGCAATGGGATAGCTTTACCTGATTTACGCATGTACGAAGAACACAGGGTTATGGAATAAACTTACTTTTCAGTGTTTGCTGTGTCTATCCAATACGTCTGGGTTTAGACTATTTACTTTTTCGCTGCGTGTTGTTGCCATTAAGTTTTGGTCTAATGGATCAGCCTGTCTTCTTGTGTGCTGCGATATGAAAGTGCAAGCACTGCGCCATCATTTCTAGCTGATGTTACAGTGCATGTTTCACTCTGTGATTATTTCCCGTGTGTTGGGACCTTCTAATGATTTTAGATCTAACAGACTTATTTCAATTAAGCTTGGTACGAACATTATGTGAAAGTTACTTTATATATCATTTTTATAGACTATAAGAAACGACTGTACAATGCCTGTCACATCGACATGGGAGGCGTGCTGACCTCTCGGTGTAAGCTGCAGTAGCGACATGTACTTGTATTTGTGTAGGATTCTGAAAGCTTGTATTTCAGTACATTTTACAGCAGTATGAAATTGGGTTAAGGTTAAAATTTCGTAGAATGAGACATGTTAACTGCAAATAATAGTATCTAAAGATAACCAATGAACCACTGCCATTTGTTTGAGATGGGGTGTTCACGATTGTTCTTTTGTTTCGTGCCTGTGTTGAAATTGCAAATATTAAAACGTTATGTGAATGTGACGGTTTGTTTTCAGTGTGCCAGTATCTAGATACAAGAACAGTTGTGCTGTTAACAAGACTGCTTTATAAATTACACAGTGTCCCAAAGGTGACCTTACAGTGAACATCAATAAAGTACTGCATGCACGTAGCTAATTTTATTCTTACGTACTCCACATAGTTTGGATGCGTACACACTGAAGCAGACGAGACGATTCTGTTTGGAATCTGATAACAGATCTAAATGCCGGTGATCCAACTGCATAAGTTGTGGTCAGACACGAAAAGCTCTCTCGTGTTTGGAGCGTGACATTTCGTGCCCCACTCACGAGAGCAGTGGAACAGGCAATGTGGACGTTTCGGACATTGATTATTGCAGGATAAATCAGCAGTGTGTGATGCAGGGTAAATGGTTGCAGTCGCAACAACACGGATGCTGTTTGAAGGCGTAGGAAGTGGTGGGATCTAAAGGCAGTCGTCACTGAAACATCCCGTTTTCTCACAGTGGCGCTGATGAAGATGCAAGTCTTCTGGTACGTCACGCTATGTCGATTCATAAGTAGCTGCCGACGTTTCGGTGAAGCATATTACCTCCGTCTTCATATTCAATCAGTCGACACGGCTAACATTCCAAAAATATTGTCAATCCATGAGGTTGGAGGCAGCGCTCCTCCGAAACGTCGGTGAACATTTACCAATCAACAGGGCACAACACCTCAGAAGACTAGGGCCGCAATCATTTTTATTTAATCATAAAATAGTCTGCAAATTTATCCTGATCTTCAAAGAAATGTGTGTAAACACCGAATTCTGGCGCTCTTTCACTGACAGGATAAATTCAGAGGCGTCTGTTTCTTTGTCGTCGCCGTCGGTAAGTGACTGTCGCAAACAGTGCAGTCGAATGCGAGTCCACGTTGGCAGAAATGCGGCACCAGACTGCTCTCCGCGACTGCTGACATCGGATCGTCTTGGCTTAAGTCGACCGCAGTTTCTGTCTTGTCTGTCTGAATGATTTGGTCTGGTCCAGTTCGATGTCTTCACACCCTTATTTTTGGGACAGTCCGTATTAAATTTTTTGGTGATTCATAAAATTCAGGAAATTAATTTGAAGTACTCTTTGTTTTTCCTTTCGGCAATGTCTACAAAGGACGTTCGGCTTACAGGAACCCGCTCGACTATTTATATAAGAAAGCAGTTTGCTGTCAAGCGAAACGATATGAAGAACAGGGGTCTTTGTCCCGTCTCAGTATCTTCTTATTCATTTTCGCAGAACTGAAGTTTTAAGTCACGTTTGCGGTTTGGTCACTTTGCTGATATTGATTTATAACCCTAAGTACGGGGCGAAGAGTTCAGACTCATACATAGACCAGCAGTCAGCCTTCAGTTGGTGTGACTGATTCGTAATGCAGTCAGTGTCTGCTGATTTTAAGACTGTGTAAAGGTGCAACCAAACAGTAAGACACAGGAAGAATTTCTTAAATCAGCTTGTTGGAATTTTATATCCATCGTCCGACATGACGTCCACTTGCTGCAGACACGCCAAATAAATCAGTTACTGACAGAACTAAGCAGAACTGCAGACAGTCATAAAATATTGTACGTAAGGCGAGGCATCTGAATGTGTGTGTACGCGTGTATGAAAATCTGAAGAACTTCGAAGAAACGGGTTCTATGTAGATAATCCCAGAGCTGTTGTTGGACGTTAACAAAATGTATGAAGTGATGAAACCGTGAAACATGTGGAGGGAGCAGTTGAAAGAAGTCCATGGAACTTGCGTTCATGTAACCAAATTGTTGGAGTGTTACAGTAAGCAATTGTTTCGTTCGGGGATCTCTGTACTGTATCTGCTTCCTCTCTGTATTATATTGAGAACATAAAAGCGCGTAAAACTATACATTACAACAATGGCAAGAAAAACGATAAAATCATGAATTCAGTTAAGATTGTCATATGCACTTGTTTAAATCTGCTTCACCCTTAACATAACACATATGCCAATATTTACAAGATGCAAGTAAGTTTTATTTTACACGAAAATAAATAAAAATGCAATATTCCTGTAGTTTAAAAGACAAGAAAAAATCAGATTAGTGTCAAGCCTATTCAAATCTGCTATTGCTTGGCCACTACCTGGGCAATTCAGTATGCTGATATTCACGAATGCACGTCAGAAATGTATCAAATTCTGTGTCAGGAAATGTGCGAGTCGAAACAGACCTGCTGCTGAATTTAAAATTCTTGATTGTATACAAAATTATAAATTAACTCTTGAATTTTCATTCGTAGCAGCATTTTTCTGGCAGGTGAGAGTCTTTTTATGTGTGGAATTAGACTTTCAAAGAAGCTGGTATCTTCATCCTTCGTTGTTTTGTATTCGTCTTCACTTGCTATCAGGTTCGGTCTGTCGGGCTCTGCAGGTCTCTGCTCGACATCTGACGGGTATGAACGTTTGATGCCGTGTTTGATCGCATACGATTCAATGTTTGAAGTGGCTTGCTGTTCGAGTGAATTCAGTGAATCGTAAGTTTCAATTTTAACACCTAAGATGTCGACAGAAGCACCATCCAGTTCACTGCACTGTGAAGTTTCTAATCCTCCATCCCTTGTGTCTGGTTGGTCATCTCTCAGAACCTTACTCTGCTTACGTGCTTGGTCCCCACCGGACGGACGGCAAGTGAACTGATCTTTCAAGAAGTACATACGTCTAAAATGTGGCCAGGTTGAGTAGTCGGAAAAGGCCGAGCCAGCTTCGCCAGACTTTTCCTTCGACACTTTCTTAAGTTCTTTTCTGAAACCATCTCGAAGTGATTTCCACCTATTTCGTACGGCGTCACCTAAAATAACATCGTAACTTAAGATTTTTTGAACTTTACATAGGAAAAGTTAAAGTTGTCCCTGTGCCTAAGCACCACGCTATGAAGGTGTACAGGGAACGTGGAAATAAAACTCGACGCATTTTGCGTATACTTCGGTACGAGATGTGAGAGGTCACCTGTACGCTTCCGTCGCGCCCCCCTGGAAAAGGACCCCCAGTATCCTTCAGATAGGGGGCTCACTGGGGAGTACAGTGATTGGTATAGTGCTTGCGGTACGGGCTCGGACGGTCCGGGGTTTGAGTCCCGGTACAGCAAGAGATTTTTCTCTTCTCACAAACGCCCAGACCGGCTGTGTGGCCCACACAGCATCTTATTCAGTGGGTACCAGTGTTCTTTCCGGGGGATGGCGCGGCCGGGACCTGCAGTTAACTATTTACCTCCGTCTAGTGCCGAGGTTAAGAATGAATGGAGCTATACCTCTACTCCCACATATGCCTTCATGGCGTGGCCAGAGAAACCTTTACCTTTTTATAGGGGACTCACTGAACCCCAGAGTCGATCTAGGCGTTGACGGAGAGAAGAGTCCCTGACAGTCCCGGCAATGGAACCTCCCCCATTCAACCCATAACTTGTCACTTCACGTCACTGTTCCGAGATTTTCGACACTTTTTGTTCCTGTCTTTGCACCTCTATAGTTATTTACACGTTAAAATTGTGAAAATTGACTGTACTTACTTGTAGAATTCAGTTCTTGAGCCACCTCTCCCCATAGTTTATCAAGCACGTATCGATTATGGTGTCCTGAATCTCCCTGGTTCCACAGTGCACTTCGCGTATGCACTAGACCGATTAATTTGTTAATATCCATGGGTAATGCCAATATATCTGATCAGAATTACAGATCCGCCTGCGGAATATAGCGTCGCACTGAGCCTAGACAACAAACTGCGCAGCTCGACTCGCTGGTTCGCAGGAGTCGACGATCGCTAGCCAGCGCTCCCTGCTGCTCGTTCCGACACGCTTGTGCTAGCCCACCATACACGCAGATATTCTTTCCCCGCGATTAGAGTAGAGATGGCCACGCACGCAGTCATGTTCATGCTGGGAATCGTGTTCCTTCAAATTCGCTAAGCATATTGTGCTTGTGGAAACTTCTGCCCCATTCCCAACTCACGTGTTCATATTGTTACCCCCAGCAAGCCACTGTTCAATATGCGCTTCTTTCTGTACGCGGCAGAACGCTCCTCCGCCTCACAACACATCAAATAACTGGTTTCTGTAGAAGTCATGGGTGTACGTGTAAACACTGTCCATCTCAGCCTAAAATGTCAGGATGGTTACTGGATTCAGCTGGCTCAGGACAGGGTCCATCGACGGTTTCGTGTGTGCTACGTAATGCGCATTCGGTTTCCATAAAAGGTGGGGAACTTCTCCTCCTTGATTAGATCGCCCAAATAAAACTTGATGCACACTATAGATTTCAAATTATAAAGCTCCTTATTTATGTATTTTGGTCCAGTATCCTATAAACTGTGTTTCATGGGTCCAGATATTCTCTTCAGTAACCTGTTCTCAATAACCCTGAATCTTAATTCTTAATCAGTGTTCTACCTTTCAGGCAAGGCACCAACTTCCACTCCAGTATCTAATTAAACGGTAAATTCATGAGCCAGTCAACCTTTAGTGCATACAGCACGAAGTAATAAAATAATCATTGTACTGCACGCTTTTTATATATAGATGCGTTGTACGAAATATATCAATAACGGCTTCTTTTAGTTGTACGTTAAAACAGCGAAGTAGATTAATGGTAAACTCCACCACTACTATAGGATCATCAATCAAGTGTTAATATTTCAAATATGCCTGCTCATTGCGTTACGAGCAACGTTGCGTTAAACTCACTGCTCTTTGATTTGCAGTCTTCCGTGAGTCACCGCTCGATCCTAGACTCGCTTCTCTGCTCTGTACAAGTTCCCACAATTGCTCCATGGCGGCGGTGGTGTTGTACGTCCAAATACTAGCGCCATCAAGCGAGCGTAAGAGAAACTAATAACGACACACAATTACGCATTCCAACCAATCCAGGTTACAGCACCTTATCTGTATGCTAGGCGATGATCAGTGCGCATCCGATGAACTGTAATAATGAAAAACGTACTTTATGAACGCATTGTATTCTTACCTACAACAAACAGAAGCTTCTGTATGTGAATTGCAATCTAGTTCAGTCTTCACAAGACCAAGTTTTGTCGTTTTCGTTTCTCCCTCGATCTTTTTCCTGTCACTATTTCCAGCGCACATTTATTAATATCGAGGATAAGCACCCCAGTGGGTAACAGTGTACAGTCAACACATACATTATTTATAGTGACATTAGTACAGTTCAGTGTTCACGTTGTGTAGCTTCATATGGACATCTACGTATAGCTTTTACTGTTTTGCCATTTCTTTCATTCAGTCTGCATTATTCTATAACGTGTTGATTTTTACTTTGCTTCATTAAATGTGCACGACATCGGCAGGTGTTTCGGCCTGAAATATTTAGACCCTGTTGAGATATACATTACGGTCGTGTGTATTTCTGCAGGCTGAGCAATATTTCTATATATTTATTAAGAGAGTCTGCTGCAAATAGGACGAAGTCGGTATAGTAATATTAATAATAACTGCATGGCAGTTAATTGATTCAGAAAGTCATAAAACTTGGTTTGTGAAAGCGCTGAGGAACTGGAAGAACCGAGTCGTCATGTGCCAACTGTTACCCCGCAGTGGTTTTTATTCGTCCGTCACGGAAACCGTGGCGAAGAGGAGTTTCTAGTAGAAAGCGTACGTTTTATGCCTGTGTGCTCTACCTGTAGCGCTATGGAAAGCTGAAATGGGATGCAGTCCGGACGCAGTTCAGTCTGTCCCGTCTGCTTGTAAGCATATCAATCAGGATTCCAGATATCATGTCCGAAATAGTCAATGATGCCTCTGTGTGTGTTTTTGGCGTGTCTATAACGTGTCTTCAGTCTGTGAAGACATAGATTTTCACAGTAACTTAAGTCACAAATACACAAATTTCATTGCGAGTTGTGCAGCCTGTGGGCACTTCAAATTTGCGCCATTTGGCATCCAAGTACAGTACTTGTCCAGCTCCAGTGGTAAGGGTAAAGTTCTGTTCAGACTTGCTCCTTTTGATCACATGAAGACGCGAGACCGTACCGGCATTCAAAATACCGGACAAATTGTGTCCCTACAGAGTGTGCAAAGGAAGTACGATCCGCGACTAAATTCATCCCTCAGCATACCGCTAATTAGGCACTGCCTTGCCCACCCCCTCAGTTGTTATCAGTGGGCTGCCTGTACAGCACACATGACAGGCTGGTTATGACATGTGTTGCTGAGACACGGAATGAAAGTTTCGATCATTTTTACATGTGACGTCAGCACGGGGTCACGTGTCAAAGTGAGGGCAGTCGGCAGTTCCAACGGTTTGTTTCGATCGGTAATTGCGCACTGCCTACTAAGCAGGCGCTACAAGTAGACTGTCAAATGTTTCGATGCGGGGCGGGCAGTTAAGTTGAAGGACCCCCCATGACACGTAGCTGCTGTAATGGTAAGTTGGACGAGAAATGCTGCTTCTGAAATTGCCTCAGTGTGTGCTAAAGCAGGCTGTGTTGCGTCCTGTTGCACTGGACAGTTGTGCAGTTATTAACTTCAAGTAGTTGTGTTTCTTCTGTGACGAACATGTGACAAATGTCTGTTGCACAGCTGTGTGTCATGTTCTATAATGACAAGTTATAATTTTAAACTAGTGCGAACAAATAGATTTTTCTCACGCAGCTATTAATTGAACACACAAAACAGCAGTGCCTGTGTGCATCACGTAGTGATGTGTATTCTTTCAATTTTCTGGTCAGCGGGCTGGATTTTTGGGTTCTACCATCCTTCCCACTTACTTGTAATTATAACTGGACAAAGGGAATTCTTTAGACAAGCATATGCGTGGTTATGTTCTTGAGTGTGTGCACCATATTTTGTCTTGAGTGCGCTGTTTCTTTCCTTTCTCATCTTTTCTCCGTTTGTTTCCTTCACTTCTTACTGTTTTTCTTTGGAAAGATTAAAAGACCTTCAATCACAGCTGTGTGCTGCTGTTTATCTCACGTTACTTAATGCTACGTGTTTCGGCCTCTTCTACAAAGCCATTATCAGGAGACGAACTGCTCAAAGAAAGGTCACCCTGTGCAATACATAAATTGTACCATAATAGGCAGTTGAGCCTGCAGCTTTACAGGGAAATGTACGAAGTTTAAGCCAAGGTAGGCAAGACCGTACAAGCAAATTATTGAACTATATCATGTGCTCATGAAGTGCGTGACACGTTCCTCTGAGCCGAAACATGTAGTATTAAATAACGTGAGATAAACAGCATAAGGTAGTTGGGACTGAAGGTCTTCTGATCTTCACAGTCTTGTGTTTACGTCACAAGGGATATAAAGGGATGTAAAGGGATATAAAGGGATATAACGGGATATAACGGTAAGGGTAAAGCAATCCTGTGCAGGACTGGACAGGCCCTTAGTGCTGCAGGAGGTTGAGGCTCCCAGAATTTGTAGACAGTCGGCACATGATGGCAAGGTTGTCAGCCGTACGCACCGGCCGTCTTTACCCCCTCCAGCACATACCCCTGGCACTCGTTTTTCTTAGAGGCTGGGTCGACCCCAGGGCCACGGTGTGGCCGGAAGGACGAAGTCAGCGAAAAATACCGATGACATAATCGGGAATAGAACCCGCGACCTTCTGGCTTGTAGCGCAGTGTCACAACGGAATGTCGCATGTGAACGTATCTTATTTATTTATTTATTTATTTACTTATTTATTTATTTATTCTTTTAGTGTTTCTGTCTTCCGTGCTTTCTTTCTTTCTTTCTTTCTTCCTTTTTTTCTTTCTTCGCATGTTTTCCTTTATGCGTACTTCCGTCTCTCCTTAGTGACGCTGTATCAGCAGCATTTCTGTATAATATATGGTAAGTTGGGCAAATGTGACAAGAAGCGATCGTGGCCTATCTTCAGGCATCGTCCCGAAGTGCGAGTATGTATGTCTGTACGTAGCCGATCATCTGACCGAAATTCGAAATGCGGAACTGTGAGGCATGGTGTAGCGGTACGGTTTTTATGGGATCTGGAATTTTCGCCGCGTTTGGCTTGCCTAGTGTGAGGAGTCTTACCAAAGGTCGGAGTTATTCATTGTTTCAGAAGTAATTGAATGAGAAGATGCAGAGGGCCGACTGTGTATACGCGTTCTGGGCTGAAGAGTACGATGCGGTGTCCGCCTGGACATTCGAACTGAGCACCTACACAGCACTAAGCAGAAGCAGCAATCGTTAAATGGCTAATTTCGACTACGTGACAGCAGACTTGAATTAGATGTGTCTGTCAGACAGAGACAAATTTGTACTCGTGGAGTGTTTGTAAAGACGGGCGGGTTCAATACAAGAATGCATACGCACACTGACACAGCGGGGAAACCACAGAGCACAGTGTAATATCGCGACAAGCAGTGGCACTGTACAGCCGGACTGCTTGGTAGGTCTTATCGGCTTGTCTAAGTGCTGCTCTAGTGCTGGTCTGCCTTTCACATGCACCACATTGGCTCCCTTTCTGTTCTTTCTTTGTTTATTTGCTTGTTTGTTTTTGTTCTGTTTTGCTTTCTTTACTTCTTACTTCTTCCTGTTTTTGTGTAGGATTTTCTGTTTTCTTACTTTTTCCTTTCCTGTCATTCATTCCTCTTTTTAAAAATTATTTATCTCTTTCACCAACAGAACGCCCCATTTATTACTCGTGTTTTTGTTCCGTGTCCCCTCTGACTCTTCTCCTATGTATCCGTGTATTCTTATTTTACTTATTACTTTAGTTTCTTATCTTGTGTTCTTGATTGTGTACTTTTCATCCGATTTTAACCAGATATATTATACTTTTATTTTCTTCTCTCTTAATTTTATTTCATATAATTCTCCTCTGATTGGTTCATGATCCAGCGCGTTCCTCAGCCACAGCCCTGTAAATAACGACTCTGCAGTACACGTGCGTGGGTCCTAGCAGCACATCCTTTCCCTACAGTTCCGACGGTTGATTTATGTTCTGCTAAACAGGAGTACGTGGATGTTTTTGCGGCATTGTAGTTGGGGTGGCTTATGAGCCAGTTAACACAAGGCGTTTTTAACAAACCATGAATCAGTGTTCAAGAAATTGCCGTAAACTTGTTTGTTCCACCACAGCGTGTGAGTATGACTTCTTGCAATGGTCCAGATGTGCCGGAACTGTACTGCAGCAAGTACACATTCATCCCCACTAACGCACTGTTGTTATTTAGTGTGTTCTTACAGTAAAACATTTTGTTCCAACATGTAGGAGCATATTGAATAACAACAGTGCATTAGTTGGGATGAATTTGTACTTGATTAATAGCTACGCACGGCGCGAGTAATATAAAATGTAATATAAAATGTAACATAGGAGTAAGAGGGTGCTGTTAACCACCCACACAAGTGTGCTTTGGTAGCTTGTATCTACGTTTCTTATTTCAGTGTAAGTCTTATTTTGTGTGTCCTTCTTGGATTAGTTTCATCCCAAGTCCGTCCCTGTTGATCCCTGTTTATGTGCACCAAACGTGTCGCCTTTTTATTTCATTCCTGATTTCTTGATTTTATTTCCAAACCTTTCTTCTGAGTCTTACTTTCTCTTCATTACTCCGGACTTGTGTTTTGTTTTTCTTTGCTCGTTTCTTAATTTTAATTTCCAGGCACTGCTGTTGTATTGTTATCCGCACTTCTTTATGTTTCTTACCTGCTTTCTTAATTCCATTTCCCGTCCCTTCTTTTTCGTTTTCTCTTCTTTACTCCTGACGTGCTACATTACCTGTTTATTTCATGCTTTCGTAATTTTACCTCCATTCCTCTTTTCTTGATTCATCGTGTCTTGCGAGCTCTAAGACTTTCGCAGCTCTGTGGCTAGGGAGTCCCTTCTTCTGGGATATGACGCTGGGTCACTGGATGATCGGATCGCAGCGTGTCGAAGTAACGCCCCCTCTTAAAAAAACGCTAGGAATAGGTGGAAACTGTTCCTGACATTTTTCGTGGAATTGCAACTCTTGAATATGTGGACGCAACGTTGCTTGAAAAGCTGGGATTCAGTTACCCAGCGGCACAACGTCATGTCCCAGCAGAAGCGAACCTTCGTTTTGTCGTCTGTCTGTGCGCCTTACATGCCACGGCCTAGTCTGCATTTATACCCCGATTTCTTACTTTGTTTCCAGTCTTCTATCTTTACCTTACTTCCTCTTCTTTGCCCCTTACTTATCGTCCTTTTATTTTTCCCTTTTTAAAATTTAGTTTAGGTATTTTTCTTTTCTTTCTTCTGTCCGTGTTACTTTGCTCCCTGCTACTCAGCGTGGCCGCATGACTTATTGCAGCCGACCTATAAGCTTTCGTACCTGAACGAACTAACTTGTCACCCAGACGGCAGAGTCTGCTATTTGTGTTGTCACATGAAGTCACTGCACGAGCTGCACTCGCTCATAACCGTGACTTCAGGCTTCCGCCGCCCGATGTTCATGAGATCTGCGCTCTTCTGGGGTGTTACTCAGTGTCAAGTGGTAATAATTAACCGACGTTTCGAGGCAACGTGTCGGTCCCATCTTCAAGGGTCAAGAAGTCCAGGACTTCTTGACCCTTGAAGATGGGACCGATACTTCGTCCCGAAACGTCGGTAAAGATTACCACTGTACTCGTTCATGCTTGTACTTTCCTTACTGCATCGCTTTAAGCGCAGCAATGAGGTGGTGGCGAGTTGCAACTACCTGCAGCCAGCAGCGGACTAATTACATGCGGTTCCCCTATCTGGAGCTAACGGTTTGTAAATTACACCTGAACTCGCCCTGATTAAGTGACAGACTGCCAACGGTGAAACTGTGTGTTCGGGTAGATTTCTTTTCTGCGTGTAGCGCGCACACTAGCAGTACGGGCTTCTGCTGTGGTAATAAACAGGCGCGGAGCGGTACAGTATTTTTCTTATTTTCCTTTGACTAACTTATTTGTGAAACGGCACTTTTTCAATGTACACAAAACAAATCAGTAATTATTACACTAATCTGTGGGTTTTCCACCCCGCTGTGTGCGTGCAGACTGCAGATAGCTGTTACATTGTTTTGTCTAACTCTTCTCAAGCCTTACAGGCCCAGTTAGTTGTTCTTGCTTTTGTTTGTGTTACTCGTTGTTATGTTTTAATTTTTCCGGAATTTGTTTTCATACTGTCTCTCAACTCGCCTAGCATTATGTTTCATATTGCAGTAATACATCAGCGCATTTTGTTCTTCAAATTCTACAGTCACGTCCAACTTAAATTTGTTTTATCGTTTCCTTTGTTTGCTCCAGAAAGACAACTGAATATCGCCCATCAGATTCGCGGGTTATTGGACGTTTGGTTCCATTAAGGGTTCCAGTGTAGAATTGCTTCCATGCAATATGGTTCAGTTCAAAAACGTCCACTCTGATACTTGATCTACCAGGTTGGGTCTAGGCTAAAACTTCCAAGGCAGAAGACCCTGTCGTCACGCTCGTCCAGTTCTGTGCACGTGTGGTCGACCTGTCTGAAATCCTGCAATGCCTTTCGGCTGCTGCCGGGTCGTGCTGTGTCGTGTTGGTACTTCAGAATAATTTTTATTTAATAACGCAGCGGCGATGTGCCAGCTTGAAGTAATGGCGGAACTGCTGAGTATTGCCTGGTGACTGACGTCACGAACTGTTAGTAAACCCGTACTGTTGTGAGACAAGTAATTTTTTCAATGAAGAATAAACCCATTCCCTGTATTAATCTTTATTTTTAACACTTTAATTTGCTAAAAGAAAGTCTGTGGCCGCTCAGTTGCTGGGATCGCGGTTTCGAATCCCGCTGAGGGCATGGATTTTCGTCTCGTGTGTTCGTTCTTTGTTGTGCAGGTAGCGGCCTCTGCGACGGGCTGATCACTCGTTCAGAGGGATCCTACCGTGTGTGTGTGTGTGTGTGTGTCTAATTGTGTGTGATCTGCAGACCCCAACAACGAGGCGGCCTGTGCCCTCGTTCGGCTGTTGTGCCACCGAAAATGAAGTAAGAAAATAGCGGCGTGTATCTTCGTAGTACTACTGGCAACTACCTGCCGCACTACCGGCTGGCATAAGCCAGAGTATCATAGCCCTGTACTTACTGGCACTGCAGTCTCGAATCTCTTAAATAACTACCTCCACGGAGCAGAGTCCTCCTTGAAAAACTGAAAGGTCTTCAGTTAATCAAGAAGCCCCCGCATCGTGTGGAATCCGGAGGTTCATTAACGCGTGTACAAGAGCCCGGTACTTGTCTGTGTCCTGAGGCAGATGAGTTCAGTGCACGCTGTCTCAGATCTAATAAAGCCATTAACTGAGACGCTGCAGATAGTGCTTGTTTGACGGCTATGCCACTGTGTCTCCTGCAGGTCATGCAGTCAGATGCCCAGTGACGTCGGTATGATGACCGTGCGACCCGGTTCACTACCCAAGAGCCCGGAATCCATTGGTTTGAACAATTCGACTGATACGACCACCCTCGACAACAGGAAGCCTAGGTCACGAGGCTCTAGTCCGGCCGAGAGGGCATACAAGAAGACGTCTGTAGTTCGGAATGGGGCAGGCGCCAGGCGCAGCCGGGGAAGCAGTCCCGGGGAGAAGTCCACAGGGACCATCACACTTCCACAGTCCACGGACAGCGAGTGAGTACATCGACTTTTTAAGTTATATGAATCTTTTAAACTCTCTCCAAGTTGGCATTTTAGTCTACTTTTCTTCCTAAAAAGGAGAAAAATGACAGATCTGTAGGAAATAAGCTATAAATTTGTGCCGCTGGTTAACACCCGAAGTCCGTATTTTAAATTTCCTGCAATTGGTATAAGCAACATGGCGAATGCGCGAAATTTTGAGGTGGGAGCAACAGTTAACGTCTTTATCTGCAGAGTCCTGAAGTGTTGTGTGGTAATATACCATGGCACACTGCAGCTTTTTTACATAAATCAGTTTGTAAGACGTGAAATAACAAGATCCCTGCAGTGCGAAAATTTCCTGTGGCGTTAGGTTTGACACAGTGACCCAGATGTGGCACAAAATGAATGCACACCTTTTCTATAAAACATTGTTTACTGTGACACTTTGTGTTTGTGTACGCCAAAGTTAACGCATGTACACTCTGTGTCTGAGTGATGAGTTCCTCGCAGATCTAAAATGAACCAGCAATATGATAATAATAGAAATGGGCCTTTAGAAAATGTCTGAAATGAAAGTTGACTTTATAACATCTGTACGGCTGTTTGTGTTCAAATGTGCCTCATTTTGATGGTGCGTTCCCAGGGTAACGTATAATTCCAGTTGTTAAATTTTTAGCGCTAGATATTCAGACTGGGACATATTCGCTTTGATCTAATGGAGTACTAAATAGATCCACTGTGTAAATATCAGTGCTTTTAAAGTGACTGTCTCGCATGTAGCATGAAAAGCAGTTGCTGATTAATGTGGATTGGAGAGAATTCGTTTCCGGTTTCTCAGCCTACCTTTGTGATTTAGACGCCAGCCACGACAAAACACGTGGGCCCGATGTCTTCGAAAGAGACCTCAATACTGTGGCCAGCGTGTAACAGTGGCAGACGTGCGACGTACAATTACATTGCTTTTCCAACTAATGCACTGTTTCTAGTGTCTGCACATTAACACACTTGTGACGTTTTCACATGTTGGACTGAGATGTGAAAGTGTTACACGTGTGTTAATGTGCAGACACTAAAAACAGTGCGTTAGTTGGAAAAGTACTGTAGTTGAATAACTATCATGCACGGGATGAGCAATATAACAAAAAGTGTGACGTACAGTAGACTCTCGATAGTGCGAGTTGAACGGGACAGAAGTTGCCTCGAATTACCGAGCTCGGACTGCACGGGTTAGGACAATTCAGAATATGTGGTTACGACATACATGTTGTATTAATACGCACTTGTTGTTTATCCGCGGCGTGCTGTCATTCTTTATTTTGTGCGAAGTGTAATTTGTCTTGTTTGCTGCTGGCACTAATTAGGTTAATTGCATGTCAGTATTTCCAGGCATTTTGTCGGTCTGTCTTAGTCAGCTTGTTTCTCCTAAACTTTTCTATCGTTCAGTGTAAGGTGCGTGCATCATTGTACTCCCGCTGGTGGCTGCTGTTACCGAGCTACCCGCAATACCAACTGCTGCTGCAGAGCTAATTATCTACGCACACTCAAGTTGGCTGAAGCAGTGGAGTTTCTCACTCGTACTCGGCAGGTGTCACGTCTGAACGTCAGCCAGTACACCCACCGACTGTCGTGACTCAGGCTTGCGTAGTTTTCCACGGTCTCTCCAGGCAAATGCTAGCACAGTACGTGCATCATATTACGCCACAGCCACTACTTCCGGCTTGCTTTTCGGTTCAGTTTACTCTGTCATTGCATGCTGTGTAGACGGAGCAGCTTACAGCGCCATTAAATGAACAGTGACAAGCAAACGCTGCACAGGAACTTGACAGTTTTCTCCAAGTATGCTTGACTGGTTACATATAAGCTTACGCGATGTTCAAGAAATCGCTGCTGTCTGTGGAATGGGTAAGTTTTCTTCTGCGCGTTCAAAGGTCACGGGTTGAGATATCGGTGCAGAAATCTGCTGTCTTGGTTTTCCCCCGTCCTTCCAAAGAAGTGCCTGTATGTTACCTCAAATTACGCCGTTACCGCTTCCTTTCACAGTCCTTCCAATTCACTATTCATCAAGTATCCTGACATTCAACTTTACGTGGGCCCGAGTTTACTTAAGTTACTAGGAGCGGCCATCAGGAAGCAGTAATTACACGCTAGAGGGTGTTTCAAATGGGAACTGGTTACCGACGTACAGCGCGTGTTTCGTTCTAAGTTTTTACCTGCTTACAGTGTGGGACTTTTTCAGAATATTGTCGAAGTTTCTTCCTTGTGCCATGTTTCATGTAAGGACAGATACGAACCAAATTGAGACTAGGTTAATAACTTTAAAACAGATCTACAGTCCCAAAACTTACTGAATCCGCTCCATTGTTTTTGATATGAGACCTCATATTGTTAGATAAGACTGCCGCACGAGGTGTTTCATCTTATTTGCCAGTTTAAACACATTGTAAACTGAACGTTAGGTGGCGCTTTTGCCCTGCGCTGTATTTTAATCTCAATGCCTGTGAAGTCGTTGCTTAATTTATAAAGCGAAACAACAGCTGATCGCGCGACAGCTTTCTTTAACTCCACGGTCGCTCCAACATAAAGCAGTAATCACGTGAAAGGCCGCAAGTGCGCCAGTCTGGTCTAAAAAGACGTCATATCGGCAAAATAAAAAATTAGTTCAGACGGTTTTTGTTGTGAATGAAGTATAACTCGAATTATAGATCCGTGTCATTACACGTTCGCGGAATTTCACGACGGCCCGCATGTGCGTCAGTACGAATACAGCTGAAGTTCAGAGGTACTGAATTAGAAAGACCTGAGAGGTCTGCCATTTTGTTCTGGCGCAGACATGTCAAATTGTTGTGTGGAAAGGAAAAGACTGTTTCTGCGACAGAACTGTTAGCGATTCAGGTATTCTGTGATTTTCCTCAGTCCTTGAGCAACCGGTGAGTTGCTGCCTAATTACTGGGGGCAGTTAAATAGCTGTCAGCATAGTCTTTAGCGTCGAAAAGGTGTCATTAATTGAACTAACAACCGAACTACTTGACAACGAAATTCTTGACCGTTCCTCACAGCATTTCGTATTTAACCGTTGCTCAGTTTGAGGGGCTGTGCGGACGAGCCCTGTTTGACTGCTGCAGTTTGCTCTGTGCTTACTGTCAGGGTAATTTGGAAGCAGCAGGCTCCGTTTGCAGGGCAGCTGTGTAACAAGTTGCATTCAAAGGCAAAACATGATCTGAAGGCATGATAAAAAGATCGATTAGCCGAATATTAGCAGTGGTGTGTTCGTGTAGCTTCATGGGATCGCTGTTTTTGTTTGTTTGTTTGTTTGTTTGTATGTTTGTTTTGTTTGTTTTCTGACATCCAAAAAGCAGCAGACGCAGGCTGACATGTTTGCAGCTGAACTTGTGTCCCGGATTTGTGGTGGGTACAGTGGCGCTGGTGTAGGCCTATCCGCGAGCTTTTTTGGTTTTTCCTTGTCAGTTGTGACTCCACCAGTTATTGCCAGGGTCGATCTTATGGCTGAGGGCAAATTACCCAACCGCCGTTCGTCACATTTCGTAGAGTTGTAACTGACGGCGTGTATCTGTGTTGTTTAGTGTGGATTGAGTTTACGGCTTTCTGACGA
Source organism: Coptotermes formosanus (assembly GCA_013340265.1). Lineage (NCBI taxonomy): Eukaryota > Metazoa > Arthropoda > Insecta > Blattodea > Rhinotermitidae > Coptotermes > Coptotermes formosanus. Next base: position 197,207 of record BLKM01006290.1, on the reverse strand, counting down.
TTTTTACTGACAATATTCCGTTAAAATTTCCTCTGGCTTTGTGCTAGTTATACGTAAGTAACAAGCTTGTGGAAACGGGTGAATCAAAATTTAGACGTCGCAGTGGCGTTTAATACACACTCTGCTTTTCACGCTCTTCTTGTCTGTAGATGTACTGATCGTACTGTGCAATTCTTACAACCTCATGATGGGCAATATCGATTCCTCCGTGAAGGTCAAGTAGTGTCCCCTCGTGTTCTGAAGGTGCCAGTACACCTGTTCTACATACCAGAGTTACGTGTGGACATACTGCTTCTCTACTCTCGGTTTAGTTCTGTAGAAGTGTGTAATAATGGCTGCTGTAATTCGACGGAGCAGAGTCCTTCCTGACAAGTTGCAGCTCTTCAGATAGTCAAGAAATTCCCCCATTTTATGAAACCCGAAAGTTTGTTATTGCCATGACAAGAACCCGCGAGGGGTCCGCATCCAGAACCAGATGAAGGCAGTCCACGCCCCACCCCCGGCCCCGCCATCTTTTCTCTTCAAGCTCCATTTCAATATGGACCTCCCTCCTACGCCTAGGTCATGTAAATGATCCCGTTTCTTCAGATTCTCCCACAAAAATATGTATCGATTTATTTTCCACACGTGCCACATGTGATAACTGTTGGCAGCGGCCGTTACATTATGCTCATATTGCGCTGGATGTCGTCTGTTGCCTTAGATATGTGTCGGTCTACTGACATGTACAGGGTGCTTCGGGACGTGGCCTTGCACAAGTCTGAAGATGATTGTTTGGCCTTGTACTGACGGAGTTACGGCAAGTAACGCGGGAATAAAGAAAACAGGAGAATATGTAGCTTTATAATTTGTACTCTTCACCCGGGAGTAAATTTGCTACGGTAATTAAAACAACGAAAATTATACGGATGCGGTGTGTGACGTTACATTGCAGAACGGGCAACCTGATCTCAGAAGATACGTCAGCAGTGTTTGGGATGGTATGAAGTTTTTGCACAGATGCACCGGTGAAGGTTCAAAGTGAGGGTCATGTCCGTTGTTCAACCAGCACAGAGTACCTGTCGTGAACAGGAGCCAATGACGACGTGTCTGAACACTTTCTGTACACAGAATTTGCCGAAGTGCTTAACAGGAACGGCGTGCGGACGAGGAACGTGTTCCTGAAGATTGGAAACGTCTGTTTGCACAGTCCCATTTGATACGTCACGGCATGTGTTGTGTGACTGATGTCTGTGCGCATATGCACGTGCAGTTGCTTTTACCTCACACGCACGTCCGTCCGTAACATGTGCACTGGACGGTGATCGGTAAGTCCGATAGCGTGCCCACTGCCGTGACATTTCGGGCTATGACAGTGGTAAAGGTTTCTTATACAATAATCGCAGAACACTAATTAGTGTTCGTAAATATTAGGATAAGAGACGCACCTGTCTTTTGTAAGTTGCAAGTCTCACTTCACCAGCGCACATCTTTATCAATGTTAATTTCTTATGGCGGTGCGATCTTTGAATATGACAATTGTGAGTGTTAAAAGTGTGTCTTTAAGAAATCACTAGATGTCGTGACGGAATTGTAGCAACAGTGACTGGACACTCAAAACAGCTGCTCTTAGCGTGAAACTACGCTGCTTTAACGTGCCGTTTTTCCGAATTAGCTCTGAAATGAGTCGCGCTTTGCTGTAAGACTGCTACGTTACGCTACGTTACGTGCTGTACGTGCACAGGCCTACAAGAATCAGTGGAAGCCAATAATTTTATTGCGAAGTTTTGTAACGTTCCCGGCTTACGAATCGCTGAACAATTTATGACCATCAAGTATTCTGTTTGTTTCAAGTTCGGCGGACAGTTCGTGCTTATATTTTTTGTCCTGTTATGTGTAAGCTACATAGCCAGACAGGCAAGACCACTCTTCAATACGTACGGCCTTTCGGACAGCATGCAATGATACTTTTTTCCTGTTTACAATCCCGTACCATAAATCAGGCGCCACTCGCTGGCCTGTCTCCACGGAGGCTCCATTCAAGTCCAGGCCAGTCTCTGTGGGATGAGGGGTGAACAAAGTAGCGCTGGGACAGGTTTTTATCCGACTAGTTCAGCACTCTCCTGTCAGCAACATCCCGTACATTCACTCACATGCCGCTGTCGCTATGTACATTTAGCAACTGCCAGCATCGTTAAAGAACGCAACCCTCTATTTTATACTGGTTGCTACTTATCGCTTTGTTTCCTTTCTTTCATATTCGGTGTTGCGTTACTGCGGACCGCAGAACCAACAGGCAGTTCGTAACAGAATGATCAGAATGGATTCCAGTTGTCTTTATTTGTTAAATTCCTCTTACAGAGAGAGCGTGTCAAAACACACAGATGTGACTGTTGGTAACTAATTTGGACGCTGTATCGTGGACATGTCAGCACGACTTTTTATGTTTCAATTAAACTTTGAATACCTGACAGGATAACGGGAACACTAAAGTTGCCTGAGTTGCCTTTTTTTCGAGTATCATTCCGTGTGACGTCCAAGTATGCAGCTCTTCTGGTGTCACACAAAGTGACTGTGATTTCGTGTCAACGCTTCGGCATATTATTACCCGGGCAGAAGTATTTTCTGTCGTTCTAACTTGACACGAATAGGGCGTTTTTAAAATTCTCCTGTGTGCATCTGCTGCCCTCCGTTACACATGTGCCAAAGAAGATGCCGAATCAGGAAGGCGATAAGCACATACAGAAATGATTACACCTGGCTGTAAGAAGAATGTTACACTGTACTCGAAGACAACACCTCGTACCTTAGCAAAGCTTATAGACGTCCGTATGTTGGTGATTTATTTTGTTCTGCAAAAACGGGCTTCGACAGAGCTGACTGCTGTGTGTGTGTGTGTGTGTGTGTGTGTGTGTGCGTGCGTGCGCCGCGCGCGCTTACTGATCCTCGTCGCGCACGTTCGGCTACCGGCCGCAGGACGACGGGGCAGTCACGGACAGCTTCCCGTCGGAGCAACAGATTTGTCTCTGCTGCAAAATGCCCGGACCGGCTGAGGCTCACGCGGCCGCCTGTTCAATGGGCAACTCGTATGGGGGGGGGGGGGGGGGGCGCTGTAAAGCGACCAGATTCGAGCTGCCATTTGTTTCTACATCGTGCCGAGGTTAACAATGAATCGACACGGGCAGCTTTTAGCTCACATTTTCCTTTGTATTTACCTTAACTTGTGTAACAAAGGTATTGCTGTCACGTTTGTATTTTTCGTTATTATTTTTCTCGTAAAATCTATTATAGATTTGAAAAGTTTGTAACAAAATGTATTTAATGCAAATGAATTCAAAACTGGATTCTTATCTACCGAACGTGTGACAATAGAGACTTAGCATTAAGGTTCTTAGCGACGTCACCGAAATGTCTGCCGATTGACAGTTGTGTTCTTCTCCACGTCTGTGAATTGGCTGCCTCTATAATACAATTGCTGAGCGCCTCGCTATTGTGTTGGGCAGAAAATACCGAGTCTGATAACGAGACGCACTTGTCACTGACCAATTCATTTCAGTGAGTGTACGTAAGTCGCTGTAGGCTATAATCACCTTTGTAGCTTGTTCAAGCGTAGTGATTTCGCCTCACTGCTTACCTGTCTCACATCATTATGGGTCTTCATAATCGCTGCCAACATGGGCGTGTCAGAGGAGCGAAGTGGCGCAAACGGCAGTCATGCGTCTGGCCAGCATGCTGATGGTCCCGACGTCGAACTCGTGAGGACATGTTCCCAAACGGCTGTCAGTTTATCCGGTACACTGACTGATACTCGAAAGGGATGCCTCCCAAATGGGCACAACTAATGTTCCCAGCTTCTCTGCTCTGTAACCTAGAAGGCATATGCTTATTTTCGTTTCGTAGTCCTTCCCTCTTCTGCCTGCTTGTTCACAGCAGGTGTAGAGAGGTTTGATTTTTCACTTGATCACACTCAAGCACGCGCCACAGTCGGTATGATCCCTCTGGACGAGTGATCGGCCCGTCGCAGAGACCTCTACCTGACAATACAAGCACTTTACAAGGTAGAAAAACCATGCCCCCGATCCTAGGCCCGCCGTTCGATCCACGACAGGGGCGTTGAGATTTTTGGCGCCGTCATCTCTTTCAACCTCAGTGCGATGTGTTCTGAGGGCTGTTCCACCAGTTAGCCTGTAGGTTCGTTTTGCCATCTTCCTGGTACTACGTCATGTTGCAAGGTCTTTCCTAAAACGTTAACAGTCCCACAGTTGGTAGCGCTCTTCACCGTGGCACAGTAACCTGAACCAGTTGAATTCAGTCCACATCCTCATAACTTCTTTATTTAATATCAATTTTAACATTATCCTTCCTTTTCTCCCGATATCTCAGATGTTTCTTTAATTCATATTCTCTGACTAAATTGTTGTGTGCAACTCTTACTTCTTGTTTGGCTGCTTGATGTCGTGTCCATTACATACTTCTGAACCTAGCCAGACTGATAACAGCAGGCAAGGAACAATAGTATAAATAACCTTTTTGTGTTATTTTTTACATTCTCCTGTCAGTTTGTGTTTATTAAAGACCCATTATTTTAAGGATTTTTGTTTCACAGACCGTCAGTCTGTTCTTGCCCTACAGTATGATACCGGCGCACACGTCTCCGTGTGGTGTCACGTAGACTTATAGCTTTCTTCCTTCCAGTCTGAGTTCTTTAAACATACGGCGCAAGGAGATCAAGATTCTGCATTGCACTGTAGCAACAAGCGTTCCCCGAATTTAATATTTTTAATTTCTCTACTAATGTAATTGTGTTATCGAATGTCATCGGAGAAAAATTAAATTCCATTCTGTGTGTACGCCATTTAAAATATGCGTTCCTTGGTTCATCGTCGCCACGCGGGCACAGGACACAACGGTGTACACGTAAGCTGTAACAACATTGCCGAGCTCGAGTGTTTGCAGTTCAAACAATTCTAGCCGAGAAGCTATCTAATATTTGTTACCGCCATAACGTTAGTTTGTTAGCAGTAACAGCTTGAAGTCTTATAAAGAGAGATCTTTTGTGTTCCCTGCACTTGTGATATCTGTGGACTCTCGACAATTTGTTGTGCCACAATAAAGCTTATGTAAAAAGGTTAGAGAGTGTCATGAAGGGAACTGCACAACCTGATTCTCTCTGTTGCTGATAAAAATCTTTAACTTCCGGTGGCTTATTGCGTGCACGGGCGTAACCAGGGCCGCTAGTACAGAGCGCCCACACGTCGAGGATCGTAAATTGTACATTAAAATTCAACAGATATTACTGATAAAATTCTCACGTTTTATTTGTAGTTTTGTTGTGTAAAGTTCAAAGACAAGACCCCCAAATTTGTGAACGCTCATAAAGTAAGGCACAAAAAAGAAGAGTTTCTCTCTTGATCTGGCGACTTGTGGTTTTGCTGTTGGATTACAAAGATATTTTTCGACCCGTAATAAGCAGTTACGGAGACAGAACATCCCCCTTCTTTATTGATCATCTTCACTGGACACGTTTCATGTACGCGAGAGCCAGCAGACTGTGGCCGTACTGAATATTGATTGTAAGACGGCCAGTTATGGGTACTCTACGTGAGTATTCATAATTAAGAAAGAGACACGGAAGAGGAGTCATCACAGGTCACTTCCCCGCTTTCAGACCTCTATTGATTGAATTAAGAAACAATGTAATTGCAGACGTTTGTTTCAGCCCGAATTGTTTGTGTTAACAATATTCATGTCAGTAGAGGAGATTGTGCAACTGGTGTGAAATTGTCGAATTGTTGTTATTTGAAAGTACTGTGTTGAGATTTGCAGCATGTATTTGTGTACAGTTTCCGTACAGTTTCTATAAGCCTGGCTGGGGAAAAGTTTAATTACGATCGAAGGAGAAGAAGTGAGATTGAGAGATAATGGCCGCGTACTGTGGAGGTCGTATTTGCTCGTCCATCGGTTCTTTAGCATGTTTCGCTGCTGAAACATCCGAATTAATTTATATGAAGCTTGGTCTGGTAATGGTGTGAAATTTTCGGAGGAACCGCCTGCTCCCTTCCTCGCCATAGGCAGTAGATACGGAAGGGCTGTGGAGGCCACATCATGACTCGGTCTCCTGGGATGTGGCACTTCAAGTATCACTAGTTGTCGCCCTCTTTGCTTTCTATCCTGAAGATGGGAGTAGCAAATTTATCCGAAACATTAGTACCTGTCTACCAAACTATATGGCGCCACATTCGAGAAGATGAACACCGTGGCAAACTTAAATCTGACGAGTTTTATTTTGGTTTATATTGGCCCAATGTACAGACCCCCCCTCCCTCCCCTCCTTACGCAATAGCTCCGTTCCCGAAGATCCGGCGCAAGTCGAATTTTGCGCAAGTCTGAGTTGAGTAGAAATATTGTCGTATACATGTAGAATCAACTGAGTCTAGTTGAAATCCGAAGTTTGACACACTGGAACTTGATTAGCCGTAGCATGACCGCCTCGCCGCCTGTGTTATTGCCCAGCAGTACTCTTCGGCCACCTTCACCTCATTGCGCTTTTATTCTTGCGAGGAAAATTTGGTCGCGATTTTCAAAGAGGTTATTTTTGAAGGTTTTACCTTTTTAAAAAATTGCGTAATCCTGGAATTTTGTAACTGTAAATTGCACGAGTCGCGGGAAGTCCGTATCTGGAAATTTACACGAATCGCGATCTGAAATTTGATAAATTCTCTCACAAATGTCCACCGTATGAAACGGTCATACCGTAAAATACATATCTCGTTAAATACAACGGCTTGTAAGATTAATTGTTTCAATATGGTGAACACTGTAAGCTGTATTGTTGTAGACTGTTCTGCAGGTTAACTGACGTGTGACTAATTTCGCAAGAACTGATTTGTAACTGCAATTTGCAAGGCGATTGAGGTGCGCAAAGTAGCAAGAAACACACTGGAAGGCATCTGCACATTATTTGCATGTATTTTACACGACTGCTGCACGTGCATGTGCACGTTACGCCTGCTTTCTGAAATTAAGGAGACAGACGGAAGGCTCGAATGTTAAGTAAGGCTCGGACGGTCCGTGCCCCCATCGAAGGGTAAGAACGTTGACCTGTCGATTCTTATGATATGCAGATCGAACCAGTTGGTCGAACAAAAGTTACGTCAGCAAGCTGAATCTGCGGCCTCTTCTGAACAGCGCGCCACTGCACTTGTGTGTGATTCATTTTAGCAGGGAACCCAAATTTTTTCTCCTTGCGTCATTGAAGGCAATACAAAAACACCGGCACCAGTAGGCATGTGCTTATATCGATTTCCTTGTCTTTCAGGCTCCTGTACTTATTTCTGTGCGCTTAGTTGCATAAAACTTCTACTTAGTTTTAATTTCACGACTCTAGAACTTAGTGGTGTATATTTTGGTTACCTCAGTACAAGAGTCCTGCAGTGCCCTCTAATAAGGCCAGAACAGCGGTAGGTTGCAGCGCTTGGTAACGGTATTGTCACTTTCGCGTGTTCGTACGTGTACCCTGTGTGTGTCATCCAGTTTCTCATCTCTTAATTTTTAAAAACTTCCTGAATTTCCGTGGAACCTATTGTGAACCTTATGATATTATAAGCTATTTCACGTCCGTACTTTCAACAACACGTCATCAATAATTTCAACAGACTCGCCGTGAGATTTTCTGAGATGGGAGGAAGACTAGCATCCTGCACTCTGGTGGGTTTAGAGAGAAAACTTCATTTTGAACACTTACATAATTCGAAATTATATTATAGCACTGAAATTGGTAATCGCGTCTCGTATTAATTTTTTCTTTTCCTTTTCTCTCCTGTGTAGCGTTCTTATTTCTGTGTGCCAACTTTCATAAAAGTGTTACTTGCATCATCATATTTTACGACACAACAAAGTTGTTCCTGTGTTTTGATTCAGTCAGTACGCGGTCCTTCCGTACGAAACCAGTAACACTTCACAGAATTTGAAAACACTTTGCTGTTGTTTTTGTACACTGTCCTGTAGATGAACGGAAACGCTCAGTGTATTATCTACCTCCGTCCGTCCGTCCGGCCTTTTCTTTTAGTAACTGAAAGTAATAACCGGATTTTCGCGGAAGTCGATGTAGACCTCATGCAGGTGGACCCAATGCCAGCTCCGTACGTTACGATTCTACTCTAATAACATTGTGAACACGTTCACTCACACATCTAGCCTGTTTGTGTTTAAATAAAGCTTGCCAGTTTACGGTCGTTTCTAATGAACCATTTCATGCGAAATTTTTTATGTGGTTCAAATTAAACACACTTCGAAATTTTGCGCGAAATTTATTTTTGAATATTAAAAGTTATACCCAGTGCGCTAGTACCTTAGAAAACAGAGAGGGAACAGTTTCTTCCACATTCTTTCTGATCGGTAGTCGCCACCTTAACAATCCTTCTTCTTTCTTGGAGGTTCCGGGTTCAGTTCTTTGCCTTGTAACCGTCATTTATAGCTGAAGGTTTCTTGGCGTTCCTCAGTCTGTGCAGACAATTCGTAAAAAAATGAACATCACGAGCGTCTTCTTCCATTTGGGTGCTGTATAATATTTTGCAGTACAGTGCTCGTCGTTAGATGAAATAAGGAATTTTGCCGCCGGGGTATCAAGCCAGGGTATCATCTGCACTGGGCGGTTAACTCGGGTCCTTCCTGTTTGTGTGGCCTACTGCGTGTGTTCACATGTCGCTACGTCACCTTCCGTGGGTTGTTAGTAAAACTTACATTTATCGATTGGATATGTAGTTCAGCCTTGATATCGGATCAGTCACCGTGAAACTTCTAATGGATGTTCTGAAATAAGAATTTAGTGATGTGATGTGTGTAGGTCACTTCATCACCGAAACTTTCAGTTGTCTGTAAAGCCGATACTGTATGCTAGCTTCACATCATGTATGAATTTTATGGATTGAAAGCCTAAAAACATTCTGACCAACAGGTTTTAATGTAGACCTCGGACATTCAAAAGATTATCTGTTCTACTGAGTAGTTTTGGGAACTAAACAGGCGGTACGCGAGAAAACAACCTCTCTCTATATACGAGTGTTACTCACAGGAGCGCCTTTGCGTGTGTAGTGAGAGACTGGATACATTTGGATTGATTGGGCCTTCAGGGTATTTCACAACAGAGTTTATAGGCGTCGAATGACATATAAGAATGTTCATAAACGTTCAGTGGATGCGTAAGAATTTGGAACAGAGTGGCGCTAGCGTATCCCGGAATTCTATGAAGAGACCGATAAAAGTCACGGAGTACCTGAACGGTGATAGCGAGGACGCCGAAGAAGATTTGAACCGGGCAGATGAAGGTGCGCTTTCTTCACCTACTTTCTCACATGCACAGGCTACACGTATAGCGTCTCAGGGGAGGACGATTGCTTTCTGGTAGGCCTACATTCAACAGCGATCTCTCAACTGAACAGGTTAGACTGAAGCCTATATTGGCATCGAATATCGGATTGTTTGTATTGGTGAGGCAGGAATAACGCGGAAAGAAGCGATGATGGCCTATTATAAGGTACGTTGCAGTACGCGACTAAAAGCAGCACAGAAACTACAGAGAGGACGGCTGATTTTCGGGAAGGGAATAGACTCTGGGTCTTAGACACACGATGCATGTGTGCTGACCACCACTGGACGTCAGTTCTCGGCTCCTGAATTGAGTAACAAGAAATGTTACTTTGGGGTAATTACACCAAGCCTGGTCGGTCGGTCAGTCAGTCAGTCAGTCCGTTAGTCAGTCAGTCAGTCAGTCAGTCTTTTTTACTGTTACTGTTAGCTTCATATCGCGATTTTCACGTCTGTGGTGTATTTCAGACAAAACTTTCGTGTAGTTCTGAGTGACATTGTATCCTTTAGTTTACAGCTGGAAGAGCGTGGACCCAAGCTAGAATCGTAGGTTTAATATGTGTAATTGCTGAAGCCCTGTACATCCGGCGACGGCAAAACTTGCGGTGCTGCCAGGACTTCCCATCTTGATGCACTTGTACTGTGTTTTGATAGATGGCTGGCGTTTTAGGGCCTAAGTCTGAGCTAATGGGAGCGTCGTAAAATAACCACAAAAATCATGGATATGCGGTTTTGCTCCATTCAAGCGGAATCAAAAGCCAGCCTGTTGTCCTGTCCCTGTCTGCGCGACAGTTGCCTTCCTGTGTGGCACAAACTTTAGTGTACGACTCACATTTCCAATAGCGTTGTGGTATAATGACCTGGCGTGTTGTGCTGTTGCTAACAGCAGAATGCAATAACACTTGCCTGACAGACACAAAGACGTAAGTGCTGCATGTCACGCGTGGGGTAACAAGCTGAAATGCTTCCCTGACTGAATTATATAGCAGGGGTAACTGATAACGGACAGTTTTTGATGCGGTGCTGGTCGAGATTTCGTTGAAGGTGTTTACGAAATAAATATTAACACTTGCCGAACAGACGCCGATAAGAAAACTTTCTGCTCGCACCTCTCGTGGTCTGTTTCTGTTCTCCGTGTACGAAGTGTCTCTTTTGCGGTGGCGCGTGGTGTGTTGACATGCAGATATATGGAGTTGTTTATTGTCCCTATTCTAAGTGAAGGGGTTTTGCAGTATCAAGTGATACGAGAGTAAAGAGAAGGCGATTAGATAAAGGTTTGGAAAAAGAGGGCCACGGCCTGTTTCAGGACACTTGTTCTGTACTTAGTCTACCTGTTGAGTTTACGAAAATTAGACACAGCAATGTAGACGCCAAACAGCTCGTCCAGTGTTTTAATCGGGTTTCTTCCAAGGACATGTCTGGGTCGTTGTACTCTAAAGTGTCTCTCTCTGTATTTATAATACGTAATTAAATTAATTCCTGCGTGATATTGCTTAAATCGGTTACAGGTAAAATTGTGGTAACGTAGCTAGCAGTGGGCGCATTAAGCCAGGTACCTTGTTTGTTGTGTGGAAGGAGCCTGCTTCTGTAAGTGTGCTATGGAAAATACCAAACTCGTGAAGCCTGCTCTCCTTCTAACCTTGCATAAGAAGACCGCAAACTGTTAAACGAAGTTGTCAGTCGTTTAATAATCTATGGTCAGGCTTCTTTGACCGTGAGTTTGTTAGCATTAAAGTATTAATCTTCATCCTTTACAAACACAAGAAACATCGATTTTTGATCCATACGTTGTTTAAAAGCATATCCAATTATATAACTTGATACTGCCTTCGTCGTGTAATTTTATGGGTTCGATTTTGCTGTTTACAGAGAGAACTTCTCTTCATCGGTCGAGTTTATCTGCCTTTAGATCATGTCTTACCTGAATTAATAATGGAGGCCTAGACAGCCCTGCACAGGCTTCCAGTAAAAGGGCTAACGTCAGAAAAAGACGAGAATTATGAGGACAGTCAATCATTTTCCAGGTCCGGTTTGTCTACAAAGTGCTGTGCTTCCACAGGTTTCACGCGGGAAGTCAGTTTTCGTCCACGGTCACACGAAGGCTTCGAAATCGTATCCGTTTTCTTCCACGAGAAGAGCAGGTACCCTCAAGTCAGTGGAAGGTTATGTTCGTTTTCGGCCCCGGCTACTGTTCGTGATTGCATCCCCGTCAACGGTGCCGAGCCCAGGGGCCGCTCGCTTGCTGGGATTGCGGATTCGAATCCCGCTGGGGGCATGGATGTCTGTCTCTTGTGAGCGTTGTGTGTTGTGTACGTAGCGGTCCCTTTGTCGGGCTGATCACTCGCCCAGAGGAGTCCTACCTAATGCGGTGTATCTGAGTATGATCGTGCAGCCTCGACAATGAGCGGACCATAGCCCACTATGGGCTGTCGCGCCATAGAATACAATGCCCCCTTCAATGAAAACAGTCATATTTGGTCAGCTTACATGGTGTCACCTTTGTTTTTGCCCATATCCAGCCAATTAGTTTCGATTAACTTGTTACTTTGTCTTCTCTTTGTGTATCTTGCAGAAATATGTTGCCTACGCCTTTATGTATTGTTAGGTTTTATATTGTAAAGAGAGGAAGGTCTTCCCCTATCTAAAACACATAGGCTTTTCAATTCATGGACTTTCACGGCCTGATGATATTCGGCCCCTGCACGTCCTGAATACAAGTCAGGAGCTTTATCACTTGAGGCAGCGTGTTCGGAGTTTTACTTTCTGGGAACCAAAACCGCTGGACTGAAGTGTCAAGAGGCGGCAGCAGCACTGCTGGCATTTACTGGAACTGCTAGTTCATACTTCATAATAGTTCCACCATTTGAAGGCCTGTGGCCTGTGTATTTGACACAGTGCCGTTAGACGAGTCCTTAAACTGCCCTGCGTGTTTGAGTAAAGCCCTGAGACTGTCGCCTCACGGTGATACCCAGACGAACACTGACCGCCTGTGACTCGTCGTACACAACTGGACTTCGGCACAAATGAGATGCGCTACTTCGGATACTGCGGCTGTTGTCTCAGTCCTGTTATTTATTTGTTTATTTATTTATTTAAACACATTTTAATTATCTCATTATTGAACATCGAATGTTAGGATGATTTATTAATGATGAAATGGAAAGATAAGGAAAAAGTGTGTAGGCTTCTGTTCCGGAACTTGCCGTGTTCTTACACAAATGTTAGCTTCTCTCCACCCTCTGAACAACTGACGTGTTGAAAAACGTAGAATATTTTTTATGAATTCACTTCAAATAAGACAGAATACATAAAAGACTATCCCCAAAATTAAGAAACAGAATTTTATTGCGTTGTGTAGGAATAAAGCTGCGACTTCTAAGAAACGTAGCATCGAAGTGACTTTCTGCTGCTAGGACTATGGGGTATTCTTCCTTCTGGACTTAGTACCAGTGACAGTGCGGATGGTATTCCCTGAGGAACAGTGAAGCTCGCCACTTGTCCGTAGTTCAAGGTAGGCACTTGTCTGTTTTACAGTCATTATGGTTTCATCACTGACGACGTCGTCCTGTAACGCCAGACTCAGGCCCCTCCGTACCTGTGATCTTTGTAGAGACGGACACCGCGCAATTTGTTGTACGGTAACAGCTTCGTCTGATGATCTTCGGGCACTTACTCAGTGTGTTATCGTTCCGTCGTAGCCGGCCGTGTTCCGTATCCGTCAAGCAGACGTGGGGCCTGAAAGCTTTCCTGACTTTCCACACGGATAGTCATGGTCCTTGAGATGTTAAATATAAATTTTTTACTTTGGACTATTTTAACATGAATTTAACTAGACGTAAATTTTAAGAATCACATGTGCGGCACGATTAAAGGACTGCTGTGTCAAAACGTAGAAATAGAGACCCCCTAGTTGGGTAAATGAATATACAGCATTATGACGGTCTAGCAGAATGTTGGACTCTCACACATACAAAGAGAGACAGCCTAAAGTAGCTCGAGTGCATTTCCTAGGGTCTGTGGCGGGCTAAATTCCACACGTTTTTTGATTGCACCGCAATCGTACGGGATCCACAGCTTCTGTCTTCTGTCCAGACTAAGCAACAGCGTTCAAGAAACGAGCACTTTGATAAATCGGTGAAGTCCAGAATTGTTTTATGTTAGTCACCTCCGTGCGTTGACAGTAATTTGTAATTAAAAACCAACTAAATGCACAATTATAGTACATAGTCTATCAGCCTGTCTCATTTTACACCTCCGACATGTTTCAGTGTCGTCGTCGTCATCATCATCATCAGGGAGGACCACTTCACATCCTTATGTAAAACATTAATGTTTCACATAACGATGTGCTGTGTGCCTCCCTTGTGGTGATGACAACACCGAAACATTTGGGGGGCGTAAAATAAAATAGACTCATAGATTATGTGCTATATTGTGAGTTGAGTGGGTTTTTAATTACAAAGTCCAGAATTGTGTACGGAGTGTCGGATTCAAATTTCGGTTCCTCTGCTGAATAACGGCAGGTTTTGTGGATTTTCTTTGTCACTGCAGACGAATACCAGAACAGAACCATGAAACAGGGTGCGACCTTCTGCCAAATCTTTTCGCGTTATCCGTGCGCATCTTCCCATCTGATATGAAGTTCGACAGTTGAAATGGGGTCTTTAAATAGCGTATGAATGGAGTGACAAACCGGTGCTGGAGCTAGGCTGAAAATCAGAGCACCAGAAAGTTCGTAACAACTGGCGCTTCATTACTGCATGGTGTTGCGGGAAAACTGTACGGCCGTGAGTGGAACTGGGCACTCTGCAAGCCGAGGGCCACATACAGAGCTGGCGCTTGCAGGATCACACCGGCACCACTAACTGACCTCATTTCCTGCGACCTTGAGTACTGTTCAGGCGATGGTATTGACTTTCACCGTAGATACCCACTAGGACCGTCTTCCATGAATTGCAGCACTGTACGTATTTTACTCAAATCTAATTTGACATCGAAAATAATACCCTGATTTGGACATGTTGAATGGAAGGAAGAAGTCTGAAATTATTGGACAGAATTTGTTAAATTATTAATAGACACAGTAAACAAACGTCGATATATTAAATCCTTCTTTGAAGTGCGCTTTCGTGTTCATATCAACGCGTATGGATATAATTCGCAGTCAAATTTTCTTGAGCTGTTTGCAAGAACAAATTTCGCTATTCGAATAGGTATAACTTTAGTAGACTTAGTGAAAGCCGTTTTTTAATTCGGAGAAAAACGAATTTGTAACGGAGGGATTGGCATTCTGAAACAGGGAAATGGTGTCTTAAGCACATCTGTCCTTACAAAATAGAAGGCAGAGATGCATTTTGTTTCGTGCCTTTCTTTATCTGTCATCCATTTATCTCTTCTGTGGCCTGAATTATTCCTGTGTTCTGTTGTGCTGTGATACTGGAATACGCCAAGTACCGTACGCTAAATATTTTATCCGTAGCTTTTAGGTGATTGGGAGACGCGCGTGCTGGGCAGTTACTGCCATTTGTAAGAATCACGACTGTAATTTGAGGGCCATAATTTACTGCTGTTAACTGCTGGATATGTCAGGCCATCTCTTGTTTTCGGTTGTTGTGTTGTTTCGTGTTGTTATCGGAGATAAAAGTAAGATACGAACGTCTGTAAATGGAACGTCGGCACTTAACGACGCCCATTGTCCTCCTTGTGTTCGCGTTTATCGTAAGCCTTAAAAGGAAGTAAGAAATAAATTAATAACTGCACAGCAGTGTTCAGATTATAGACACAAAACTGAAGGTGAATGAGCTCCAAGGCATTGGACACAAAGAATATTCTCAAAGCGGTCGAATGTAATGCGCCAACAGTAATTACGAAAGACCTTATAAACACATTCCAGACCCACTTATCGATAAACGTGAAAGGTGAATAAATATTGTCTATTTTGTAAAGAAAATTGCTGCGCAGAAGCTACGATAAGTGCCACTCTCTCTCTCTCTCTCTCTCTCTGTTCATACACTCACAAGTTATAGTGACGCTTCCAGACGCAATTCCACGCTTTTACGGTGAAGAAATTTTGTGTTTTTTTAAAAAAGAAACATTGATGTGGAGAAAATATGCTGTCGTTTCAGTTTGTAATGTTGTTTAACACTTTGAAGACAAAGCAGAAGTCACAGTCACATCACGACTGTCGGTCAGTCTGTGTCCTGGTGTCGAGCCCTCGACCCGATGTTTGTCTATGCACTGAATAATACTGCCTGTATGTAACGAATTCATGACTACGCAGTGCTACAGGGGCGTGCTGCTTAACTCTTAAGACAAAATGAACCTGAGGTGTGTATAAAGATTTAGCTCGTACCGCGCATTAGACATATTCCGTGTCGTTGGCGAAAAGAAATCACGTAGGTTATATAGGGATATTATGGCCATATGTTTCAAGAATCGTATAAAACATAAATATTGACAGAATGTGGACTTCGTTAATGTTAAACCTGCTGGCACATAAAGTAACCACTGGTTGTGAAAAGGCTAGATATTATCAAGTAACCTGAACCGCCTGCAAAAGTAATTATTGCTCTAAACCTTTTGTCTCAAGGTTCGTTCTGATTGTTACTGATACAGTCGTGCTGTATCAAAGTCGCCTCACCCACTGTAGGCTGCAGTTGTCACCGGCAGCTTCTTTCTTAACGAAATTAAAAGTGCAAAGAAAAATATGACGTTGCAGTTCAATATGTAGGCCCTAAAATTTATGCAATATATATATATGTATATAAATAATGTGTGTGTGTTTTACGGTCTTTCAGAGTCAGATTTTGTCCCAGCACAGGTTATTTTCTAAGGTGAATTACAAATACGATTTGCTGGATCAAACGCACCAGCACACAGGCGCTGTGACAACGTGTCTGCAGTTACGAAGGATAACAAAAATTTAGATGCCAGCGGACTGAAATGATGTGACATTGTGAGAATGGTTCCAGAGTGCTGACCTGTGGAGTGCTTTCCATTTAGTAACTAGATGCAGCATTAACAAACAACACAAATGTGTATATACAGTCGAACCCGGTTATAACGACATCGGTTTATACGACACCTCGGTTATAAAAACGCTCGTTTATAACGACACAAAATATTCAGTCCCTTTCACGACGTTATAACCAAGTTCGACTGTATATAAAGATCTCGTTAGGTATGTCCCACCAAAGGCAGTACGCAGGGAATAAGGGTCAGTTTCAACGTGATACATCAATTAGCAATTTTCGGAATACGCTTGGATGCGAAGGCTCAGCACTGTGTTCAAAAAAGCTCGTATCTCGTTACTGTGCCGTTTCCTGAGCAGCCCCCAACTCTCATGGACTTGTCAGCTACAATTGCTACGAAGACAAGTCCCCTAACAGTGCGAACTGCTGACAGCGCCGTTAGATGGATATAATAAAAAACGTTTTGTTATTCTTATTTGACACATTTAATCTCTGCCAAATGTAGAGCATTCTTGAGCACCACAATTAGTTGCATCAAGCTTCTGACCTCAAGATCTGCGTTTCTGTAAAACTCTCGCAGTGTAACAACGAGAACAGGACACGATGCTCCATAAATCATTAATCCTTAATTTACAGTCATTGGCGTATCAAGGTGTGTGATATTAAGTGCAGAAAATATAATTTGTTCGCTTGTGTCAGTAACCTCCTTAAGACGTGGAGGAATTTGCGCGCTTCACAACAGTGAGGGCCTGATCCATTCTTTGCAGGAGGTTTCTGACCCGACGACTTTATTCCTCCATCCTCCCCTTTAACAAAAATGTGAAAGACCTCGAGTGGAGAAGTCGCGTGAGGGTACGAATATATACAGCTAGCTTTCGTATCAACAAAAACCTTTTGTGTGTATCTTGTCAGTGTCCCAGAAGCAAGGTATTCTGGTAGAATCAGTTCAGCATCGCCGGCCTGTGAAAGAAATTACACAAATAATACACTGGAATATATGAATTAAACGTAGTGTGAATATCAGTCCATCTTGATTAAAGGTCTTTGTTGTTCGTGCTTCTCCTAAGAGATGTGCGGTGGCGTTGATGGATGATATAAATATTGATTTAAACGATTGAGAAAGTGGAATCCGAAGGCTATCAAGGAATATTTCCTGTAAATATATTAGGCCGATGTGTTTTTCTCAAGAAATAATTTTCATTCGGAGGTTTTCAGCAGGAAGTCCTTTGCTTTATTTTTGCACGTTAAACAGATATTTAGCTTTTCTTCATATATGCGTTGGAGGTAACCTTATTGGCTGGAGCTAAGCAGATGACATCTTGCAATACGTTAACTATGTAACTGCTTGTTTTCATTACATTGCCCCTGGTATGCCTGTATGTGGAAACGCTTTAAGTGACATGTTGTTCGTACAGTTTACAACTAATCGAATTAAGTTGAACCGATTTTATTCAAAAGTGGAAAGTCCGGAAATAAAACAATATTTGACCCCATTCATATTCTTTCGCACTAAAAACAGAAACAACCATGGCAGGTAGAAGGAAAGGTGTGGAGAAGGTAATAAATGAATACAGTATCTCATTTTGACTTCAGGCTACAAAGGACTTGCCGGGCTTTAGCAACGACTTCTTCAGACAAACGTCGTACATTTCCCGCCGGATGCAGTCGTTAAACTTTCTTAACTGGGCGCCTGACAAGCGACAGCGGCAGATCAGCCTTTTGTAGTTTTGGATTTGGTTTTCAAAATGACTAAATGATCTCCTTTGCGACACTGGCGTGGCAGGAGAGCGGTGCTAACATTTCAGACCGAACTCAAAATGCGTGCTCTTGTTGTCATGACTTACCCGTAAGTTTGTTTTCTTTCGCAGCATTAACAGCGTGATATGTTGCAAAAAAAGGTACCAATAAAGTGACATTTGCATTAACCTTTTAAAGCCTTGCGGCTACTTTACGTACCGCCAGGTTTAACGTTCAGAAATTCTATATGTTGCCCACATTACGTTTATGTGTTTTGTGCTTATCTGAGAACACGCAGCGACTTTGCCTTGTACAACATTAACGGATTGGTTTTGTATAACCGAGGTGGAGACTGTTTACTGCGCGGTACGCACTGAGTCCGTATATAAAAGAGACACGTTTCGTCTGTAAGCGGTTAGTATTTATTAAACTGCCAAGTACAATTGTTGCTAGCCTGTATGAATTTCTCCGCCATCCCACCGCATTGTACTGGCCCGTCCCCAGCCATACCACTCCCTCTTGTTCACTGTCCTTACATCAACACAAATGCTGGAATGACTACAAACTTCTAAAGTGAGGAGAACAAGAGTAATAGTAGTGGAGAACACAAGGAAACATTGATTAAACTGTAAAATGGCACTTATTAATTACTTTTAGCCTTGGAATGCCTTTTTCATGCCAATTGCAATTTTCTACTCCACATATATGGGCCCCAGTAAGAATACTTCTTCGCTCATCAGCCGTAACAAATCTCAGTAGGTGTTGTTGTTGTTGTTATTATTATTATATTATTATTATTAGTAGTAGTAGTAGTAGTGACGACGTCAGTATCTAAAACGCCGTACGGTTTCGTCTTTTAAGCAAAATAGGCCTGGACGTAAACTTTATGTATCAAAACAAGGACGTGTTGTAACCAAGTAGGTTAAAGCTAAAGGTCTCCCCTAACATTCCGTGCAGGCCCAGAGGGTTAGAGGCATAGTGCTTACTCCTAACCTCGGCGCCAGTTGGAGCGGCTGTTCGACGCTAGGCCCCGGCCACTTTCCCTCGAGTCCCGTTGGCCATTGTATTGCAGCAAAATAATTTTCTGGTGAGGTATCTCATTTGTAGCATTTAGAGGTTTAATGAAGAAGAGCGATATGAGCCGGACGCATGCCGTGCAGAGAGGAATTAACAACACTCGCATAATTTTGATCGTAAAACCTGAAAGAAGGGAACCACATCGAAGAATTAGGCGTAGACCGGAGGATAACATGAGTATTTATTTCTGACAGATAGGGAAGGTGTGAAGGTGTGGAGTCAATCCGATTCGTGATACCGATCGATCACTGACTCCTGCGAATTCAGCGATGAAGGCTTGTGTTAAATAAGACAGGAAATTTCTTGACCGGGTCAGAAATATATTCGCTGTGTAAGACTGTTCCGTGCAACTGGGGCTAACATAAGGGTTCCGTGCAACTGGGGCTAACATAAGGGTTCCATGCAAGTGGGGCTAACATAAGGGCTGTGTGCAACTGGGGCTAACATAAGGGCTCCGTGCAACTGGGGCTAACATAAGAGTTCCGTGCAAATGGGGCTAACATAAGGGTTCCGTGCAACTGGGGCTAACATAAGGGCTCCGTGCAACTGGGGCTAACATAAGGGTTCCGTGCCTAGAAGCTGTTGCTAGCTGAAAGGTTCAAGGCGTCTGGGATATGACCCCGTGTCGATTGGTAAGCAGTTACCGAAATTTAGGTGGAGCCTTCTGCCTCCATTTTCAGGGAAAAATGCTGAGCCCTCTGCCACCCTGAAGGTGGAGGCAACAAACTTCTCCGAATGATTGGTAACTGTGTACCAGTTGGCACAGCGTCATATTCCAGACAGTTTCGAACTTCATGAACGCCGCTGTGAGAACATCAAGTTTCGCAGCTGCTAAATCTAATCTGCTTATTTTTAGGCACTTTCGCATACTCGCGAAAAGAGCCTGTTAGTTTTGTCATGTCTGTCCGTCCGTCTGTCAGTATGTATCAGCTCAGCTCCCACTGGACGTGTTTTCGTGAAATTTCGTGTTGGTGACTTTATGAAAATCTGTCGAGAAATTACAGATTTGACGACGTTCGGACAAAAATGTCGGACGATTTACGTGAGGACCTAAATGTGTTTTGTTGTTGCCGGCGATGTATAATCACCATACAAGCGATGTTGTTGGCGACAGTTGGCGTTCCTTGACAAAATTCTCAATTTTATGGCATTGTGACATTATTGGCATTACCCATTTTAAGATTCAGTTCATGTTAATGTATACGGTGTCTTGTGTTAGGTACTAAGCGAATCTTTGTATACGACGGCAGTCGATACCTAAGTACGTTTGCATTGTTGACAGAGACATAAAATCTCCACATAGTCGATCTCTTGAGTCAAAAGGCATTAGCATGTTAGCACAGTCGAGTATGTATAGACGGTACAAAATATTCTGTTCCTCAACAACAGTACTGTTGCGTTTCCATAGCAACAATTGTTAGTTATACGTAGCTTGCTTATCTTGTTTAGTTGCTTCTTCATCTCGCTCAGCTGCTTATGCTGTGATGAATTCATAATGTTACACGGATTATCCACGTGGTTGCTAGGAGCCTTCCTATCATCAGAGAGGCTGTAGGTGTTGCCAACATCAAAGCAAAACAACCATTGCAATGAAGTGAGTAGGAATTCATGTTTTAAAACTTAACAGTTGGCAATGTGGCGGCGTGACCCACTGCAGCGGTGAGTGGAGCGGCAACATGGGCTTCTGAGCACGAACGTTTCCGAAGCCCCTGTGGCCTAATGGATAAGGCATCGGTCTCCTAAACCGGGGATTGTGGGTTCGAGTCCCACCAGGGGTAGGAAGTATTTTTTTGTTGAACGCCATCTTAAACATGTACAGACTGCCTACTTCCCTAGCAACACACTTTGTAATTAACTCATTTTTACTTGTTTCTTTGATTAGTGCGTGACAACTGTTCAAAAACTAAGCGAGATTTGAGGTTCATTCAAAGATGACTGAAAATTACTGTCTTCTGGGATGTGACACCGTATAATTTTGTAAACTTTCGCAACGATTTAGATGCACTCACTGATTTCATGCTCGGAATCTTGTACCCTGAAGATGGAGGCAGTAATTTGCAAAAGATCGGATTATTTGACAACTTAACAGGACAGCAGATGTCCACAGAACGAACTCACATTTTTAACTTGGTAACCAGGGTAATCATGGTAACCAAAATCAGTGGTAACTTCAGGAACCGTGATAACCTCAGTAACTAGGACAGTCCTAAATGTACACGGGTCTTACGAAAACTGGAGTTTTCTCAACAGAGTTTAGTAGAAGCACCCAATATAAAATTTGACGACATTCCCGTCGGTGCGCATGGGAGCCGAGTTGTCCCATGCGCACCGACGGGAATGTCGAAGTTAAGTCACTTTTCGCGACCTTACGAAAGCGCCGAAAACAGTGGAAATATTTATTCGCCTTGTACTGTGCAGTAGAAACTGGAAAAACCATTTTACAATTCGGATTACCTATCGATTCCTTCTTTTCTCTTGTTCTACAGTACACCGTACTATGTTATGCTATGCTGTACTATGCTATTGCTGTACTGTACTGTACTGTACTGCGCTGCGCTGTGCTCACCTCCTCTTGTGCCGAAGTTATGAATCGGTGGAGCTGCATTTCCACTTCCCCATACGTCTTCGTGGTGTGACGTTTAATTAAGCATACAGACAGATTTTCTTTTATTCTATGTAAGATAATGACGCCATTACATAATGAATTCGAAAGTAAGAAAATTGTGTCGCACCAGTGAATCCTTTGGATTATTTCAAAAGGAAGTGGTGTTACGTCATTTCCTGGACTTCTTGTTCAGCCTATCAGAATTTCCTCCCTCCACATGGCACGGAGCCGAGTGGATCTCCGACTGTGTAGCCACAGGCCCAGTTTGGATGAACGCTGTTTTTTTTTCCCTTCCAGGTTTTTCTGTTTTTTATTTTCGATAAAGATATCCAAGTCATTGATGTTAACACGTTCGATATTGACACATGCAGTCACGTCTGCTGACGTCTTTACTGCACAGTGGCGTCTACAAGCTTTCCACAAGCGACCTTGAGTGTCTGTCAAGCAGCATCTTGAGGTTTAAAAGTGTGACCCGTAAGAATTATTGAAAAAAAGGGAATGATTGCTAGATGGTTTGGCAGGCAGTGTGCGTCCGCAGCAGTCATATTTTGCGAACCCGCTAAGTACACATCGTAACTTTCTGGCTGGCAGATCAGTAACAATTGAGAGTAAGCAGCTGAAACTATATTCCCCTTCCGAATTTATCATAACATTCTTCCATTTGACGTTCTAATAACCTGTGCGGTGTAAAACCATCGTTAAATAATGCAAGAATACTTGAATGTTGTGTTTGTTTCAGTAATGGAGTTGCAGAACGCCTGGATGAAGGCAGCCAACCACCAGTAAGAAGCCACGTGCTGTCACCCGAAGACAACATAAACGTGGTAGTGAGGTGAGGCCCCGTCTGTCGTTGAGTGTAGGTACCAACCAAATCGTGCTCTCAGTGTCTGTCTGTCCATTTCTTGACTGACGGATACGTGAAAATACAGTTTCGTGAGAACAGTCGAATGATAAATTTACTCGCTTGCCTGGACTGGCGTTACGCAGCTAACAAAGGCTGTGACGTGTGAGCTAATATGTGTACACGATCCAAGCAAAACAAGGCAGCGGGCCTGCCTCCATCACGGGTTTGCAGATCACGATTTCGCTTGCTGGCGGAAGGAATAAGTACGTATTGTAATCGCTTTTGTGTAGGCTTTGACGGTGTAGCTCTCTGGTAGATGACGTTAAATCTACGAGCAAGTTTTTTCTCAGTATCCGATAGATGGCATTAACGACTGGTTTGTGAGTGAGGTCACACCAGTGTTAAGGCTAGGTTAGGTTAGGTTGTCACGATATTATTATCCATATGTTTAAGGCATCGATGTAGGCCATATAACCAACAACACATTTCGTTCGACTGTTTCCGAATTCCTGTTCACAGTGTTCATTGAGTAGTCGCGCTTTTCTGAAACAGTGAAAAGTGAATATGAAACGGTCGTAACAAGTTTCAAACCTTTTGGAAAAGCACGTCACTTTGCGAGTCCCGGTAGGGTCCTTGGGAATTTTCAAGTGAACTGTTCCTTCTGTCCGCACTTACTATCCTTGGGGTGCACTCACCCTCTGACAGAAATGAGTACCAAGGAATTTCCCTGGGGGTAAAGTGCGGCCAGCGCGTAGAGCTGACAGCTGCTGTCCGAGTTATGCCGAATGTCACAATAAGGATGCAAGCCTAATATTCCTTCCCTGCCCCGAGACTTCATGGCTTGTTACGGGAAAGCTTTGCCTTTTTCTTTTCTTTTACATCATTTTAATGGCTTCATCGATTATCATGAAGCAAGAAACTCCTGAAGAAGGACGCTGTGGGTTAGCGCATGGATATTACGTTACCCCAATCACATGAGGTGGCAGTTTGTAGTATGGAGATATTTTCTTTTGAAACTATGTTGAAAGTTATGAAAGAATCCTGTGATTCTGCCCACGGTGTAATGTTCTGATAAAGGGTTAGCAGTCGCACGCATTACACAGGTTTGCTGTTACGTGTGTAATGCAACACGTCACCATCATTCACCGATCGTATTCATTGTGTTACAGAGTTCGACCGCTGAACAACAAGGAGCTGAAAAATGGTGACCAATCCGTCGTCCAGTATCCAGGAAACGGACAGATTTTAGTAAGAATTTCTTTAAAATTTTGTTTTGCATTTTTGTTCTGTTATAGTATTTCCTATCCAGTACGGCTTGAAGCGTGTAGGTTCTGCACAGTTACTGCTGGCGAGCTGCGCTTAAGAATAAGGCTGTGGGAAGGCAAAGAAGTGGGGAGGTATCGTAACTGAACGTAACTCGCCATTTTGACCGATGTGGATTGCGCCATTTTATTATGCAAAAGCATAAAAAGGAGCATAGGAGCTGTGTTAGAAGTTAGTAAGAAGGTTAGTCTCAATACAAACGCAGAAAGAAATTTTGGCCTCCAATGTGGCCATTTTCTAACAAGGTTCCGCATCAAATTATGGAGGCCCGTGTACTGTGAGTAGGATTCGGCCACCTTCCATCTTTAAAGCCTGTTTTCTTAGCAGTCGTGTAGCGTTATGGTAACATTTCTTAGCAGTCGTGTAGCGTTATGGTAACATTTCTTAGCAGTCGTGTAGCGTTATGGTAACATTTCTTAGCAGTCGTGTAGCGTTATGGTAATATTTCTTAGCAGTCGTGTAGCGTTATGGTAACATTTCTTAGCAGTCGTGTAGCGTTATGGTAACATTTCTTAGCAATCGTGTAGCGTTATGGTAACATTTCTTAGCAGTCGTGTAGCGTTATGGTAATATTTCTTAGCAGTCATGTAGCGTTATGGTAACATTTCTTAGCAGTCGTGTAGCGTTATGGTAATATTTCTTAGCAGTCATGTAGCGTTATGGTAACATTTCTTAGCAGTCGTGTAACGTTATGGTAACATTTCTTAGCAGTCGTATAGCGTTATGGTAACATTTCTTAGCAGTCGTGTAGCGTTATGGTAACATTTCCCTATCGGTCCCAAAACAGCAACTTTGCAAAAAGTTCCTCCAAATATATTCTGCATACATTTCATGTCTTTCCCATCCGGGCTATGTGTCCAACCCATCGCAGCCTCCTTGATTTCGCTTCTGTAAGAAACACTAGGGGTCTGTATAAAGATCAGTTTCCTCGTTACGTAATTCCATAAAGTGTCCACTTGCTTTTTCCCGGTAACTTCAGATGTTTCTGTACTAGAGTTTCAAATATTTGTACTGTATTTTCTTCCCAGGAAGTGTGACACATCACCACGTACAATAACCGCACAAAGCAGACGGAGAAACAATTGCCTCGTACCTTTGCTTTTAATGTTAAGTAAAGGGCATGATCCTAAAAGCACAGGAGTTAGTAAAGCGGAAGAATATGTTTAACGATTTTCTGCTTTTCTTCCAGCTTGATCCTGTGGGTGCAGGTCACCCCAAGCCCAGAGTGTTTTCTTATAACGTGGTGTTCGAACCCGGAGCCACGCAAGAAGACGTATTACAATTCTCTGGAATCAAGCGGCTTATCGAGATGGCCGTAGAAGGTTTCAGCACCACAGCTTTCTGCTACGGCCAGACCGGAAGTGGAAAGACCCACACACTCACTGGACCCCCGGGACTGGTAAGCAGTCTTACCAACATTCCTCTCGGCAGTAATTGTGTGCCATTTTTTCTGGCTGACATTTTGCAGAGATTCCAAGATTCTCTTACTCTGCGAAGCAGTGTACGTGTGTAACAGGGTAATTGTTTTCACAGAATTTCGTGGCCGCTGAATTAGGATTGGGTTTGACTGTAATTGCAAGGATCAGAGTTCCTCTTCAGAAGCAGTAGCCGCGTATTTTGTCAAAATATTGCCCACTTGATATGAAACCCTAATTCTCAACAGCCCCCCGCTGGTTCTTTGACTGTGGGCTATGAGGCCAGCTTGTATTGTTCTTTCCTGCAGTTTGAGAAGAATCCAGATCCGTTCTCGGAGGATCACGGCCTCGTTTTCCGCTCCTTTATGTACCTGTTTGAACTGCTGAAACAACGGAGTGACTTCCATTTCGTACTGAAGGCTTCCTTCCTAGAAATATACAACGAAAAGGTATGCCTAATCATCACATTATTACTTAATGCTTGAACTTGCGCGCGGATTTCCTATCCGTCCAGTGTGCTCCAGTTTAGATTTCTCACATCTCCGTCACCTCAAACAGTGCCCACGCGCTGTATTCTATTTCAGAGCATTTGCAAGCGCACACCCACCCACCTGGGAACGCATTTCATAAAATTCACTCTAGAAGAGGCCATGAAGGCCGAGAAGGAGAGTAGAGGTATTGCTCTACTCCTTCCTTAACCTCGGTGCTAGATGGGGATGGGTGGTGAACGCCACGCCCCGGTCGCTTTACCGACGGGAAAGAGACCTGGTACCCGTTGTACAGGAGGCCGGATGGGCCGGCATGGACGGATGAGGGAATTCGATACCCCGACCGCCCAGCCCCGCAGCAAGTCGCTATGCTGACTGCGCTATCCTATCCCGCGGTAACGCATTACATTCTGGTTGTTGTAAAGATGGAATGTGTGACTAAAGTGCATCAATAAATTTGCAATGAGAGAGCACAAGTGGCGGGCATCCTGGTACTTGGTCGGTACGGATTGTCTGTTCTCTTCCAAGCCACTTGCTGACACGTTTAATGGGTGAGGGGCAAAGGTACTGTGGCTCTGCAGTCGTCAGGGCTTTCCAGTACAGCCGTTTGTCAGTCTGTGACGACAGAAACCTGCCCGTAAGGAGCCTGTGTATAAACTGGCGGGCACCTCGACCTTGAAAACGTGTGCTGATGCAGCGCCCTGTAACAGATCATGCCGCACATTAGCAGGCACAAAACAGGCGCCACAAATAAGTAAGTTCTTGCAAACCAACAAGTGTGTGTTCAACCAGTCTTGGATGTGTGTGCTTTAAAACCCACAAAAGTTGTCCGCGCGTATTCATCTCCACTAATCATTAAACTCACCGCGTATCCATACTGCGGATATACGGGTTTGCTGGGTAAGTCACAAACACACCTTCCTGCCCCGCAGTACAGGTAAAGTAATGGAAAGACGAGTGAAGGAAAGTTCAAGAGGGACTTAGAACGCATAAAGTGTGCTGTGAAATACAGTGGTGATCAAAATACTCGTACATTAGAAGAGCGGCTGCGGGCAGTGGCAGTAAGTTTAAATGAAAAATGGAATGGAAGAAAAGAAACAACCATGTCGTGAATGAGGGAATGTAAAACGGAAAACAGAGTGAGGATGCCTGAAGGGAGAAAGGAACTGCAATTGTAGATCTTCTACAGTAACTGGTTCCCAAGCAATACTGATACAGTGATTACCCCGTTGTTGGTGACGAATATAACGCTGAAAGCGACGGCAGTCCGCCTGCAGCCACTCCCCGACTTACGACGATCCCACTTAGGACAAGTCGCAGTTACGACCACAGTTTCCTTTGGAACGTTTCAATTCAACCTACCATAAAACTAAATCTATAAAAAATCGTTAAATTATGTGCCTTAAAAATTTCATTAAAATTTCATTTCCAACTGCATTTTGAATTGTGCGCACCGCACCAACTGTTGATTATGACAGCGCCCGTCACTGGGACAACAGACACACTAGCCTGTTTGTTTGGATCCCCCTCGACCTCGTACTTTCAACTTACGCCCAATTCGACTTACGACTTACGACCAGGTGTTCAGAACGTATCCTGTTCGTTAGTGTATTAGCAATGAGTCGTACACACCCCAGTCAGCTAGCCACTAGCGTCGGATCCGGGTTGAGCTGGATTCTTTGTTTGTAAAATGATTGCATTTATGTAGCACAGCCGGGCGAAGATAATGTTTGAGGTCTTCGCTCTTCTGGAATTTTACGCAGCGTAATGTTGGTTGTTTTAACGACGTTTTGGGACAACCTTCACGACGTAAACTATAGACTGTCCCGAAACGTTGGACGACAACTTACCAACATATGCTACGTAACACTGCAGAAGAGCGAAAACCTCAGCTGCGTACATTGCGGTGGAAGTCTGAAATCTCGCAAAAACGTTTCTATTCCTTTTCATTTTCTCTCAGATTTGATTATAATGTAGCACGTAACTGTATGGAAGAATACACTAAAAGAACCCAAAGGCTGCCTTCTTGTGTGTGACGCCATGTAGTCTGTTAGCCAATATAGACCGTGAAGATGGAGGCAGTAAATTCCTCCGAAGCAGTCTTAACATTCTACCAGACTACATGACGTCATGTACCACAAGGCAAAGCCGCACGAGCCTGAAAGCTTCTACCAGAAGAACGTTTTCAGGGCTTGTTCTTAAAACATTTGTCAGTAATTGCAGAAGTTGAGCTGAAGCCATTTGAATATTTTATGCGTGTTCTGACTTGCAAACTGTATTGCAGCTGGGCAGGCCGCAGAGAGGTTACAGTACAGTAACAACAGCGCTACGGGAGGGAACAGAAGTAAGGCAGAGTACGGACAGACACAGTCACTAGATACATTAATTGTCTGCAAATATTTAAGCAAAGCCTACTGGGAACAAACCTACAGCAGGTGTTCGACTTTCTGTAATCTATAACATAAAGTACAAAGTGTTGTTGTGCTGTCTGAACCAGATAATGAGTGGACAGAAGAGACGACGTGCGTGTAATCAAACTTTAGGGGATCCATTTAGTGCAAAGTTGTAAATTATATTTTCGTTGTAGAGGACACGTGTGGCTATAAAACAGCAGTCTAAATGTCGTAAACATGAAACTTCTGATACGTCCCCGCACCATATGTTAGTAGATGTGACAGAATACATGTTGCTTCTGTAGTGCTGGTACAACCGGCACTTGCGAATACTACACAGTGGGCCCAATTATACCACATTTTCTAGTTGCATAGTGCTTTGCAACGGGAGTGCCGCGACAGTTTGAGTTTATTCTCAATCCTGCGCAATGAACAACCATACACAACCTCTGATAATAGCAATGATGTCTTCTTCTTCATCCGTGCTTTGCCATACCATTGGCCTGCGTTTCTTTTTGCTGGCTAACTTACTGCTGTGTCAAAACGTCTGTCAGCAAATAGTTGTCATTTCTTCCATTTGTGCCTGTTTACTTTTATAATTTTGCCATTTTTCGTAAAGTCTTCGTATTTGTTGCACGCGACATTTGTCCCGAGTTTCAATGAGAGCATCGCATGTTTCTGCGTGTCTTATAATCGCAGTGCCCACGGTGTGCTTGCTTTGGGCGAAACTACAAGTAAAAATGCGTGCTTGTTCTGCGAGAACCAGGTGCTGTGCGAACACCCTGCTTAGCGGAACGAAACACAACTCAGTACATGTATTATGATATTAAATTGTTAGTACGGATTTTCCGAAGTGTCCTCCAATCTGTCGATCTTCGGTGAACTGTGACGCATGTTGCACGAAACTGTGCGAACTTACATCACACAGCACTGTGAGGGACAGTCGTAAAAGAATAGACATGTGTCCGTCGGTTCAAGTGCGCACGATTTCATGACAATACGTGATTTGGTGTGGGTTGGGACACTAATTATAATTTAGCGTGACACAACATGGAGGGGGCTGGGGAACACTGCCGTACTCAGTAATCGGCCTGCTGCCATGCGAAGTGCAATTAATGTGGCAGACAAAATTCAGTACTGAGAGATACAGTGTGTAGTGCATATTGACTGGGGAAATCTTCTTGGGCTACAAACCGTGTCGGATACCTGCTGTCTTCACTAGCAGCGCGTAATGATGATGACAGACCCGGTCTCCAGATGTGCCACGTCGGACGTAATTGACAGACTGTAACAACGTATCGCTTTCAGCTGCAGCTAAAGTGTTACAAGTTACAAGCATGCATGTCGTGCCAAGATTAGGAGTGTGTGGAGTTTTACCTCCATTCCGCCATATGCCTTGATGTTGTGCATAAGGACTTTGCCTTTACGAATTTTAATTTTCTTCTGGGATTCCACTTATTCTGATGTTTTTTTTTCGAGGTTTCTTTCCTGCTGGGGTGTGAATGTTTATTTCATTCTCATTCGACATTTTTCATGTTTATTATTCATAATCATCCGCTCACATTTTTGTAACATATAATATCTGAAACTGAAATCAGGACTGCACAAATATACAAAATTGAAAGATGTATTTTTAAATTTGTACACAATAAACACGTCTTGTGTAGTCTGTGGCCAGTTGTATAGTCGCCTTCTTTCTTACGTGCCCATTGATACCTCTTTTGTCTTGTGTACATACTGTGTACCGCGTTACGCCCTGTTACCCTCCGCCCGGTGTTTAACCATGCGCAAGGAGGAAAAGAGGAGTCACGAATATTCCTAAATTTTCCGACACATTCCGAAAGTCGACTACTGAATTCATATATTTGATTTCTTGACCCAGACAGTGATACTGTAATGTTACAACAATGTACTTCTTTAAAAATCAGTAGAATTGTTCTGCATTTTGGTACTAGCAAAATGTGCAGAAGCTTCAAGAAGTACTAAATAGTCAAAACCCGGTCATTGCTAAAAACTTAAAAGCCCACGGCCCGGACGAAAAATTTTTGGGCCGAAAAAGAAGACTAATCCGGGGAAAACATGACGTATTGTGGCCCTAAAGTGGGCTTGATAGGGGCCCAGAACCGTCAGAACTTGCGAGTATTTCCTCCCATCCGCATCGTCCAACAGCAATCATACAACACAGCAAATCATTTGACATTTACCGGTGCGGTAGGCCTGTAAGTATTGTGACTTTTCCCATGGACATCACCCTTACAGGGTGCTAAATATTTCAGGCCGCTAGCACTCGTGTGTCTAAATCATCACCGCCACTGCCTGTCCAACAGACGGACTATCAATCATGCAGCAGCAGCCATATCAATAATTATCTTAGACATGCTGCGTCGGTTAGTGCAGTGTTTCTCAACTGAAGCACCGCTGAGTAAATCTACGTGCACCCCGAATTTTCGGAATTGCATTATGTTTCTGCCAGCAGATATCTCCTGTTGGTTCTTGTTAATAGACTAATCGATTCGGGGTGCCGCCAGTTTATTTTACGCACACATTATTTTGGCCATGGCCCCCCCCCCCCCCACGCAGCCTCCTTTTCAATGGGTACCGAAGTTGTTCTTCGCGGATAAAGCGGCCGGGACGTATCACAATGTAGCCTCTAGTTTACGAGTAAGCGGAGCTACGCTTCTGCCCTCCTATACGCCTTCATGACGTGGAAAGGGAGATCTTTACCTTTACCTTTAATATCTGCGAGACACTGCGCATGTGCCGAATGCGGGCAAGTATTTCTGTCTATCGCCTGCCATTTGCTAGTATCTTCAAGAACACGAGCCATTAGGAACTCTTCTGTTGGACCTTGATGTCGTGTGGCTGTCAAGATTGGTTGTGTTTTGGGATGTGACGTCAATATTCTCGTAGCTCGTTACGAACGTTTCGGTGGAACCTGTTGCTTCCATCTTCAGGGAAGAGCAGAGAGGCGTCAGCTTCCTCCGGAAATTTGGTAACAAGTTACCGTGCCACACAGTGTCACATCACACAAGACAACAATCTTCAGGGTCAGTGCCTTGAGAACCGGAAGTTTCCCCTCCACGGAATTTCCTTCAGTAGGCCTACTCAGTTATCCCAGTGTAAAGTAACAGTGCGCTTTTGAGGGAATTTACCGGTTCATTGCCACGTTCGCAGGAACCCGTCAGTGAATCATCCGCTTAGGAAGCTGAGGTTGTCCACTCCTGTACCTTTCATCCTTAATCGTGCCACGTTACAACTAGCCCGCTGATAGCACAGTCCAAACCCCCCGCAGCTGAACATCATCTAGAGCCAGTTTTATCAATCTCCCGTCCTCACAGCTTATTTCCCTAAGATTAATCTTAATGCTTTCCAACCGCTCTTTTCTCGGTCTTACAGCAGGCTGCTTTCCTGGAGGTTGCCTAAAAAGTTCTCTACAAGTTTTGTGCCTGTACTTTCCAATAGGCTACGCTGCCACACTCCCGCAGTTACCTTGATTTGATCACCTGCATGTGTAATGGAGCTGCCGCCCACATAGCATCCCAAACGCATGCATAAGTGTATTGTTTTTAGGCACAGATATTTCCCTGCGCACTGGGTTTCTAAGCGTTTGTAATTTGAATTCCTGCTCCACAGTAAGAGGCCACGTTTGACAGCCATGATGCTGTGGCAGTAAACATTTTATCACATTAGTTTTAATTTTTAGTGTGTGAAACGTATTGGGCACTTTCCATTGCCTCTTTTGGTTAAAAGCGCAACATTTCGTAAGCTGCCTCTGTTTTTATCTAACGAACTTAGCAGGGTAGTTTCAATAATTTACTTGATGTCGGAAGCAGTGACAGCGTCCAAAATGCGCTTTGAAGCAAAAGGAGACGGTGCAAGGTGGCCAGTATGTTTTTCATTCAAATAAAATGACTTTTTCAAAGCTTGTGGACTTTGCCTACTCGAGTGTTAATGTTTGTGTCTGCAGCAGTTCACTCAGTTCCACAGAACGCGGTTCGGGAGCCGCTGACACACTCCGTGCGGGACATTCGGAACATTGCGTGTTTCAGTCAGGCTTTGCGCGTAAGAAGGTTCACTCGACGAGCTTTGGTTTTCAGTTGATGGGAGTAAATAAGGGCCCAAGATTGACAAGACTGATTGAACTCTAGACGGAAATGTCGCAATAAATACACTAACATGCAATTCCGAAACAAAAAATGGACTTGTGATTATTTATGTCGCTGTTTCCGAAAGGTTAACAGCATTTGAGGTCAGTGCTACCTCTCGAATTTAAATGTAAAGGGAACAGAAATCTAAAGGTCCCGTTAATAGACTGTTTCAAATTTCAGTATGTCTATTTTAGCCACTAGACATGTGTGCTGTAATCCTGTAGTTAGCGTCAGATGATTGATTCTGCATTGATTCTGGCTTTATATCTATAATGATCCTGTACGGATTTATATTCTTAAGGTGACACTGCAAGGAATATTAATGTGTCAGAAATGTAGCGTGTGTGATCAGTGTAATTCGTTCAAAATTTCTGTCGGGGATCTTCCAGGGAAGATGCTTGTCTGTGGATTGCAAGAGGCAAAGTTACTGTGGCAAAGCAGTGATATGTAGGCGCGGGGATGACTCATTTGCTGTGATGTCTAGGCTATGGAATGAATGACGGGGGTTCGATTCTTACGAAGATAGTGAGTTTTCCTTTACCGCCGCTCCAGACCGGCTGTGGGGCGCACCCGCCCTCCTGTCCTGTGGTGACTGGTGGCTTCTGCACTGAGACAAGGCGGCAGACGAGTGAACCTGACCACTCGCTTCTATCTAATGCCAAGGCTAAAAATGCGTGGCGGTATACCATCACGCCCTATAAGTCTTAGTGGCGTAGTGCCTAATTAAGCTCACAGACAGCCTTAAGAAATAAAATGATGGCGAGGCGATAAAAACACTTGCAGGTGATTGATCTCCTAAACCCCGGCACTGTGCGGAAACCGCTGGCTGTGCGATGGTCAAAGAAATCGAGGGGCTTTTTCGTAGAGAACCTCTTCACGGTGGACTGCGAGGAGCTGGACGACCTGCTGGCTGTCCTGGAAGAGGGTAAGTTACTCCTTGAGGTCTCGTCTTCTACTTCTTTTACCCCACACCATATGTGTTGGTTATGCAGCTGTGAATCCGTCACAGTAGCCTCGTTTGTACCAACAGTAAAGGTAGATTAGCCTTGAAGACGGGGGAAGATTTGACCTTCCTTAAATCCAAGAAATAAGTAACAGCTTCCTGCAGTGTCAATACTGTATTTAGGTGACGTCAACAGAACTACACATACTCCTTCTATTTGATAATCCCTTCCTTCCTTCCTTCCTTCCTTCCTTCGTCATCCTGTTTTTCTTGTCTTAATATTTTTCGTGTTATTCTTTTCTGTCCTCAGCTTCTCCTCAATTATTTTCCCTTTCTCGCTTCTTCCTTGAACTTGTGACACATTCTTCTCACAGAAATAATGAAATTACGAAGGCAGAGACGCGTTCACAATAACGTACCGTGCAGGCTGGGTGTTACTGTGCTGCCAGAAGTAATACAAACTGTGCACTGAGTGCGTGGAAGCACTGCCGTATTTACTGACATATAAAATTACAAAGTGGTTAAAGACCTAGCACTTTACATTAGTTGTAGCCTGTATTTAAGTGTGTCCTGCTTATCCTACTTGTGCACCGACGGGGAAGGCACACTGTGCATTCAGCAACTTAGACTGCTGTCTCTTTTGTGTGCAGGTATGAGGAACCGTTCCGTAGGGCGACACAACATGAACGACTACTCCAGTCGCAGTCACACGATCCTCACCGTTCGCATCACGTCTGAACAGCAGGTACGAGTGGCGACTTACCCCTGTCTCGTGCCGAGTTTGAGAATGATGAGAGCAACACCTCCAGCTGCCAGTATGCTCTTATGGCATGAACAGGGGTACATTTACACTTCTAACTCGGACTTTATACAGTCGGGGTTGCATTGATGGCAATGAATAGTGAATTGGAAAGGATGTAGAAGGAAGCGATCTACTGTAATTCAGGGTATTGCCCCCGTATTTGGCTGGAGAGACTGAGGAAAGCGAAAACCACAGGCTAGGCAGTGTCCCAGCCGAAATTCGAACGGGCACCTAGCCAGTACAAGTTAGAAGCATCACGGCCTGAGCCAGTCTCTCTCCAGAACTTGTTTCGTGTGTGTGTGTCAGGCAGCAGCCAGTATTCAAGAGAGTTGCCTTTTGAGGGGCAACCGCAGAACCGGCGGGCAATTTGAATTCGGTGTGTGTGTTATTTTCCTTTCCCTCTTACGTGGTTTGTTTATTTATCTCTTCTTTCTTTCTTTCTTTCTTTCTTCCTTCCTTCCTTCCTTCCTTCCTTCCTTCCTTCCTTCCTTCCTTCCTTCCTTCCCTCCCTAGCAGTGCATTAAGACGCCCTGTTTGTACTGCCACTGCATCACAGTACACCATGTCACTGACTTGCTGTTATGCACTGACAGATGGGAGAAGATGGAGTATTCATTTCCAAACAAGGGAAGATCAACTTCGTAGACCTGGCCGGTAGCGAGATGACGAAGAAGACACACAGCGAGGGGAAGACTCTAGAGGAGGCTAATAACATCAACAAGTCCCTCATGGTCCTTGGTAAGTGCCATGGAATTCAGCAACTGCAAGCCTTCTAAAGTGGAAACAAGTTAGAAGATATTTTAGTCTTGTGACTAATACAGTAAATTAATGCAAAATTAGCGCTATGTAACCGAAGGAGGGAAAGATAAATATATGCAAAGGGTGAAAATTAAAATAGTACTCATACGTATCTCTAATGAAACCCGAAACAAACGGATCCCTCTCTTTATCAAAAATTTCTCCAGTCCTGTGAATGTATGGTGAAAACTAACGTAAAATTGCCTGTGATGAATGTAAAATGCTTGTGGCGTAAACAGAAAGGCAAAGACGATTTGAATGGAAAATGGTCTGCTTGAATATTTCTTGTTTCTTTATCTTATTGGTATTCTTTTCCAACAGGTCTCTGTGTAATAGCAAGCCAAGAGAGAGAGACTAGATTAGAATAAATTCCCTAAAAGTTTTTTCTATGAGGGTTGTGTCCGGTATAGGAGTAATTGTAGCAAGCTTATGGTACAACCATGGTATATAATTGCTAAATATTTATGAACTTTTACCAATTGATCTTAATAATTCCTTTATCAAACTTAACCAAATCTGTGTTTTACATGTCTTTCCTAGACGTCTCCTTAAATGAAACAACAAAACTGTGGTATCAAAGCTATAGAAACAAACAATCAATACATCAAAAGGCTGTCACATTTTCCTGACCTCAAGTACGAGAAAGGAAAAGAAAAGCACGTACCCTGGATAACCCTTCTGAATATCCAATACGTGTACTTCTGTTGTTGACATTTCATTACGTTTATGCATTTGGTTTTTGATAGCCTAACGGAGCAGTACTGAACCCTACGCTTGTATGTGGAAAGTGACGTTCAGATCGTCATCATGCAGTTTGAACTGCTTATTGATGATGCTTTGGAATCATTACCAGCAGCAAAGACAATGTGTCACTCAAGCGGATCTATAATCTAGTGAGC
Organism: Coptotermes formosanus; assembly: GCA_013340265.1. Lineage (NCBI taxonomy): Eukaryota > Metazoa > Arthropoda > Insecta > Blattodea > Rhinotermitidae > Coptotermes > Coptotermes formosanus. The sequence goes on along the minus strand of BLKM01006290.1, from coordinate 161,419 downwards.
CAGAGTACACTGTTTGCTTGTCATGTCACTTAATTTCTGATATGTAATATTGTATGGCACTCGAATGTTCTATTAACGGCGTATATTAAAATCAAGAGGGAAGCAACTTGATCACCATTATTAATTGCATTTCTCTTTATAAGGAAGTGGAGAGTTACAAAATATGATAATTAAACACCTGACTGGTTCTGTAGAGGGAGAAAAATAAGAATTATTTTAAACTTTTGTGAATGTGATCAACATTGGAGTACTCATCTTCTAACTTTATATGACTTCTCAATGTATGTTGCACACGGAGAAGCTGGTGGAATCCAATTTCTTAATGTTCTTTCAGTACTGTTGCTTCATTGCACAGTGTGTCTTCAGGCCATTCAAAACGAGACCCTTTCAAGAGAACAAACAGTCACGTGGGGCGACATCAAGCGAGGACTGTGTATCTTACAACACCGGTATTTGCTTTTAGCCAAATGTCATTTTACCTAATGTACTGAGAGGGGAGGAGCATCATCACGACCCGAAATGCATGTGTGTGATCACGGACCGGAGACGGTCGACGAGTGGTCTGCCATAAACTTTCAGAACTCTTATGAAGTACGGCTTGGTCACCTGTTTCAATTAGAGGAGCTCCTTGTACTATATAATTCCCCTGAAGTTTACGAAGCAGATAACGTATGATTTCGACATTTACTTCCGCATTTGGGCCGTTTTTGGTCTAGGGGTCTCTTGATGTTTTCATTTTAGAATTTGGAATTTTGTTCCTATGTCATAATTGAAGACCAAACGTAAATTATGATTGTCAGTTACCGTAACTTTGATGTTCTGGATGGACAGAGCAGTAAACCTTCTGAAGTCAAACTGGGCTTCAAGTCATCCAGTAGTTGAAGAGGAAAACAAGAACAATGTGGGAAGAAGAGAAGGAGAAAAGTCAGTATGAGGAAAGAATAAGAATCTAAATGGCAGATTAATAATAATAAGCCGAGAGAAAAAGACGAAGGAGTGCAAGAGGAGGGGGTGGAAAACAAACTTAAGAAAAGAATAGATAGGACACAAAGGGCAACAGGAGGACAGAGAGAAAATGAAAGAAGAATGAGATGTAGGAGGATAAATAATAGACTGACCTCTGAAGCACAATCAGGGCACAGACAGGCAGGCAGTAAGTAACATGTGCTCGGGAGCTTGTCGTACATGGTTGGTCATCTTGTTTGGAGCCAAACCTGTCAATATACTGCATGTCTAAAGACAGTCGCTTGCAGTTTTAATGATACCCTTATCGTGATCCCGCAGTTCAGCTGCTGGCAGTACCCCATTATTCAGAGGCATCACTACTCTGACAGTGACGAACCACACCGTTCATCACTGTTTCGAACTCCTTAAATGTCAGGGTCAAGGTACTAGAAGAATTCGACACAATTAATAATTCTGATCCTTTCCATCAGCTACGTCAGTTCTGAGATGTTTTAGAAGTACTGCACTATATTTAGACTCCTTGGAGCTTCACAAGACATTACTAATCTATTTGTGAAGTCAAAAGATAATGTGAAACGGCCTCTTCTAGCTTCAGTGGTGGAGAAGCCTGTGTATTCTCTTTCAGTACATATTCATCTGGTGGTGTATATTCTTTATTTAAGATGGTAGAAATGTCCTGTAACATAACAGATTATCGATCTTCATTTCTTTTACAACTTCGATATTTGTAGAAGAAATGAATATGTTGAAAATAATTCCATCTGTAAAAAGTTAGATTCTGTGTGCTTAATACACGTAGTATATGAGGAATGCCTGTACTGACTAAATTGGGCACGTGAAGTCACTGTGTTGTTTTGGACACATATTATGAAATGAATCTTGTGTTCTTTCAGGGTACTGTATTGCTTCACTCAGTGACTCTCGCAAGAAGGGAGGTCACATCCCATACCGGGACAGCAAGCTCACAAAACTGCTGGCAGACAGCCTAGCTGGAAATGGTGTTACTCTCATGGTCAGTATACAGACAATGATTTGGAATGTGACTTCCCAAGTGTTTGATCAAAGTGACACAAAGTTCCTTGTGAGGTCACTATTTCTGAACATATGGCACAACACCAGTTACAGTTTATTTTGTTGTTAAAGTTACAAAAACATTGGAATCAGTCCAACATTTGAGTTGAATGTGATTTTTGTAATACCACAATGAAAGCGACAATGGATCCTGTTTGAGGTCAAAGCATCTAAGCATATAAAACGCCACTGCCCCCATCTTTTTAAAAATTCTTAGATGGTCTGACATTGTACTTCAATACATATATTTATAGTGTGAAAATGAGCGGAATAAGGGATTCCCTTTGAGGTCAGTCTGTCTGAATGTATGATAAGATAGCAACTTAATTTTAATTTGAGGTTCAGAAGTGTCTGTCTCAGGCCAACACTGGACCCAAATGTCATTTTTAGACTGTTAGGGTAAGTCCCCTTTGAGGTAACTAAATTTGAACATGTGACCTGCAAGCAAGTACAACTTAACTTTGTTTAAATCTCAACACTATTGGGCTCAGTGCTTGAAGGTGAGTAAACAATTGAAGGCAAATTGTCTGAGGCCCTATTAAGGAATAAGTACACAGCTGTAAGTGCATTTAGTTTTTCCATGTAGTCATCCACTATTCAGTGCATTTGAGTGACTGGTCTGTAAGTTTCCTGGTTCAGTCATAACATAGGTGGTTCAATTGCAAATGGAACCCAAATGCATGGCAAGATTAATGACCTTGCATTTCATCATAACGTATACATAACCTACAGCATGTTACAGAGAAAGCTGGAAATGACGTCCTTCATCTCTGAGACATGCTTGACACCTGGTGCACACATTGTTAAACACAGTTTGTATTTCTTGTCTACAAATTGCCGATGCTGCGGCTTGATGGTTTCTTAAAGTTCGTCCCCTGTGTGTGTGTGCATGTGTGTGTGCGTGCGCGCGTGCGGATTACTTTTATGTGCATTGTCTTTGAAATTTCCACACACATAACTGTCATATGTGGTTAGATCGGGCGAATGAACAGGCCACAAAGACTACTAATTATCGCATTATACTTCAACCTTAGTGTCATGTAATGGAGCCTCGTACAAGGGTCGGAATTATCTGCTGACCGGTGTGTGTGTTATGCCAAGTGTGTACATGGATATTTCAGTAAAACCACGCCTCGTCTGTAAAATAATTTACCAATGGATCAACTTCATCACCACTACACACTGCTTTACAGAACCAGTTACCGAACTGTACCCTCGCCGTAAGGTCTGGCTCCTGGAATTTTTGTACAACTGTAAATATGTGTGTTTTCGAGCAGAGTAATGTCGTGGCTGCACGTACAGATGACTTCGAAATCTCAGTCTCCTGTGATAACCATCTTAAAGATTGTCTTGGAGTTATTCTTATCGTGCTCCAATATTATCTATGTCTTCTGAAAGCACATGTCATGATTGCCATCGTTACTTATTCAACAATGAACTGCAAACTTTTTTTGAAATTTGTTCACTATTTGATGTGTTGTTGATTTCAAAGGAACTGAAACACCATAAAACCATCTTCTAAATTTCCTGTGACACTTTCCATTTGATTTCTTTCAAAATCATGTGTGTTAAACTGTACTGCATGCTCACAAATGCAAGAAGTATAGGTAAAGCTGTACTATGCAGTTCTATCACATTCATCAAAGCTGCACAGTGCAAGCAACTGGAGAGTTGTTGTCAAACTCAGATTTGATCAATCTTGTTTCCAGATTGCATGCATTTCCCCTGCACGGTCGAATGTTAGTGAGACGATAAACACATTGCGATACGCAGCCAGGGCTAAGAAGATCAGGACCAAGCCTATCGTTGTCATGGTAAGCAACTCACACCATTAGTAACTGCAGATCATCTGGATATATAATTACTATCAGGGGTGCACAAATTTCCAGAAGTCTACGAGGTACCTCAAAATTTTAGGTGCCAGAAGGGTAACATGAAGCAAGATCAATACTGAGGATCTACAAATAAAAAATTTGGTCATCATGGTGACCTTGTGCCCGGGATTTGTGCACCGATGAATTATGATATAAAAAATCTTGAGTTGGGATTTCCTGCAAGGAATTTATATTATGAGTATTTCTGGTATTCTTGAGTCATGCTAAGTACCTAGTGTTTAACTATGCTAATAATATAAACTCCTGTCCTCTAGTTGGTGAATATTCCTTTTGCCAAACATTCTATCTAACACATCATTTTCAGATATAAATTTAAGCTGATCAGCATCCCAGAAGATCAAAGAACTCAACCACACCGTGGCAAAGGCCTCAAATTTCACTTGTTTGGACACTTTTAATCAATGTTTCTTTTTCAGTGTAAGAGATTAATTTTCAGAACCATAAAATCTGTTCATATTTTATAAATGCGGGTTTCCCCAGCCCCCTCTCCCCCCATTCCTCATTTGTTTTGTTTCAATTTATTACAGATCCATATCTAGCCTTCTTATTACATAGCCAGTCATGCTAGAGTTACAACACTGTATACAATCATAGAATACAATACCGTGTACTGTATTTTTTACCTAGGCTACACATTGCATTAAAAAATATTTTCAACAGAAACTGTATGCAACGAATTATTCCCTTGTAAGCATATTTTGTGGCCGTGTTATTTGTCACATACACCCCTGCCAGTGGACACTGATTCAGTCCCTACACTCATGGATACAAACTGCTTGTTTCTACATGGAAGGAAATCAAGGTTTATAAAAAGTACAAAACAGAAGTCTTAACATGTCATAATTTTGAAATATGCAGTGTGAACAAATATTTAATATTTGAAGCTAAAGAAATATTCGCATCTGAAATTTAATTTGTCACTTTGCCAAGTCCAAAATAATAAGCGAGTATTGCTGCTAGTATGAATGGTGGGAGCAATAAAGGGTATGACTCCCATACTGCAGTGTGACTTTCCACTGATAGGATCCACGAGAGGCACTGATCCTGAGTCTGAAGCGGGAGGTGAATGCTCTGCAGAATGAGAATGATCACCTGCGTGCAGCCATCAAATTTGCACAAGATAAGCCTCCAGGAACTGCTAGCTCTGACCCAGGAGTCAACTCTTTTATGCAGGGTGAGTTAATGACGCATTCCCAAAGAGATGCCATAGACATTTGAGCTATTAGTCATATTTTGGCTTGATTTTAATGATCTGCAGCAGAAATTAATCTGGGTAATATTTCAAAAGTCACTTTCTTATTATTATTACACACCACATTGCCATTAGAGCAACAAGTCACTTTACCATTTAACACAACAAATATTGTACTGTGCATCAGAGTTAGAAATTACTTTTCAATTTGCAGAATGTATCTCATATGTAAAAATGTTTTAAATAAAAAATGTAGGTCTTTATGTCATGTTACAGATCATTCTCTTTGTACGTACGATGAACTATCATGGGGAAGTGCTTAAATTACACATGAGTTCGAAGTGAAATAGAGGTTGTGCCCATCTGACAAATACTGAAATTAATTGTACTCCATACATTTTAATTTGCAATTTCAATATCAAAGGTTGACTGAAATTTGTGTAGCACTCTCAGTCATGAAACAGGTGAAATATGGATATGATATGTCATTATTCATGGCCATAAGTGCTTTGATGCATTCAAAAATAATGCTGAGATTGTTCTACAAATTGGGTTGTGGCCTAGTTTGACGGAAAGTAACATAGGGGGACACCAGAACGTATATACCGGTTTAATACTTGAGTCTGTAGCACAAGATATTTGATTGTTTGTGCATACAAACGATCAGTAATTTTTGCCTGTCAGTTGCTTGGGCCCTTAATTCAAATAAAGCATCATCATTGACTCTTCAGCTCTTTTAGAGTTCACGACAAAATGCTTTTACTGGGATGGGGTTGCAGCCCCAGGTCCAATCCCTAACCTGGAGGACCTGGCCTCTGTATTTCTATCCCCCAAAGATAGAGTGGCCCAGTTATACCCCCAGACACCAGCTACTCAGTTTAGCTGTTCTCATGCTGTGGTCAAAACATGGGACAATTCAAATGAATACGGAAAGAAAATAGCAAGTGAATCAAGTCTACTGGATCTCTGTTCAGGCCTATATTTTTAAATTATTACCATTTGTCCAAACTAAAATTATAAGGGGATGTTCAATAACAATAAATGTGAGAGTGACTGCTGGAGGTGTGTACGTGTTATGTTATCACCATAAACATTGAGAATGCATACATTTATTCACTAAGCATTATGTGCCTCTTCCACAGAGTTGCATAATCTGCTGTCCTCCTAAATCCCACAACTTGCTGTACTTCATCGACTGAGTAAATTGATCAAAGATGATGAATATGAGAGTTTCAGGGAGAGATAAGAACTGTGCTGTAGTCTTAGCAGTGTTGGCTATGGGGGGTTGGATGACTCAGTATAGGTGAAAGGTGTGCTGTTGGTAGATCTATATCAAATGTACAAATCAGGTAGTTTTTCCTAGTTGAGTTTATGTTGAACCTTGAAATCTGACATTCGTCTTTAGGTTTGAATATCTTTCAGTCTTGGAGTGGAGGTGGGACTAGGTCCCTTGGTGCTATGGCCAATAATGGGCCTGTTGCACCAGTTCAGGTTGATAGATGGATGTACTGAATTCTACTTTTGTACTTACGGACTAGGTCGCCTTTTCCTGAAGACACCTCCTACTGTTGACTTTGAGAAGCTAGCTGAGATGGAGGGACAGGAACTGATAGAATTGGTGAGGCACTACATGACAGAGAATGAGGCACTCCGTAAAGAAAATGCAGAGCTGTTCACAACGAGGGAACTCGTCCTCCGTGACCAGGAGCTTGTGTGCCGTGAGAATGAGAGGTTACTCAAGAAACTGGAAGATGTGAACTCGTAAGTTTCAGTACTGTTATGTTTGTAATACTATGGTGCACATGACTCCAAAAGTAAAGTCTGGAATTTATTTCTCATTCATTGCTATGTTGTGTCACATAAATATTTGCTAAGGAATATAAATCATGAAGAAATGTGACACATTTTTGATATTTTCCATCATCTCAGTCGAAAAGCACCCACATTTCAGACAATGTCTGCCTCCCAGAGGAGTTCTCCCTGTGCCCCTCTCCACCTGAAGTCAGACAGAGATCCATCCTCTGAAGCACTGTGGGCTCTTCTTCACATTTGTTTTAATATTCATGTACCCATAATATTCACAATTTAATTGTAACCTGAAACTGGTTCATCCCTCTTGATAAAATTTTATTAATGGGTGTTACAGTGTGTGTTGTCGTTCACCCATCATTCCAGCTAGACCAACCTATTCTGGCGAAATGTTGAACATGTCGGCAAGTGGAGATCTTGACTCCACAAATGTTTGGGTTAATCCCCTGAGTGGAAGCCTTTCCAGCACTCTAGGTGGCTCCACCAGTAGCATATTGCCTGGTCCACGCTTCAAAGTGAGTACAAGAAATTTATACATTTTGAAGGGTGTGACGTCTATTGAATAGTTACAAAAAACTTATTTTTTGTACCAATCATCACTCCTTAAATGGTAGTCATATTATTGTGTTGTAAAGCAGAGCTTTGCCCCTTTCTCTAATAGCAAAAGGACTGGTATTTGAATATTATAAAGAAGGAGTGGAGTGTTGTAAGTTTCATGACAAAAAGTGAAGGTTTAAAATATTAAAACACACAACTTTGAATTTTACGTCAAAGCCACCAGAACAGATGCACTTTGGCATCAGTTCCTTAGAACTCATCCTATTCTCACCTTGAAATCTATGTGACCTACAAAAATTAGGAACCGCAGTGAAAATAAACATTTCATATTTCTCTTAATCTCTGTTACTTCTTTATTTTTAGTAACAGATTTTAATTTCTTGTATTTTACATATGTGTTATTTATCATCATAATCATCATCAACAGCAACATGATGATGATGATGATGATGATGATGATGATCATCATCATCATCATCATCCAGTGATACCTCCACCGGAGTGTGTTGTGTTTTGACAAAGCCTTCTCCAGTCTTTTCTACTTTCCCATAAGCTCTCCACAGGTATCTGTGTACATTTCTTTCACTTTGTCTCTTCAGTTATCATCATTCAGCATCTTTATCTTTTAAAATTATAATTTGTGGTTTATACAAAATGGTACCATCAGCATTACATTAGCACTGATTACTTCAGATAAATCATAAAGGGACACGTAAATGTTAGAGTGCCAGGCACTATGTCAAGATGGCATAAAATGGCATGGAGGCAAAAGATGCATGCATTTCTTGCCTCAGTGTTAGATTGATGAAAGTGGTCAGTTGCATGCTCCAACTGCTTCATGCTTGGAGAGTGTTTTCTTTTACCCATTGAATAGGGCTAGATGTTAAACCCAAAGCTGGTCTGACAAAGAGAAGCACTTCATCCTCTAACGGCACTCAAACACTGGTCAACCAACCCATCTGCTATGCTGCTGTCATGTGTGTTTTGTTGTTGCAGCAAGAAATACTAGAGGGAAAGAAATCAGCTAAGCCACCACGTCAACTTCCTGAGTCAATACAGAAGGAATTAGATAAAAGAAGTATTGGAAACAGGTGAGGGATACAGTTCCAGTCTGTCTAGCAACTTGCAGAAATGTTTATGGACAGTAACATTTACTCTCCTCTGCTGTAGCTCCAAACAGTTATGCTACAGACCATAGATACGTAGTGGTCCTTCTTTGAGGTGATTTATGACTTATTATTTTAGACTGTAATTATTTGTATATTGCATTGTTTGCTAGTGCAGTTGTCACTTGTTTTCACTCATATTTCTTGACACTTAGACCTTGGTTATACCATTTTTTTACTATCTTTAAATATGCCACATGCATAAGGCTTGTCCATACTACCATATTCACATTTAAGTAATACTTTTGTAATGCTTTTTGTTCATATCCTGCCGAATGTCCACATTTTAAATTTTGTCCCTTTTTGTTCATTTCTTAATATTCTATAGGCACTTTGTCCCTACAGCTTGTAATGTTATTTAATACTTGGTATGTAAAAGAAATTATGGCGTTACTTTTATGTGGTACTGTGTCTAATATAGCATGAAGAACATTGCCGAGTCTTACCGTGAAAAGAGCCACAGGCGACACAACTCATGGGACAATGCCAAGGCGACACATGGATCTACAGCATCTGCTGACAGCAGCTCCTCTGCCCGGAGGAGCAAACTCAAGGAACTTACTGAGTAAGTTTGTATACTGAAGCAATTAAATGGTTCTTCCCTATGTTGCCACTGGATAAAAAATATCAAAGTAAAATGTGAAATTTGGAAAAAAAAGTGGGTTAATTATACGTAACTCTGTTCATTCTGGAGTAATTTTTGAACTGTTTCTGAAGTTTCCATGAAGTAGATGTTTAACTGCCAGACAGGTGAGATAATTATGGCTTTCCCAATGTTTAAAAAAGGTAAGGGTAAAGCCATGTAGGAGAGTGGCAGTATAGTTCCACACATTTTCAACCTTGCAATTATGTGGAGGTAGATGGTGAGTTTCATGAGCCAGCAGCTTCACTTCTGCAGAGAGGGGTCCTTCTGTTCAGTGCAAGGGCTGGCTGGGTCCCAGAGCTGCTGGGAGGTGAGTGTCAGTTCCCCATAGGCTAGATGCTATGCTAACTGAACTAGTTAAGTTCCCACTGTCTAGCAGAGTGGCAGTATTTTTTTGCACAGGATTTTATATCCAACTGTGCTAACTGTACAGTGTCAAGCTTTAAATTTCTGTTTCCCTACTCCATGCTATAATTTAGTTGCATTTCATCCATAAGGCAATGTTAAAGGTGATTCATAGTGTACTTGCTCAGATGAAAATGCTAAGTTTTTTTTTTCAACAATACTACATATATGCATTTATATTATTGCAGTCCTGCTGACGAGATATAACAGTGCCTCTCTGATGTACCTGATTATCACATAATCAGTCTAATATGCTTCTAAGGTATTAACTCTTACTTTTATGTGTAATCAAGGTGATACAAAATTTATGTTCAGAGAATGGCTGGTTCTAATGTACTGAAGCATACTAGAGAACAAATGCTCAGAATTAAATAATGACAAAGTGTTTGGAGCATGTCTTTAGCTATATTAATAGTGTAAGTCGTGAGACATACGTCAGATTGCTTATGGTACAGACATTTCAAGATCTCCCTTTTACATGCAAAGTGTAATCTGTCTGCAGTACATTTGACATGTAAGTTATGTTTTTCTATTTCTTCATGTAAGAACAAATCTGCCATCTGAGTATGACAGTGACTTCAGTGACACATGTTTCAAAACACACTTGTGTGCTGACTTTACGCTTAACTTCAGTCCTTCTGTACTTGGTAGCCTGCATTAGCCTGCTGTGTGAGCATGCTGCAACGTGTAGCCAGTGAGAGAGAAAGCTGAATAAGCCAAAGAAGAGAGTAAGTAAATTCATATGTAAGGATGGTGCAAATTACACATTTGCCTATGAAAGACAAAACTGTGGAACAGAGAACGTGTGAACTTTGAATAGTCAATGTTGTCAGTATGATCACAATGTGCACTGACCATGGATTTATGGCTGCAATAAATATTTTTGCTTTCAATGTCCCATCATTACTGGCTCTGGAACCCACCCAGCCTTCTACCAGAGAATATTTTTGTATGTTTTAGCAGCCAGAGTGTGAAGCTGACCACCCACCTCGATCTAGTGTCAAGCTTAGGTTTGCATGGAACTTTAGTTCAAGCCCCCCTTGCAAGATTTCATGACATGGTGCTTAGGCACACCTTTACCTCTTACACATCACAGTTACATGCGAAGTGACTAGGTGGAGACTAGGTAGCATGTTGGTAGTGTCTCTGAAAGGACACTGGAAAGTTTTCTCTTCACAGTCACCTGAAGTGTCCTAAATCCTTTATCCAAAGGAAATTGGGAAGTCTTTTTCCTAGGGAACAATCCTGCTGCAGATACATTCACTTAAATTGGTGTAATGGGAAGGTCTGGGAATATGTTAAAATCATTGAAAGGTTTTATTAAAATCCCCAATTTCATCATCAAAGTTTCCAACAATATGTTATATTACGACAAAAGTTCCCAGTATTTTTTACGTAATGTTCGTCACTTTGTCTACTTTGACACTATCATTTCTGATGCTGTCAGAGGAGGAATGCCTCGGCATAACATATGACTGACTACAGTAAATTCTTGTGCCATAAGAGATAAAACAAATTCACGGTTTAATTCATACCTATCACACCAAACACGGTTTGTTGAAATCACCTAGTATTACAGCAGGACTTCCATACAGATAAAAACATCTCTTGTTCTAGACGAATGAAATATGGAGTGTCATGAGCCTCACTTCTTGGGCTGATTTTATTTTTGTTAAGCACAAACTATCTCCATTAAACATTCAGAAGCCAAGCTATTCTTGTTTGCAGGTGACACAATGTTGGTTACTCAAAAAAGTTAACATGTCCTTAAGTATGAAGTTTATAATGTTATGGTGGAGCTACAGTCATGGCTTCATAAATTCATTTGCATGTTAAATGCAGTAAAACAAGGACTGTCATTCCCTACTAGATAAAAAAGAACTCTGCTAAAACTCTAAGTCATATTCACTAATAAATATATTGTGTGTAAACCAGAATTCAATTTTATAGGCATGTATTTTAGTGAAAGTATGAAACGGGATGTTCATATGAAGTCACTGAGCTCAAAGTTGAGTGAAATTTCTTACATTATAGTATCTCAAAGGATGTAATGAACCCACACGCTGTACGGAGTATCTTGCTAATTTTCATGCTTATCTGAGTTCTGATTTAACTTATTGCATTGCTGATACTGAAAGCAAATTGAAAAGCACTGTTGTAGGGAGACATATTTCTTGTAGGTAGGTGTTGAGGGATGTGAATGTACTGCCAGTAACTTGTCTACATGTAACAGAAATAGCATATTTTACTAGAATAAATAAAGATAGTTTTGAACAGAATATAAAAACTCACAAATATAATACATGTATAATTTTGGATCCCAATATTAAGTTTTGTAACACATTTGAAAAAAAAAATTGTAGTGAATTCAGGAATGAAATTTACCAAATTACCAAACCACATAAAGAGTTAGGAAAGCTGCTTAACAGGGAGTTGAGATTCTATCTGTGACATACATGTGTTTCGCTCAGTGGAAGAATGTATGTCTTGTAAACCTGGTTGATATTATCTCGTGAGTGAAAGGGTATTTGTAATGCATTATTTCATCCATTGTTAATGTAAATGTATTTATGTAATTCTGATGTGGTTATGTTAGTTATGTACATGTGATTGTCACCTCTGATTGATTGAAACTCAGATGCTGTGTGTCAGGTGTTTGACCAGAATGCGTCAGTAAACTAAACTAAACATGCTCTCCTTATTTCCAGCAATATTCTTTTAATTATATTTATTATAAATTAAGGTTTATTCCACATTCTGATTAGCCCTTAATACCACCATGTTCAGACTGAGGATATGTTTACATTTACTCTTGAAACAGGAAAATTAAAATCTTAGGGCTAGGATCTCTATTTACTTGCAACAAACAGCTCACTAAATTGTCTACATTTTTAATGTAGACACAAATTTTAAGTTTCATACACTCATATTTTCTGCCTCCCTGAAAATTTTACATTTGAAATTAAAAGTTACATGCCCAAAAGAGAAGTTTCACAATTCATAACCTCTCCATTATAAAGGAAATATTTAACAGTTATTTCTGAAGGATATGAGCTTGCCTGTGCCACTGCAAAACTCCTTCTAAAGCCTGAAGCTTCTGTTCATTTTATTCATGTATTCTGGACATGTTACTCTATTAATTACAATTTCTAGTGTACCCTGTTTGCATCATTGCCATTATATTTGATCTACATCTTCTTTTATTCCTATATTAACTTCATACTGTCTTCTCTATTACATATTTTTGTTTTATATAACTCTTGTTTTTTGTTGCTTCTTTGCATCATTTCTTGTTTTCCTCATATGTCTTCACTGATTTTGTGTGATTTGTTGTTCTTTATACTGCTCCTCATTTTCCCCTGGTCAGTCTAAGTACTTGCACACATTATTCTCATTAATAAACTCAACTTGTGTGTGTGTATGTGTGTGTGGGCATTTTCTTGTGTAATAGCGATTATTTGCACATGTGAGATCTGAGAGAGTATATGAACTTAAACAGAGTTTTACTGGGACGAGTAGCTATATGATACGAAGTCACACACCTTGTATCAAACCCACGGTCCAAAAGTAGAAGCAAAATTTAAAAACACACTGCAGGGAATGAATTAATATATGATCATATCCCATCATTTGCCTGGGAGAGTATGAGAAAATTCTGTCAAAATGAGTGGTTCCAGTTGCTGAGCTGTGTGGTTGTACATTACTAACATGTACGTGAATTAATCAGTCTTCTGAGCCATTATAAATATCTGTACATAAGTATAATAGTAATTATAATAATAATATCCTATAATTATATTTTAACTAGCTACAGGACCTAATGAGTGCCAATTTCAATTCCTTTGCAAACCTACCCCAAACAGTTTTATGCAGTGCCACTTTATTTTGAAATATGTGAATTAGGAGCACTGCATCTTTTACAACATGACTTTTGATATATTACCTTCTAGTATACACTATAACCGAATGTCAGTATATTACAGTTTTCGTTACAAGAACATAATAATTCTTGGCGTGTAAAATTGACATCACCATTGTTATATTTAACACCTGATTGCTTTCAATTTTTTCTCCTACATACTTTACCTGGTGTATGATGATGGCTCTTATTTAAGCCAAGCCAGTGAAGACTAGTCTCACTGCGAGACTGACAGTCTGAACTAACACTGCAAGATAAACTGTAATGTAGGGTACACAATTTTATTGTTTTCATATTCTCCATAAAAAATAAATGTTGCACTTCTTAATCTCAAGATTTGGTAGGAAGATTTCTGATCTATTCTCTGTTACTATAACACATTTTAAGTTCTCCAATCTCATCCCTAATTCTCTATCCACTGCTTTGTACCTCATTTTTCATTTATTTCATTTACATTCTTGTGCAGCATCCCAAATCAAGATGGAATTTCACATCCCCTTCAAAGAACATCAACTACATCTATTGGAAGTGTAACCACAGAATCTCCATTGTCTGAAGTTGGCTCACAGAGAAGGCCAGCCTCATTGTCACGGATCACAGGTGCTGAAACTCATGGTGTTATCACATCCTCAGTGTTACCTGACAGGAAAATATTTACTGGGCAAACAGTTCGTAACAATGCATCTTCAGTTGTCAGTCACAGCAGTCTATTTCAGTTGCCACAAAGCAGGCCTGTGACTTATTCATCAGAGTTTGAGCCCTTCAACAGCATCGTACCCTTACCTGTTGCTAAAGGCACTGAAATTCTCCAAGACTTTGACATAACTTCGGATCATTCTCCATCCTCATCTGCTCCCTCAAAAGTTACTAGTAGGACAACCAGTGGCACAAAGAGACGTATCGTTCAAAGTATGAGTGCCGATTCAGCTCTGTTACCGATCCGAAGTGGTCCTTTTCCAGACAATGAAATACTGGATTCTTCTCCTGGAAGTCTCCATCATAGTCCAGCTTTGACTAGAAAAAGTGACCATACTGACCATCACAAACCAGCAAACCCTCTTGTCCCTCACAGTCCTAATAACCAAACAGGCAGCACAAAGAAAGATCCATTTGGAAGTCTGGTCTCACTGCATGATGACTTCGAGTAACACTTTAACACTTTCCTACTGCTGAAAACATTTCATCTTTGAGGGAGACATCTGGTTCTGCAGTGCACCATAAAGATGACACTCAGTTAACTGTGAGAGGGTGAGATATTTCTCTGCATGTAAACACAGTCTTCTATAGGCATGTCTCAGCATCACGTATATGAGCTTCAAGTTGGATCACACATATTGATGTTCATATCTGTCCACACTTTGTTCTTCAATGTATGCTTATTGACTTTTGTTACATGTAGTTTTATGACTTGTATATACAACTGGTTTAAGAGGATAATGATGCAACAATGGAAGACAGAAAACATTATACAACGTTGAGGAATGTTCATGTAGATTTGCATGATGGAGATTCTCTCTTATAGATAAATCTTCGATTATGTACACTTGATATAGCTAGATGTTCTGTTGTGTAGAACACATTGCAGGAATGAGGGAGGAATTACTTAATCAGGTTGAAAAGAAAGTTATCTCTTACCATATTTCTTAATGCAGCCACCCAATGCTTACTATGCATTGTAAATTCATATGATAAATGTGGTGCAGCTATGTTAATGCTTTATGCCTGCTTCTCTTCTACCTCTCTGAATTTCCCCAATATTGATACAGGTATGGGATCTTGCATGTGGTACCCAAGCATTCTGGATACAAGAGCCATGCTTTTACTGATTTTTATGCAAATCCAGAAGTGCAGTGAAACAAGATAAATAGGCATACAGGCAGTTGTTATGTTTGTAGAGGGGCATTCACAGCAGATATTAACCCTTCAAAGATGAAGCGTATCTGTTTTATATAAGGACTCAGGGTGTACTGCGCTGTAAACACTCTCCATTTCTGTTATAAAAACCAGTCTCTTAATGTTTTATAAGGCAAAAGTTGCTGTTTGTTCTGAAATCTGTACAAAACACATAAATGCAATGTGGGCACCATGTAGAATTGTTTAATGTTAAACCTGGTGGTACGTGAAGTTGCTGCTAGGCTTTAAAAGGTTAAGAGTGCTAAGAATATGCACATATTAGAAAATAACAAAATTGTTTGAAGGCCTGTATGATTCATAACATTGTTGTATCATTGCTATGTCTTGTAGAAACTCGCTCATTGTAGTTATTAAACATGCACCCACCCATACAATTCACATCAACAAAGTGTCATCTATTGCTTGTTAGGTTAAGTTAGTTTAAAAGACAATTACATGAAATATCTCATTGTTGTTTTTCTATCACCAAAATAACTGGGAAAGTGAACAATCGTTTGTCATCATTCTTGTTTTTGTTGTTGTTTTTGTTGACTTATGGCACAGGCAATCAAGGCACATATTTGTATGCATTTGTTGTTATAGTACGTAATTCTTATATACAAATTTGTATATTCTGTAGAAATATTTCCACAGGCTGAAAATGCTGCAAGATAGGAGAGCACATACCAGTAGTCCAACATGGAGATAAGTGTCATCTGATTTTTTTTGTGAGAGTTGATTAGTTTTGTATTCTTCACTAATATTATTGTATGTTACAGCCTTCAGTGGCCCTTTCAGATTTAATTTGTTTAATACTGAATTTAAGAGGAAACTTAAATAAAAATTTATCTACAGAAATTAAATTTTAAGGTGTAAGTGTCAGTATATGTTGAGCGACATTTTGTCACTGTGTGTGTCCAAATGAGTGATACTCTGACTTTCACAAATGCACTTGTTCTTTAATCTTACAAAAATATGCTGCTAAAAATGTATCTGTTTTGCAGGACAGGTGCTGGAAACACAGGAACTGAATATGATAAATGTTAATGATTCTAGTGAAATTCCATTGTCTGAACCAACAACTGTCATTCTGCTTTTAGTTATGCTAATTCCAGTAACAACCATTACAGCATTCATTCTATACCTTCTGCGGAAAAGCAAACAAAATAAGTTGCAGACAAAATACATTATTCTGTAAATGTTTTATCTAATTTTACAAACTGACTCAGCGGACAGATTCTTATTGCTATTATAAATTTTTCTTTCAGGTCTTACAGGTGAACGGCAGGCACAAGTCAGAGGATTAGTTGCAGCACAAGTGTGATATTAAAGAATTTTAAGAAAGTGGACATTTTAAGATAGGATTCATACACAATAGTTATTATTCCCCTATAGTTTATGAGAGCATGAATAGTTTATGAGCAGATCTAGTGAAAGTTTGCAACAAATGTTTGTCACAGGTGTATTTCTAATGCATTATTATTGAATGTTCCCACATTGAATGTGGAGATTACAAGTAGGTGAAATGGTTGTATCAAATGTATAAGTCAGTCAGTTGAATTTATGTACTGAATATTACAAATTTGGTCTGTTGTACTGTTCTGGCAGGTCTGTAGCATTATGTTATTAGTATACTTGTAAGCAGTCCTTTTTTTTAGTGTTTCAAAATATAAGTTCACTGATAGCTTTAACTATTAACTCCTTTTATTACTTTTCATTTCTGTCCCGATATAAGTATCAATTGCTGTCCAAATAATATTTTGTGATTCTTTCATTATCTGTGTACACCCCCCCCCCCCCAGTATATCAGAATAGGAAATCTTGATGTGTTTTGTTTCCGAGATAAATATTTAACAGTTTATAATCTTCATTATCAAGTCTACAGTTGGTACTGATCAACAGTACAGAAATAAGAATAATTTTTGCATGTGTAATATGATATGAATATAGGGTTATTTTATTTTTGTATTATCTTGAAATAAATGATCAGCTATTGAGACAATATGTCTTGACATTTGCAGCTGTGAACCTCCGCAAGTCTATATTTTGCTCACATCCCCTGATATAACTGACCTCTTCATTTGGTACAGAAAACATGCTCTGGTATCTTGACATAAAGGACATAATAAGTAGAAAAATATAAAATATATGTTTTAATTCCACGTAATTTACAAGAGGCATGATGTGTACCTGAACATGCTTCTTTTCTGTTTGAGTTCATCTGCCTCAGTTTTCTCTTTCTGGTAGGTGAGACTTCCAGGGTACAGTTTTTATCATCTTGTGCTTAGTTACAAATAGGAAATAAACAGTTTAATATGAGCTCTCTCTTCTATGTATTTACCTACTGATTGCTTTGGTTGTTTCAATGTTACAGTTTTTTGGGATGGTGTTGCCATGCACTTCAGTTGATACATATCAAGATTTTGCATGAACTTGCTACCTTCCGCCTGCAGGGTAGAAGAGTAAAATGCATGAAAGAGGGATGTTCAGGTATAGGGAAGTGTGGACATAAACTGGGACCTCATAACGTTGATACCCATCTACTGAATTATGTGGCATGAGAAACCAAGAGACTGTAAACTTCACACTTTTACCCTGTAATCCTGAAATCTCTTCCTGTTTCTTTGGTTGGTTTAAGGTCAGTTCAACTGGAATGGTTATTCATAACTGCCAACACAAATCCAAATAAAAACTCAAGAACTTGACTTCACCTACAGATGACAGAGGCATTTCTCCACACCATATACAAGTATTGTACATGTATAGCCATAAATTTGTTTCCACAATATGACCTGAGAGATCAATAATACATGAAGGAAGGACTGGCCTTAAAAATAGGACTTATATATCACCAGCGCAAACATCATAAATCTGGATATTGCACACTTTACCCAGTAAAGTCTGGTCTCTGAGGGAGGTGCACTGGAAAGACAATTTTGATGGAAAAGCCTCTCACAAAGCAGTGATTTGGAAGAGGAAGACTTAGTTGTGGGCTAATACTATAATGGATTTTAGGTAAACATATTTCAAAGATGTGAACTGAAGTGAATGCAACTGGTCTGGGATCACGTCAAGTGATGAGCATAGTATTAGCAGGATTTAATCTATGGATTCTGTAAAGAGTGTGTTTGTTTACTTAGTTTGGTTATCTACCAGTATCATAATAAAAACAGTTGTCTGTACTGTTTACAGATAAGTTGCCCCAGCAATTAATTTTCTGTCTTTAATACACAGCAACCTGTTTATCCACAAATCATGTTGCAAACCTTTCTATTTGATACAGTAGGTCATGACATACTCAGTCTTTTGTTTTCATTATTTTAGTGTCTTGTGTCTAGCAAAACTGCCTGAATCTCAAAATATGTAGCATCAGTGTTAAATTAATGAATGTTTGCATGGAGCACTGGTTTTAAAGTATTGGTTCGATTGTGTGAGTGCTGATAATATTTTGGTATGTCAGATGTAATTAACACTTATGGAAGGTAAACTGACTTACAAAATTCTGGAAGAGTTTCTTCCAAGCAGGTGCCTAGGAGGCAGTTGCTCATGTGTAATAATGCACTAAACTGAAACACAAAAATGTCTGCGATAGTGACTATGATTTTCCACTTCTCTTTGCTTCCAATATCAGCACTTAGGGAACTTGCATTTTGAGTCACAAACAATATCCGGTCACTTGACAAAAGTCAAATAAATGAAAGTACAGTTCAAATCGTACCCTACTGCCAACTGCACTTAGGTCTGACCTCCAAAGCATTTCATGATGTATATTTACACAATATATATACTTGTATGTACATGCATACATGTGTATGTACATACATTCATTATTACTATTATTTACTCTATGAGTCCAACTTCAGTCAAAATGACACAGGATGTGGAAAAAGTCTTACACAGTAAGAATACAGACCTAGTATAATACAAAAATATTCTAAGGATTTCACATAAAATATTGAAATGTCACCCTAAATCCATTATATACAGCAGGTAATACAATTACAAGTCATTTTTACGCATTAGGAACTCATCAACAGAGTAAAGGGAGTGTACATTAAGTACCATCTTCTTGCTGCTGAAAATTTTTGTTAGCATAGTATGTACTTCTATAAAAACATAAACGTGGCAATTCATCTATGAAGGTGGTAGTTATTCTTTGTATTAATACTGTCTACACCTGAATTTTTTGAAAATTTTCTTCGTTATTTCAGTAAAGTTTGTTACTGAAAATATGTAATCATGTGGAATAGGTACAATCTCTAATCTCTTAAACAGACTTATACATGAATTTCTAAATTTTGTACCAACCATATTAACAGTTTTCCTTTATAGACTAAATATAGTTTTACTGTTCAACTTACTAACCACAAAAGTCATTTCACATTTCATTATTGAATGAAACAGGCAAAATAAATTGTTTTGACAGAGTCAATGCTGCTGATATAAAACACTGTCCTAACTGCGTAACATACTCTACACAACTTCAGCATCAACAAACGCCACCAAAACGCACCAAGCAAATTGTAGTAAAAAACAAGCACGAATTGTCTAGTAGAATAAGAGACATTAAACCTGTAAACAACTTGCAAGCTGCAAATGATTGTCAGGTACCGGAATAACAATTTGGTGGGTGACAATATTTTCGTAATTCCCCATTCGTATATATTTCATGGGGTGAGACAGCAACTCCTACGTACGGAATGACTAAACAATAGCATGAAAATCTTGCATGTATGACCTTCCTCCTCTATCAAAAAAGACATTGGCCCAATTAGCAATGTGAAATATATGACATCCCCAGTTATTCTCCACCTGTATCAGCTGTAATGGCCGATAAACCAAAATACACATTTGCAACACTAGTAACAATCGCAGTAGTGTTTTCTTGTATGGATATCGTCAATATCCAGTCACTGATCCCATTCATTCCAACCACGGATTACGTGTAGATATCACACAAATCATGGCTGACCTACTTGTATATACGAACCGCGGCTCGAACCATTGCAGCAATAATCTATGATTTCGACCACATGTCACCACCAGCCGTGGTTGCATGCTGTTGTGATAGTAGAAGGTGACCAGCGGTTGGAATTGTGTGAAGTGGGGGATTCGAGTGTGTGTGGGCTATTATGCACGTGAAGAATTTAGAACGTTGTTAAGGCTGTATTAAACAGTATGATAAAATGTCACG
The DNA here is from genome assembly GCA_013340265.1 of Coptotermes formosanus. Classification (NCBI taxonomy): domain Eukaryota; kingdom Metazoa; phylum Arthropoda; class Insecta; order Blattodea; family Rhinotermitidae; genus Coptotermes; species Coptotermes formosanus. Next base: position 140,708 of record BLKM01006290.1, on the reverse strand, counting down.
ACTGATTGTCAAAAATTTACCAAATAGCGTAAGTATAAAGAATAGCATGGTGGAAGAGGTTTATTGAGACCGCTTGTACCTAACGTATACATATAATCACTATTAAGTCCTTTTTTACGCACGTGAGGATGTGGTGGTATTACGTAGTGCTCATGTGTGTGTCGGCGGTAATATTACGTAGGTATTAAACTCATTAACATTTAGCTTTATGTGCGGACATCTTCATAGAAGAAAGCACTGTGTAACATATTGTCCATAACGGATTCCCTAATCTCACTTTTCATGTATAATTGGGTGAGGCTGTTCAGAGGATTGTTTTAAGTGCTGGAGATGTTACTGCTTCATACGGAGTTATCAAAGGACTGTTACAGAAGTAAGGCTCTCCCGGATTCCTTAATATTGTGGTTGGAGGTGACATAAATCTTTCTGGTTTATGTAGTCTGGGTTGAAACAAGTAAGACATTGTAGTAGTCATTTTAGGAAGTTCTGGGAATGAGTACCTCAGCAGATTCAGGAGAACTTAGGAATTAATCAGCAACCTGACACTTTTTCAGGAACTCACTGCAGGTGGTCTGTGATGTGGTTGAATGGAACCTGCTAAGGTGGCATTAATTTGTTAACTGTGATACAACTAAAATTATTGCATATGCCTGTGATGAAGGATCTGATGAGTCAGATTAGTTTCTTTACATTTGACCAGTAGTGCAGCAGTATGCATGCTTGGATAATGATTAATTTAACCTGAACTGTTTTTAATGCCATTTTACAGATTACAAGTGAAAAACTTCATCAACTTTTTAGCGAGAAGGGCATTGTAACAGATGTCCAGTTGAAGTATACAAAGGATGGAAAATTTCGTCACTTTGGATTTGTGGGTTTTAAGACTGAAGAAGAAGCGCAGAATTCTGTAGAATACTTCAACAATACTTGCGTCAAAGCATCCAGAATAAGAGTTGAATTATGTGCTGGTTTGGGCAAGTGACACATTATTGATTTCAGTTTGAATATTTCTGTAGGTGTAACATGTCCCTATAATGTAAGTTATGTGTTTTTTGTTGAATTTTAAACAGGTAAATGTTTACATTTAACCTTTATTCTACCAGCTGGGTATTTACATTTTAGTGCATGGTTTATGAAAAACTGAATATTATTTGAACAGAAAGAGATAAGATTATGATATATATGGCATTTTGTGGAAAATAAAACAGAGATTATGCAGTGTGTCTCGAAAATGCAGTAAATTTCCTGTTGCTCTGCCCTTGCAGGTCCTTAAAATGTTAAAGAAAATTGAGAGACAAGTAAACATTGAAGGTAAAATACTAGTGAGTAACTAAATGGAGCAGAATTCTAATTTATGAGAGCAAGGAACCCATATTCTAGTGAAAAGAATTCCCTGTACATTTTGGTGCAATGTTAAGTGAAGTGCCGTTTTTACAGTTTCCTACATGAAGGATAAAGTTGAAGGTATTTGTCCATATGCTTAAGCACCATTCCATGATATTGTCTTCATATTCTTCATATGTGGTGATCAAACTCCATGCATTCTAGATTTCAGGACTAGATGGAATTGAATTGTCAGCTTGATGTTGTGGCTGCTTTACGCCATGCAAAAGAGCTCCTGGCACCCATTAAGTAGAAGCCACCCACCATGTAACTGGTCATATGACTACTGAGCTATAATAGTTCAAATATTGAAGACTAGTAATAATATTCACGTACATGGCATTTATTTTCAGAAGTATAAAATGCCGTCTGAGATGGGAATCAGAATCAGGCATACCAACAGTTTTCTTCATGGTTTTCCAGACCTGTAGACAAATTCCAGATCATTTCTTAAAATACTGTTGACTCTGACCTCTTCCCTCTCAATCCTTTTGATTTAATTTAATAATCTTCACACATAATTGAAAATTGTGTGACATCTGTAGTTAATATTGTGTTGTTGGAAGTGTACAAATACATAACAGGAACAACTTATTGACATGATGACCCATGTAAATGAAGTTTCTTTAGCATGTACCCGCATGAAATTATATGCTGCTAAACTTTTACAGAATTTTTATTTTGCTTGTTCGTACTACTGAGCACAACCTGATACAGTAATGCCCTGGGTTACAACCACCCCATGTCAATACAGCCATTATTCGTTAATACCCCAGCGCACAAGTTTTTGTGACTGTGCATGATATTACATGCTGTGTTTTCAGTGTGAGCAGACAAATGGGCTGTATCACTTCAGTTTGCTGCACATTCTTGTTAGACAATATTGAATGTCATTTTGTCTTGTTACATACAGTATTGTAACATTTTTGAGAGAATTTGTTTAGGATTTGTAATAGAAATACATAATTTAAAGCTTGTAGATGTAGCAGAGAAAAGAAAAAAATAGTAGTGATGATGGTAGTAGTGGTAAAAAACAAGACTTGCACGTTTCAAATGGGAATGTATATCCTGAAACTCACTGAGAACATACAAAGATATGGTGGGATTTCATGTTCAGTGGGCTGTCACATTCCACAGTGAATGCTGTTGTTAAGAACAGAGGCAGAATTATGGAATGTGTGAAAAGTGCAGGTTATTTACATTGAATCATGATGAATAGAAAATGTGCTATGTTGATTGCAGCATATCATATTATTTCATCTGCCATATTTTGGTTCATACCAGTACTATGTTTTATAACATGAAAAAATAAATTAGGAACAATGTGTGTGTGCTCTGCTAATACTGGCTTTTAGATAATGAGGTAATACGTTCAAGTGTGGTGCAAGCAGAAGAAGCAGAATGTGTGAAGATATACAGTACCTTCAACTATACAAAAAATGAGACAAATTGACAGGTTCCAGTTAGTTCCTTCATAGCACTAATGAGGGTCAAAACAGTCACGGGGCAGACTGTATGCTGCATTTCACAGAAGCCGTAATTCACATTGATGCACGGTTGGGACACGTGACTTTGGATTTGGAACAGTAAAGCGTGTCATTAGTGAGAGGTTATCAGATTGGAATAAATATATGTTAAGAAATAGTTTATAACAGTTAATTGCATGCGATCCTTGGCATTACAGTGTTTGCGTAGTTTAACTAGACGTAATCATGCAACATCTAATACTTTTAGCTCAGTCACTTTGTGAAACAAACTGTCAACATTTTGTTTGTTTCATGCTATGCATTAACTGGAGTCAACCATAATTTTCATGTAAAATAGGTGTGGGTTACCTGGCTTCCTGGATCTTAGTTATGTCCCACAATCTCTGATTTAATGTTTAAACATAGTTATCAAAGTACAGTATTTAAATTCAGTAATAGAAACTATAAATGTGAACATATTTGTGGTAAAAACAAGTATTTGGTCCCTCCTGATGAAGCTTGCTTTTACTGAAGAGGCTGGCAGACTTTTATTTGGAAAGTTCAGATGTCTGCTCGGTTATCATGTGACTGAGGTTTCTTCTGTTATTTCTCTGTCTCTAAAAAAGTGTCAGGATAGTTCCTCAAAAATTGGGTATAGCTGCAGTCTTCTAAGTCTTTGCCTGCTTACATTGTATGATCATCTTTGTCACTGGCACTGTACACTCTGTGTAAGGTAAATAGCATCTTCAAATAGCTTAAGAATTATTCAGTCACAAGTTTCCTTTTTAGCCTAATGTCCTTTCTTAAGGAAAGAAAGTGGATGTGTGGGATCCCCATGCTGCCCATGTATCTCCTGCTTGAACTTCTAACTAGGTGTCTGATTTTCATGAAATTTAGTGTGGATATCATGTCATTAGGGACTGTGATGTGCAGTTGGTAATGACATTGGCAGGTGTGTGAGCTTGTGAAGTGGGAGTGATACTAGTAGGACATTTGTGTAAGGTAGCCTTTCAATAGAATGTGAAACAACAAAATGGCAGCATGAAACCTACATTTACCTATTCTTCATGATGATAATTAGTGAATCACTGAAGCTAGGCATGTGAAATTTGGTATGGAGGTGTATCATAAGTGTACCTACAAATTGTCTATAAAACGTTGTTTATAAATAAACCATTACAGCCTGTGTGACTGAGAAAAATTTTTAAGTTATACAACAACTTCAGTGTCTTCGTTTATAAGTCAACAATTACAGACTGGTGACAGTGCAAATTTTTGAGGTTATAGCAAACAACTTCAATGTCTTTCTTTATAAGTCAAACATTACAGACATTGTCTTGTTGTTGTTGTTGTTGTTGTTGTTGTTGTTGTTGTTGTCGTCGTCGTCGTCGTCATCGTCATTGTTGTTGTTGCAGTCCTTGGTGGACCTTAGCCTCTTTCAAAATTGTCTTACACTGTTCTTGGTCCTGCGTCTTGTGCCTCCAATTCTTTATGCCCATCTTCTTTAGATCTGTTTCAACTGACTCAGGCCACCTCACCCTGGGTTTTCTGATACATCGAGTACCTTCTGGTTTGTGTAATGTTAACTTTCTGCAAGGGTCCAGCTCTTGCATTCTAAAGAGGTGTTCCACCCACCTCAATCTTCCTATTTTTATCACTCTGACTATGTCTGGTTCACTGTAGAGCTTATGAAGCTCATTATTATACCTTATTCTCCAGATACCGCCCTCGTTAATAGGGCCATAAAGCCTTCATAATATTCTTCTTTCAAAGATTCAGAGAAGATTTTCATCCTTGTTTGAGAGGGGCCAACTTTCACTTCCATATGTAAGTATGGGTCTTATTAAAGTTTTATACAACATACATTTTGTCTGCCATTTCAAATACAGTGAGTTTAACTGTTTCTTTAACCCATAGCTAGTTTTACTAGCCATAATTATTCTTTGCTTGATTTCTGTACTCGTATCATTATCTTCTGTTAAAGTTGTTCCTAAATATTTAAATTCCTTCACCGTGTCATATTGCTGATTATCAGTTGATTAGCATTTTAGTATTTTTTGGTCTTTTGGCAGACATTGTGACAGAGCAAAATTTTGAGGTTATGTCCAACGAGCTCTGTGTCTGTACTTGCATTTAAGCTGTTCCAAAAAGGATGGTGATTATGGTGATAATGGCATTATTATCACTGATGGTGGTGGTAGTGGTGACAGCAATAGTTGTCGTTGTCGTCATCATCATCATCATCATCATCATCGTCATCCATAAGATGTTTACAATTGCAAGCAATGAATATCCTGATTTGACTAGGATTTGCCTAAATAACCATCTGTGCATGTGCTCAGCACACTAGCCTGTGGGCTGAATTCAATTTTATTGTTGAATTATAAATTTACTGTATGTGAATATGACATTAACAGTTCAAGATTTGTAGGAGTGGATGTCTATAGTAAGAAAGTAGGTTTCATGACTTTCACTCCTTGTGGTTACAGGTGACCCAAATAAACCAAAAGCATGGAGCAGATATGCACCAGACAGCACAGCATATAAGAAGGAGCATGAGGGATTTAAGGACAATGAGATTCGGGATGAGAAAAGGAAATCTGAAAAGGGCAATAAGAAAGAAAGTAAAATGCAAGAACTTATAGACAAGGTATTATGGCTACACTTAGGTACTCAGGACCTATGTTTTTATGTTATTTGTATACTGTATGTAAAGTATGATTGTTGCCATATTTTCTTGGTCTTTTTTGTATGAACTGTTTTTAACTTTAATGGTTGAAAGCCATGTTATTCTAGATTCACTTTTACATTTAGTTAATATAGCACAGTTTTATTTCCTTGTGATTGCCACGAGGTCCAGCAGCCTCTTTCCCCACTGACCAAAGTGAAATTTAAAAAACAAATTTTGTAGGCGTTGTGATATCAAAGGTTTTATGTGATTTATGCTTCAGGCTAAATCAGCCACTGAAATCGGTTGATGACTAGTACGTTGGAATACTGAAAAATATAATAAAAACATATATGTAGGTTTTTTATTTTTGAGTTAGTTTTAATTTTTTCTGTTGCCTAACTAGATGTCAGCTCAGAGATTTTGCTATGATTTTCATAACACAGTTTTTAAAATCGAACATAAATTATAAATAGTCTCAGGGTCAACCCCCCCCCAAGAAAAATTCTGGGTGCACCTGTGTTAAGTGTGTATGGGGGGGATAATCTGTGTTTGTACTGTAATTCCTTTCTGTTTGAGTGTCAGGACTCCTAGTTAGTGTGTACCAGGTCATATGTGATTGCTTGTGTGAAATGGGATTTGGTGCTGAAAGAAATAAGAATTGATTTTCAACACTGCTGTACTGTGTCCTCTGAAGGGGTTGTATGTAGAATGCCAAGGCAGAGCGTGCACGGCTCTAATCTTGTGACTGCAGTAAGTGGGTTCAAGGGAGCAGTGCACATAGTGTTCCCATTTGTGTGTTATGCTCAGGGCAATACGTATGTGTGTTAACTCAAAACCTGGCACTGGAATGACTTAGTTGATATAGTGATGGGGCTGTGGCCTAGACAACCTGGGGTTCAGTTCTTGCTAGGGCCAAGAGATTTTTCTTTTCTCCAAAACAACCAGACTGGCTCCAGGGCCTATCCAGCTTCCTTTTCTGTAGTTACAGGGGAGTTCTTTTCTCAGGGGTAAAGGAACTGGGGTGTGAAGGTGACCACTCATCTCAATCTAGTGCTGAGGTTAAGAATGAGTGCAGCTGTACTTCTGCTCCGCCTGCCATGGCAGGTACAGCGTCAGGTTTACTTTTTTTTGACATTAAACTGGAGACATTGAGATGTGTTAGGTAGTTGTCATACAGAATTCTACACAGTGGGTTTTTCGTGTAATAGGTTTAAACTTTTAACGACTTGCGTTCACATATGAAAATGCACATAGAAAGACACCCCTAGAAATTCATTTTATATATTTAGGCAACAGGGAAATTTACTGCATTTTGAGAACATGGTGCATAATCTTTGTTTTACTGTTTACAAACTATCATTTACTTCATAATTTTGTCTATTTCTGTTCAAATAGTACTCATGTTTTTCATAAACAATGTGCAGAAATTTAAATAAGCCACCCTGGTGGGAAAAAGGTGGGAAAAAAGGTTGATTTCATTAAACAGTGATATAAAAAATGCATTATGTTGTGAATGAGATGTTTTTAATATGGTTAATTATTTCAGCATAAAAATGATCCTTTGTTCGTTGAGTTTATGGAGACTCATGCAAAAGGCAACAAAGCTTTATGGAGCAATGATACATTGTTGAATGAAGACTCAACAAATGTAAGGCCTGAAAGAAAATTATCCCTGTTAAATGCAGATGGTGATTCTGGTCATGACAGTGGTGACTTATCAGAATCTGAAGATGAGGAAAAGGAAGTTGAAGACAATATTGCCAGGCACAGGATTTCTGACCTTGAGGTATGTTTATTTCCTGTGTTTTAGGTGTCAGCACTACTGTGTTTTTGAAATACAGGAACTTTATTTTGGCTGGCAACTGCTTCACTCAGACTGTTTTGTGTAATGCCAGCCAGCATAGTCCTCACTGCTGTTTCAATTTGCCATGAATTGGGATCCATGTGTTTTAGTTCAATGTATTGCAGTTAATATTGGATTTTTACATTGCAAGAAAGTACCGAAAATGTTTTCTTTTGGCTTAAAGACACGTCTCACATCTAACAGACACATTTGTTCCATGTCATAGTTTTATAAGTTAAGCAAGCTGACTGGAAGCGACTTAGCAACAGTTGTCAGATGAAAGACTGTCCCTCTGTAATTCACGTGCACATGAACTGTACCTGTATACCAGTTCAGTAATTACAGTAAATACAGTTCATCACTAGGAGTGCATGAAAATACATGTTGTGGAAGGTGTTTATGGCCACCTGTAGTATGTTGAAAACTACCAAATATTTGCATATATTAAATTTGGTATTCAGGAGTCTACTCCAAAATTTGTGGATTATTTAATCTTTGTTTATATTGCCTTTGCCTTTGAAGCTCAAATCAAAATTGCCCATTTGTTGTAAAAATGGCACATCCTTGAAAAGAAAGGTACAGAACATAAATGTGTTTATAATATGTACTAATATTGTTTTTTAAAATCCTATTTTAATAATAGCAAATGCTGACAGAATGCAAAGAAAAATAATTTCTGAATATGTGCAGGGTTCATCTGTACTAGCGCTAGAACTGCAACAACAGACCTTTATCTGCAATAATTGAAAACAGGGTAAATAAGGTATGATGAATACATGACAGTAAGAAAAATTATTTTGGGACATGCCCCATATGTGTGGACCATTTTTCTCTCCTGTGTTCTCATGTCATGTCCATTTCAGTATTTGAAACTGAAGACTGTGAAAGAGGAAGCAGCAGATAATGGTACACAAAAGGAAAAGGAGAGTTATCCTGAACTGAAAAAAGAGAGGAAGCAACGCACGCAATTAGTTCAGTTTCTCACAGTAAAAGTCAGAGGCTTGGCTTATAAAGCTAAGAAGAAAGATGTGAAACAGTTTTTTCACCCACTGAAACCTAGCAGCATCAGGTTGCCTCCAAAAAACAAAGGTATTGCATATGTTGGTTTCAAATCAGAGAAGGAACTGAGACAAGCTCTGAACAAGCATCTAACCTTCCTAGGTAAGTTGTATATGTACTCTGTTTTGCAGAATGTAAGTCTAACTGCATGTTGCAGGGAGAATTGTAGGAGAAACTTTCGCATTTTATGCAGCATTTTGTGGGAAAGATGAGTATAGTCTGGAAAATGTGGTAGTTAGGATTTGATTTTGTTGTACTTGTTTGTGCAGTCTGTATTCTTCAAAAATTGTATTCTGTACAAGTTCTCCTCATTTTAGAATACAATTTTTCTTACATAATCCAATACTGTTGTTTATTTTGTATATCCCACATATTTGGGCTTCCTGAAAGGACAAAATTACTTGATGCAGACCTTCATAATGTTCTCGTCACATTACAGTATTATAGTGGTTAGATCAGAGATGATTTGGTAGACTGGACATGTAGAATGTGTGGAGAACTGAGAATTGCATTTAGTATTTTGATTAATAAATTTGAAGGAGATGGCCCACTTGGGGAATCTAGGTGTAGATGGAAGAATTATATTAAAGTAAATGTTACGGAAATGGTGTGTGAAGGTGTGGCTGGAATCAACTAGTTAAGTCATCATAACTTGACATCAGAACTTTGAGTGCTGACATGTGACATACATATGCTAGTAGTGTTAGTGTTAGTGTTAGTGTAAGTGTAGTTTTAAAATTTACACTAGAGATTCATTAGAACAGTGAAGTGAATTCTGTAAACAGCAAAGTACTTTTACTGCATGTTTTATGATTGGTCAGTGCCCAACAAACTAAGGTCATTTTCATGTAAACATGGAGTCCAGTGTCTGATCATGGCTCAGTGCAGACACCTGATGCACCTCATAGTTTCATGACTAATGACCAGAGACTTGGCAGCTAGAAACTGAAATTTAGGTAGGGTGTAGTCACATTGTACGCAAATTTTAAATTGTGCAATATAGAAAATATTAATAAAGCTCACTTTATGTGCAAGTTTTGAAATTGTGAATATTCAAAATTGAAAGTAAAAGTCCTTACACCAGCCTTTATCTTCAAGTGGGCTATAGTGCATTCTATTTGGGCACCTGTTGCATTTCCTTTTCCTTCAGTGTCATTAGAATATGGGGGCCGTGGTGGCGCAGTTAGTTGAGGCACTGCACTACAAACCAGAAGGTTGCAGGTTCGATTCCCGATGGTGTCATTGGAATTTTTCATTGGCATAATCTTTTCAGTCGCACTATGGCCCTGGGGTCGACTCAGCCTCTAACAGAAATGAGTTCCAGGAATATTTCCTGGGGGGTAAACACGGCCGGTGCGTAGGGTTAACAATCTTACCACCTTAATGTGCCAGCTGTCTAGAAATCTGGGAGCCCTAACCTCCTGGAACCCTAAGGGCCTGTCCAGGCCTGTAATGGGATTGCTTTACCTTTACCATCAGAATATGTCCCAAGTTTATTAACCTTTTAAAGCCTACTGGTTACTTGATGCACCAAGAGGTTTAACATTTAACAATTGTACATTCTTCCCATGCTGTAGTTATGTGTCCTGTGTTTATGTGAGAACAAACAGCGATCATTGCCCTGTATAACATAAACTGATAGTTTTTTATAACCAAGATGAAAGGTGTTTACTGTGTGGTACCAACTGTGTCTTTAAATAAAACAATTTATGCTTTGTCTTTAACCTTTTAAAGCCTAGCGGTAACTTTACGTACCACCAGGTTTAACATTAAAAAATTCTACGTGGTGCCCACATTGCATTTATGTGTTTTGTACGGATCTCAGCACAAACAGCAACTTTTGCCTTATAAAACATTAAGAGATTGGTTTTTATAACCGAAGTGAAGAGTGTTTACAGCGCGGTACGCACTGAGTCCTTATATAAAACAGCTACGCTTCGTCTTTAAAGGGTTAAAGGGTTTATAACTACTTTTATTCTTTTGGTGAGCACAGTGTCCCACTTTAATTTGCATACATTACATCTGAATTTAAAGTACAGAACAGGAGAAAAAAGTTGCATTTTACATTATGTAAAATTGAAATTGAATGGTACACATCAGCTTCTGGTTTATGCTGATGATGTTAATATATTGGGCGGAAGCGTACATAGCATAAAGAAAAATGCAGAAGATTTAATTATTGCTAGTAAGGAGATTGGTCTAGAAGTAAATGCTGAGAAAACTAAGTACATGGTCATGTCTCGAAATCAGAATGCACGACACAATCACAACATAAATATAGATAATAAATCCTTTGAAAGGGTGGAAGAATTCAAATATTTGGGAGCAACCCTAACGAATCGAAACTCCATTCATGAAGAAATTAAGAGCAGATTGAAGTCGGGGAATGCTTGCTATCATTCGGTGCAGAATCTTTTGTCTTCGAGGTTGCTATCCAAAAACACAAAGATTAGGGTATACAGAACTATAATTTTACCTGTTGTTCTGTATGGATGCGAAACTTGGTCTCTCACACTGAGGGAGGAACAAAGACTGAGGGTGTTCGAGAATAGGGTGCTGAGGAGGATATTTGGGCCTAAGAGGGACGAGGCGACAGGGGAGTGGAGAAGACTACATAACGAGGAACTTAATGACCTGTACTCATCACCAAATATTGTTCGGGTAATCAAATCGAGAAGACTGAGATGGGCTGGGCATGTGGCACGTATGGGGGAGGAGAGAGGTGCATACCGGATTTTGGTGGGGAGACCCGAGGGAAGGCGACCACTTGGGAGACCCAGGCGTAGATGGGAGGATAATATTAAGATGGACATTCGGGAAGTGGGATGGGAGGACATGAACTGGATTGATCTGGCTCAGGATAGGGACAGGTGGCGGGCTCTTGTGAATGCGGTAATGAACCTTCGGGTTCCATAAAATGCGGGGAATTTCTTGACTAGCTGAGAAACTGTTAGCTTCTCAAGAAGGCCTCTGCTCCATGGAGTTAGTTAGTTATTATGTAAAATTTTTTCATTTATGTGAAGTAAATGGTTATAGAATACTTAAAGTCGGACTAGCCCCTGCAAGGTGAAGCTGTGAGTTGGGTATGCAACAAAATAGATATTACAGCATACAAAATTGAATTAGTGGTTCATTTTTGTTGCACACAGCTGGAAAGAGGGTAATGGTAACAAAATATGTAGAGAAAAACACTTCATCAAAAGCTGCAACAGAAAGGGACTGGACTAAGTGGAAGGACCAAGAGGAAAGTTTGAGGAATGAAGAGAACATTGCAGAGTCTGGAAGAATTTTTGTTAGAAATCTTGCCTATACAGTCACTGAGGATGATATTGAACGACTTTTCAATACATTTGGTGAGTTTTTGTCATACATTTTACATCTGTAGTAAACCCCGATACATTTGTTATAACAGGGAAAAGTTCATAATTTTCACTCAAAAGTTAGTAAAAGGGGTCTGAACTTTCATGTACAGCATACATTACTTCATAAGATAGATTTTTGTCTTTGAAAGCAGCCCAAATACTTACACACTTCAGCATCAGTAGCTTTTAGTCATGGCAGGCATCAGATTTTCATATGCTAACCTTGTACCTGAAACTACTAGGTCCATCACTGAAGCTGTTTCAAATGGTGTATGTTTTATGTGTATGGCAGTGCCTTGCTACACCAGCATTATCAGCATATACAGTAAAATGCTGATTTTATGTTTCCGTGGGAACCACCTAAAATGGCATAAATTCTTATGGGCGTTTGGGCAAGACTACACACAGAGTGCGTAGAGTAGCAGAAAATGCAAAATGTGGGAGTGTAAAATCAGGGTTTACTGGATTGACATTTCCTCTTACATGTGTCATCCTGTGACAAAGCCTTCCAGTAGTGCTCATTTTGAATCTTTGCTGTCACTCTTGTTACTCTGTCCTATGTCTTCCCTCACATTGTCCGCCCCCCCCCCCCCATGAATTTTTATTGACATCTGTATTTCTGAATGAAGAAATCATAAGAAAAGTGAGTTGAGATATCATAATCAGTATGCTGTTAGGCTATGGCCTGGACATCTGAGCCAGGGCATGACACTGACTGCTGTCCTCACCTAGTGCCAAGATTTCGTCTGTACTCACTTGCACCTTATGCCTTTTTGGTGCATACAGTGATAACTTTACCTTTTCCATGTCTTCATTCTTTAAACTGTCTGAGGAATCCTGTAGTCATCTATGCATAGTACACGCCTGTAGCGTTTTATCCTTTTCTTGGTTTAGGATGTTGTCATGGCCATTTCTTGATACTGTGCAGGGGTCACTGTTTTTATAAAGCACTGGGAGAAGTTACTTGTATTACTGAGCTAAATCCCAAACTAGCATAGCTCAGTATCTTGTCAGTTGTAGAATGTTTTTGGGTAATGCAAATTAAGCATCTGAATGCATATGACTAGTGAATGTTTACAAGGTTGAGAAGGGCTGTTGATAAATTTCATTAAACTTGTATTGCCTGCAAGCTGCATGGTACACATAGAATTAAGTGTCTATAATAAAATTTATGGACTCTTGTTGGTGTGGTTGTCCTTGTGTAATGATAAGAATTCAATAAATTTCTTTAGTAGTTGTAATTTAATTTAATGACTTTACTTTTTAATTCTGACTGTCAAAGATAATAAGGACCATGATTGTTTCATATGATTGGGGGGGGGGGCTATTTTGAGGAGAACTGAACTCAGGCTGTATGAAGGTACTACTTCAATAACAACTTTATGGCTGATGCATGTAATCTGCTTACATCCTTCACAGCCTGTACCTGATTTTCTGTTCCATATGTTAAAGAGGCAAGTAATATTTTTTATGGAATGTAACTTCAACTTTCTCCTGAAATTTCTCAATTTCAGATGATACTTCCAGCAGACTAGTAAAATTTTTTGGCTAAACAGGTTCTCTGGCTAAATGAGTTCTTGTGAAATTTTAATGTATTTAGACATTACTAAGTGATAAATCATAGAAAATATATATATAGCTGTAGAATGAACTGGATTGATAAATAAACACACTGCATTAATCTATACATCTTTTCATGCAAGCAGCACCAGAAATGTTTTCAGTGTGTAGTAATGTAATCTCCCTTTTGCACCTCTTATTTTTCTTATCTGTCCCTTCTCTCCCCAACTTTGTAGCTGTATCTTGTAGTGTGAAAGTAACGGTGATTATGGTATTTGTTAAAAATCACTATTATCCACAAGAAATATTTCCTGGAATCACTGCTCAAAAACTTACCAGATTGCTCATCTTTTTTTAATAAAGTGGACTTGAGATGCATGAGCTTCTTCATAAATTAAAACCTTCATTTTATTAGGTCCAGTAACCGAAGTTATATTGCCTGTGGATCGTAATACAAGAAAAGTGAAAGGCTATGCTGTTGTAACATTTCTTGTTCCTGAGAATGCAGCCAAAGCATTTATGGAATTGGATGGTTCCATATTTCATGGCCGAATGCTTCATTTGCTTCCAGGCAAAGCCAAACAGTCCTTGGAAGAACTCATGGAAAAGGGTAAAACATAATAGAAAATAAGTTTATGAAATAGTGTGAAATTTGAGCTTCTCATAGCAGGGTTGTTGAAGGTTCAACTCTTCTGACATGTTGTGCCATGTCAACTGTTAATAGTAACCATTGTCAAGCAGTCTTAACATGAAGACACTATGGTCCTTGAAACATCAGTATTTATTTATTACTTAACATGGCATAAGCTCCCACAAGACTTGAATCTTTTTGAAAGAGCATACTTTTCAGCAAATGATTTCATGTGTATAGTTTATCAATTTTGGGTTTATTTGCTTGCTTGCTCTTAAACAGTGTAGTGTTAATCAGAATATTTTAAGTATTAGCACAAAACTCTGTTTGTAACAACACCATGAAGAGAAAAGAAAGGTTATGTTTCAATTGTAATGATGGCAACATCCTGATTGTGATATTTTGAATATAAATGGCACTAAATAGTGTTTGAATATTCCTCAACAGTCCAGTTTGAAATATGGATTTGTTATGTGTCAATGTTTTTTCTTACAAAGTATCAGCAACTAGGATTAGCGGTTAATTAGCCAGTACGAAGTGTTACTGTGGAAAGATAGGTAGCTTCATATGGCATGAAGTTCATACAGAGTCTTCGTCTTGGTTTAAATGTTGATAGGGATTGTACCTTAAGCTAGGGTTATCACATATCCATCACAAGAAAAGAGGACATTTCCCATTTACTGACCATAAAAAGAAGGACATATCAGCGGCAGAAGGGTTTCCCAAATTTTTGTCAAAAAAAAAGGATGTGTGTTTCTTGAATTCCATGTGGGCTCAAACATCAAGAGTACTGTTGGTTTGCACAGACACACAAGTTCCTTGTGTAGGCTTCCCACTTGTTGTAACCATTCCAGAAGCACAAATACTTGCTTTTTAGTTTGTCTGTGAATTTACGTTTTCTTTTCCCCATTGTAAGAACACGATAAAAGTGACACATGAGTTAAACAGTGTGCAACACGTCCTCCACCTAACTGCACACAATTAAAAATGAATGTCTGGAACCGGGTTGTGTGAGGATGCATTCTGATTCACTGGGAGTGACTGTGAAAATAAGTTCTGAAGTTGAAACGTTGCCTATGAGAACTACAAACTATAACATACATAATGACCACTGACAAATTGAGTGTGACTATTGACAAAGGCCAAAAACTTGGACATGTTTGTCAAATTAAAAAATCCCCTCACCTGGACACAATTCTGAAGCCTGAGAAAGAGGACTTGTCCAGGAAATCCTGGACATATGGTAACCCTGCCTTAAGCCCATTTGATGATGACTAAGGAAAGATTTCTCCTGTGAGCAGAAGGGCTGACATTCAAACAGAAGCAACTACTGAAGAAGAAGACTGAAGCTGCCTCATCTCACAATTGGAACACACTGTTTTTGGGCCAGAATGCTGTGGCAGATTTAATAGCAGATACGTACAACACAACAAAAGATAAGGTACATTGCATTGTCTGGGTGGTCAAATTTGAGCAATTTTAAGAGGGGACATGCTGTTGTGTTCAGTAACTCAGTGTATTAAAGGTGATACAGTCAATGCAGCTATTCTTTATTATAAACTCAACATTTGTTTTTATATTTGCTAATGTTTCAACCCTAAAGGTTCAACATCAGGCGAGAAAATATAAAAATTTAAAAATGGAAAAAGGTTAAAACAATTCTTATTAACGTAAATCTGTACCTTACAAATTCCTTTTATTAGAATTTTATACTATTGTAATAAATTCCACCTAAGAAGTTTTGGTATTTGAAAATATTGAAGTGTGTTCATCTCTACATTCCTATTTGTTTTAACACTAATTGTGAGTAAAATATATTTTTAGTCTTATTTCTGGCTTGTGTTCAAGGGCTTAAAGGGACATAAGGAAATGCTATGACAATTTGTGCAGCCATTATGAATTTACCAGTGTGCTGAGAATGAATCTGCTTGCAGTGTCCTGATAAGTGTTGCAGATTCTTCTTCCCCTTGCTTTGTGTTTGGCTACAAAATATTTTGGTGTTCTCCTAAAATTTTCCAAGCTTCTGGTGTGGACACTACAGTTTTTGCATTTGTGTGTGATCAGAAAAATTAAGTTCGTGAGGTACGAGTTTAACCTCACTGAGTGTGGAGTGTCATGACAATCATGTTACCTCTGTTTGAGCATCTGTATGGAAGCACTACACTTCATATAGTTTGAAGAACTATTTGCATGTACTTTTATAATTGCTGCAGTTGCACTGACGTCACTCAGTAAGAATAACTTTGGTTCCTTTTTCATAACTTCCTCTTGTCACCAATGTTTCCTGCAGGATTGGTTATTCTGCACTGAAAGAAAACCTTCTCCATTCTCCTGTATCTTTGCATAGCACTCCTCTTGTATCTGCATCAGGTATTTCTCTACTTTGTTTTCTGTATTTCTCGTCCTTCTCTTCTGTCTGTTGTCTGTGTTCTAACTGAATAAATGACTAGGGAATATAAGAACAAGGACCTTTTGGTTTTTTTGGTTGTCCTGTAATTTTAAAATTGACTAACTCTGTAGTACAAGCTAATTTCGGAACAGTTAGAGGGGCAAAGTAGTTTGGAGGGTAGTACTTGTATTTATGTAGTGTGGGCCATAGAAAAATGGTATGAAGATGTGGGTTGAGTTCAACTACTTCAGGTTGGAGAGCAGTAGTAGGTATTTGTGAGGAAGGTTATGAATGGTTGGGGTCCATAAATCACAGGACTTTTTTACCTGTTGAATGTGGGTAATTTTCACCTTGTAAAAGAAGATCCTTCACCAGGAGTTATTTAGTTACATGAGAATGGGGTGGGGGATCAGTTCCTCTGCAAAGAAGTATAGTGATTTCTTCAGTTCAGTGATGTAGGCAAGTAATTTTACTTGTTTCAGGTTCTGGATTCAAGTGGACAAGAAAGTGCTGCTGTTAGATTGGCTTTGGGAGAAACACAGATTGTGTCTCAGATGCAAGAATTTTTGGAAGAGAGTGGTGTCCATCTTGATGCTTTCAATCAGGTACTATTTACTGTCTTTACTAAGCCAATGGGTGAGTTCTGTTGGCTAATTTGAATACAGAATTCCTGTTATAAGGTAATCTAAAAATTGGGGAAGTAGTCCATAATATTTGTTTTAATAACATACCAGCAGCAAAATTTCTTCATTATATATCACTGTATATTGCTTTTGCATGCATACTGTTTATTGTGTTCTGTTCTGAAGTGCCGAAAATTAACAGTATCAGAGAAACTGTGTCCAGTTGGCTGTCCATCTACGTGCTTCATCTGAAGATATACTGAACAAATTTTGATTAAACTTATACTGGGGCCCTACATTAGATGTTGCCAGGCAAATTACATGTTGGCATGTATCAGTGCTGTCATAACCATTACTTTGCACAAAGCTGAAACAAAACATTGATTTTTCTCAAAAGTGTTTAATGTTCCAAAAATTAGTATGTGAATAAAAGGTAGACATGACCTAAAAATTTTTGCTTGAAACACTTTGTGGATGATATGTATTTACCAAAACACATGAAACGACAGTTTATAGGTATGTAGTATGGTTTATGTGGTCTCACGGCTTTGTAGCACTAGGTATTAATCTCAAAGGATGTGTTTGTAACATACTATATTCCAGTGTGGAGTAGAGTTTTCTGTTCTTGTTTTATTGGACCAACATATGCAAACAGTATATTTTTCTTCTTGTAATTGCTTCTTACTTATGCTGTTCAAGTATCTGGCCCTAGCAAGGCATGCAAGGTGACTTACTTGTATCATGTATCATATATACAACAGCTATGCTACACAAATGTGGTATTGTAACATATTAATGTTTTGCATAAGATTAGAAGTTTCCTCCTTCGTTTCCAAACATGCATTCAGAATGTGGATAAAATAGTGTAAAAGCACATGTAAAATCCATATATACTCCCTATAAAACTATATGACCTGAAGAATCAGCCGTCTTCTGTCACACAACCTAGTTTATGTCACATACAAAGTTTTGCATCATTGTTCATCATTAAGCAGCAGGTAAATATCATTTCACATGTGACCACTGGCACAGTGTAATGATGCATGCTTCAGAATATGTTTTGTTAGTGAACGTGTGTGTGCGCGCGCATTTGCCTGTACCCTCATGGGTTGGGTGCACACATGCATGTGGATGCAGTACTGCAGATGTTGGTACTATGAGTAGTGGTGGAGAAAAGGAAGGTAAAATACTGGGGAACGGAGCTATAATTCTAATCCTCACGTAGTGTGTAATGCTGTTCGTTTGTCAGTTGTATAAGAACGGTGGTGCTATTCAGTTGTCAGTTGTTTGAGAATTATGATACAGTTACAGTCATTTATAGTAGAGTATGAACTTTACTAAGAGTGATTTCGTTAAATACTAGATGTAATTACCACATGTGTGGTGGTGTTTTGCTGCTGGGTCGTTCACTAGCATGAGCTTTTTTTAATTGGAATTTGAAGGCCCCCAGTGAAAATTTAAGGAGCAGAAGTAAATTAAAGTTGGTGGTAGCGTTGTCTGCTGCATTGTATCCTGATAATGTTTCGTAACGTTTTCACTCTTGTGACATTTTCTATGGGTGCTCGGTACAACATAACAGAATTCTTTTGGTTGAATGGGCAGACCTGTTTGAGCCACTGTGGTACTTGTTTTTAAAGAAGTTACCATGGTAGTGGATGTAAGGAGAGGCATAAGGAGTGGAACATATTTTTAAAAGTTGAACAGTATTTAACTCATTTTTACCATTCGTTCCCTATTTGATAGGCTTATGATGTCTTTCTGAAATTGTGTCCATCTGTTCAGTGTACTTGAAACTTACAGACGTCATGCTACACTTCAGAATTTCCTGCTGTCAGTAATAGCAGTTAGATGACTATGCAAACACTGGAGGTGGGAACTCCACTAGTGTGCCTGAATGTGAGGTGCTAAAGTTCTGTTCAGTGAAAGATTGTACAAAATATGCAGCTTTGTAGAGATAATATGTTTGGAGATTATAAAACAACATAGTGGTTGTGTGAAATCTACATGTAAGTTTTTTTTATAGTTGTGACAAATAGTGAACTATTGGAGCTGGGGAATTGGCATTTTGTATAGCCATAAATAACAAACACACCTATACTTGTGGTATAAAACTCGTGTTGTACTGTATGTTAATAATTGCAAACACAGCAGTAATGTGAAACCTAGGAGTCCTCCTCCTCCTCCTCCTCCTCCTCCAGTCCTACAGTCACTTGTGGACCTTGGTTTCCAATACATTCTCCTCCATTCCTTCTGGTCTATGGCCACTGTATGCCAATTTCTTATTCCGATAACGTCAAATTCTCTTCAACTTCATCAGTCCATTTTCTCCATGGTCTTCCTCATTTCCTTGTTCCTTCCATTCTGACAGTCACCATTCATTTTGGCATTCTTTTGTTAGAAACTTTGAATTATACCTAAGAAAAGTGAATATTAGTCAGAAGGCAGAGTACTGGAAATTATAAGCAGTAATGGATGTGTAAGTTTTGTAATTATATAAATTTACAGGTCTTGTTAATCTGAACATTCATACTGAAGCATTTGAAGAGAAGTAGGCATTAGAAGTGCTTGCAAGGTTACATATGATTGTGCTGTTTCTGTTTCAGGCTCCAAAGCAGAGATCCAAAACAATTATCCTGGCAAAAAATCTGCCTGCTAAAACATCAGCAGCAGAAATCCGGAAGATATTTGCAAAGTATGGTGAGCTGGGACGAGTTGTCATGCCACCTACTGGTATCACAGGTTATTAATTATTTATTCATTAAATGCAGAAACATCTCAAAACTGTGTGATTAATGTTTTTATGTAGGTGAATTCACAAAAATTGCATGCTTTGACTGAAATGACTATAATTTCTGTGATTTTAATCAAATTTCATTTGCATTGTGTATGTAGTCAAGTTCTGCAATATCTGCAGAATGTGAGGATTGACAGTGAAGATTCAAGTCCTCTGGGATTTAATGTCATATTAAAGGATAAATACGTCTGAGGAGCCACTTTTCTTGGACCCTGAAGATTGAGGCAGCAAGTTCCTCCAAAATGCCAGTAAATAGTTACCAGTCAACATAGAATAGAATACGGAGGGGCAGGCACCCCAGTGACCTGTGCATCTCTACCATTATCAATCTTTTGTGCAGCCCTTTGTCTCATTCATTCAGCAGTCCTGCACCTTGAACAAAGTGCAGTATCTTGCTGACAGAAATTTCTTCAAAGTCACCTGGTTTCATAAAATGATGACTCAGGTGCCTAAATCTTAATGTAGCGAAAGCGTTACAGTCACAAAGAATGTGTGAGGCCATTTCAGATACCTGCTTGCATCTCTCACACTCAGGACTGTTTACCAGCCCCAGATTAGGTAGGTGTCTTTTAAAGGGCAGTGTCCTGTTAACAGCTGTATCACCATTCTTAGCTGGTTTCTGCTCAGATTGAGCAGTTCACCAGCTTGCTTTTACAGAGGGTTTTTTTAAGAAAGCCCTTAGCCTGCCCTTGTTCACATATGAACTGCCAATGCTCCTCATGTTTCTTACTTATCCAGTCCCTGATCACTCCCAGCAACCTTCGCAGATATACCAAGTGCAGGCTCAGGTTCTGTGAGTGTATGTGAGGAACCTTTTCTGGCTAACTGATCAGCTGTTTCACTTCCATCAATTCCCTTGTGTCCTGGCACCTATACCAGTTGGATCCTGTCATGTTCTGCCAGTTTCACCAGGGGTTGATGGCAGTCCCAGAATAATTTGGGATTTATCTGGAAACTGTCAAAGAGCCTTGATGGCTGCCTGACTGCCGGAAAGAATATAGATGTTCCTACCTGTGTAGCCCTTCTCTGTATTCTTCATTATACGTGCCTTAATGGCATGTATTTCGGCCTGAAATACTGTGGTGGGGAGCCCAAGACTGAAGCTGTGCCCCCTTCTCGAGCCCCATCTATACACCCCAGCGCCGGTGCCTTTATTAGTCTTGGACTTGTCTGCATACCAGAGCAGGCCCCCTTTGTTGTCAGAGTTTAACCCATTCTGCCATTCATTCTTGGCAGGGAACTTGCCTGTGAATGGCTTTTTGCATGCATGCCTCGGAAGCATCCTGTCAGAGCCCATCTGTAAGATGGGTTCATTCTCCATATTCTGAGACTTTTTGGTGTGACCAAAGTTAATGGAGTTAGATTTCCACTGTTGGTTACACATTAGCCTGTAGATCCCTGCCTGGGCCTCCACCACAATCATCACATGAAGGGGAGGAAGGCCCAGGAGGACTACCAGTCAGCATGTTATCATACCCCATAAAACTTGAATCTTAATTATCACTGCTGTTACAACCTCAAATCTTGTGTGGTTTATATTACTTCACTAATTCAACTTGGTGTGGCAGTCCTTGAACCATTTAAAAGAAATTATTATCCCTGCTAGCATAAATATTCCAAGTGTAACATGAATTTCATCTGCGGTTTTCCAGGCTCCTGAGAATCCTGGTTTAAACACACTGCCTGTGATTGTACAGATAGTTCTACATGGTGGATGGTCTGGATTGCTGTCTGTTCCATGTACCTTTATTCTGCACTGATTTGTTGTGTGCAGTGTAGTTGTTTCCAAATACAATATTTTGAGAACCTTGTTTGCTGAAAGTTTTGTGTCCATTGAAAGTGCGATATAGGTGTACCTACTTTATCACATGAATGTGGTGAACTGCGAACTGTGAAGAACATAACTGCTTCACACATCAGTATAAGTCATGTATGACTTTCTGCAGTTGTAAAGTTAGTGTTACAAAGATAATGTGCAGAAGTGATTGTGCTGTAGAGTCTTTGTATTTGTGAAAATTTCCATTTGTGGTACAGTATTTCCCTTTTGTTACTCTTAAGTTGATGAATGTCAAAGAAGTAGGTGACATGCTTTCTGTCTGTGTATACTACATTCCTCTTAAGCACAGTGCCACATCAACAGATTTGAAAAACGTGATTAGGTTAGTGTAGTGGTAATATTCTAGACTTAGAATTAGAAAGTACTTTATTCAGGTCTTGGCTAAGTAGTTAGTTATTTTGATGTCATGATTTTCCTGCCTTTCTAGGTACGTGTCACTGTAGAACCTTAAAGCAGGTCACTGCTGCGTCTGTCCCGATCATGTATTCACAATTTGTAATCACCCTCCCATCTTCCTCAATTCAGTGCAACTTCTGCAGTTGGAGCATTGTCATTAAATGTGTTAGACATCAATGGGGCAGTGTCCTAATGCTTGGTCATAGGCATCTCTAGATTTTTTGTGCGTTTTGGAGGATGAATTTTCTTAAGCAGGATTGTGGCAAAACGGCACAAAAACAGTATGTAATCTGAAGCATGAGTGCATGGGTAGCAGCAGGACAGATGCTAAAGCGAACGTGAAACATGTTAAAAGAAATAACAAGAATGAAGTCTTGTGTAGGTTTAAGTCTATCCGCGTGATGCATCCTCCTAAGGACTTATAAATAAGCACCTACAAGAATTTTCATTAAATCGGATATGTCATTCACAGTGCCACAATTACAGACAAGTACAAATTTTGGGTCATCAAAACAGTCAACTGGAGCATTCTGGAGACGCATCAACCCATGTGCCAGCAGTCACTAGGCCACCAGATTCGTGGCACGACTCTTTAATGTCTATAACCCTATCACTGATAAATCTGTTGTGCTAGAAACTTTTCATGTATGCATACCAACATGTTGTATATAAGGGTCAGTTATAAAATAACTTTACTGTTGGTGTGTTTTAGTTTAAAGCTGGGGTGTGAGGTTTAGAATCAGTGGAGCTATATCTTCACTCCTCCTGTATGCCTTCATGTATATACAGGTACAACTTGTCCTTATAACCTTACATAAGAACAGTTCAGATTTAAGTGTATTGCTGTTCCACTACTTTTGCACATAGTCCCCACCACAATGGAGGCATTTATCATATCGTGGTACGAGTTTTTCTAGTCCCTGTTGATAGAAGTCTGTGCGTTATATTATCAGCCATCATGCTACTCTGTCCCCACCTTACAACCATCTTTTTAACTCTGTGACCACCAGGATTTTGCTTCAGTACTGGGTAGGCCTATTGCTTAGGAACAGATGCCGCCGATATAATCAAATCAGTGTAGGTTCTTTATATATGAAATTATGTGCCATGTAAACTTATTTTCTGCCTACCCCTCATACCTATGACATTCTGATGCTGGGTACTTTTAATGTGCTGGATAGGCCAGCCCCCTTATGAGTATAAATAGAGCTGTTTGTAGGAATATCATAACAGATGTACTCAACTGGAAACAAAATCCTCTTAGTATGTCTTCTAGGATTAACACTTATTGCCTCTATTTCTGCATTAATGTATGTTATTTACAGGTATTGTGGAGTTCCTGGAACCATCTGAAGCAAAAACTGCCTTTACAAAGTTAGCATATACTAAATTCAAACATCTGCCACTGTATTTGGAATGGGCTCCATCTGATACCTTCACAACACCACCATCAAAACCAAATAAAGAAAACAGGACATTGCAGGATAGTGAAGGTAATGGTAGTACTGCAGTAGTGGTAGTAGTATTGTCGTTGTCGTTGTCATCATCATCACCACCACCACCACCACCACCATCAAAATCTTTGTAATAAAATCATTATCTCTTGCCATTTCCACCATTTCTTATGACAAAACCTTTTCTTTTCTATCCTCCCATAAGCATTTCTCTTGTATGTGTAATATGTGTCTTCTTGCCATGACTCTTTGCTGTTTGGCACTGAAGGATGACTTTACTCAGTGCGCGGTGTGATGCTGAGAAAACTGTATGTCAACTAAAGTCATTGACCAAGACTGTGCAAAGCAATGGGTGACCATTTAAATCCCAGATCTTTTACAGTGTATAATGGGCACTTAATTCAGTGCCAGAGGGTCTATTTTAATCTTAATTGTTTATGTTCTCAAAGGAACCATCTTATCATTGCATGAGACATGCCGATAGCATGGCATCCTTAATTTCAGCAAATGTGTTACCATGTTTATATTTTCAGATCATGCCTCCTGCCCTAATTTCAGATTTTATACACTAATATTTGTTTTACAGTACTATGTAGAAACTTTATGTCTTGTGCTGTTTAAATACAGTAAAACCCTGTTAAGATGTTTTTGAAAATTCCAAGAAAATCTGACTTCTTAAGCGGGAAATTTCTTAAAAGGGTAGGACCTAAATGTTCTATTTTTAAATTTTTTTGTGAACTTATTACATATGTACGCTGAATTTGTACAATTTGCAGCTGTCTTAACACATTCTCACTTGTATCTGACCGTTTATCCATTTTGTCTGTAACGTGTCATTCACAGTTTTATTTATACCTTTAACTATACTGTCACTGACTTCTCATTCACAAGTTCACATTTCATTCCAGATGTTTACTTTTCCTTGCAATATTTGTCAAGCGTGGGTTGTCTTGGCTTTTTTTCAAAAATAGTTGCAATATACATCTTCAGATTCCATAGGTTCGCTCTTAGGTAGACCATAGGGGCTGGTCAGTAATTCCAGTCACTTTCACTAACTCTGCAGTGTCTTGAATTTGTCTTAAATTGCTGATGTAACTGATCTGCACACAGTCACCACAGATGTTTCACAATCACGCTACACCACAACACATTTATATTACTGCCAATAAATTACGTTTAAACAAGTTGTCACAATAGACCGCCCACTTATCTTGCATCAAACTGCTGTCCCCCAGCAATGTGGAACACTGTGTGGCTTCGGCTGGCACGCTTAAACTTCTTCGAATGTTATTGGCTGCCTTAGTTTCCCCTTAGTCCTAACTGCCACATGCCAGCATTGCCAAACGCAGGCTCGTGCAGGTCACAGAAGAGCTAGGCTCGGCTTCCAGCCACCCAATACAATTTTTCGGTTGTGGTGACAGAGACCGAGTAGTGGGGAGTGAGTGACTGCAGTCTCTGCATTGCAGAAAAAATACAACACCCCTGCATCAGCTGTGAGGGTGTGTCATTCTGCTTTGTGAAACTTGGCGGAAATGACCTTGGAGATTAACCTATATGAACTTACTGCACCATTTTAATGCTGCATTTTGGAAACAGAATGAATGGAAACTTGGGGAAATTCTTATAAGATTTTGAAACAGAAAATGTATTAAATGGGTAAAAAAATTGTTTTGTCATCAAATTTGTTGCTTCTTAGGACGGAAATTTCCTTATGTGGGGATATATGAAAAGGGCAACATGTAACGTTAATCAAATGGGAGAATTTTGATGCTTTTTTACCTGGACTTCTTAGGTGGGAAAACAGCTTAACCGGGGATCTCTCAAATGAGTCTTACTGTATACGAGTTGTATTATTATGTTGTTTTCAGGTGTATGTTTTAATGTGTTAATTTTCTCTCTTATTTTTATCGAAAGATGACAGCTGCAGACAAAAGATTGTTCCAGCAGAAACAGATAACAGCAGTGGCGATTCATCAGATGACGAGTCTCTGGAACCAGACACCACTCTCTTTATCAAGAATCTGAACTTCAGCACAAATCAAGAGGATATTAGGGAAGTGAGTGTTGGATGTATATAATGTCACAGCATGTTGCTGTGTGTCACTGTGAGGGATAATGACATGAATATTTGAAAACAAGCATGAATTATGATTTGGTGAGGACAAGATGGAAGAAGAAAATGCTTTTTCAACTTCAGATTTATATAGTGTCAAGTGAGATAGGAGGAGATGTTCAAGGATGACAAAAAAGAGACCTTGAATTATGTAGTATACTATCCAGCATTTGAAACCAGTCGTCTCCAGTCATGCCTTAGAATAGTAACGCTTCAGAAACCAGTGATGTATAATTTGTTCAGAAGCATTGAAGAATGCTCAACATGCTAGTAAAATGTCCATTGAAATTGCACTGCACTAATCTGCAAATTCGTTTATCTAGCCATAGTTTCCGCAGATAACCCTTCCCTTGATTTGCTGTTATACATTATAGCCTCTGATGGACACTTGAAGTGATGTTTCAATCAACATGCATGCTACATAATTTTGTCAATAACTGTCAAGGCTGTAATACTGAAAGCTGCATAAATACCTCTCACTTTTGTTTGTTTCTAACATCTAACATCATAACAACTAACTGATCTGACTGCTGCATGTGGATAAGCACACACACACTTTTGAGAGACCTCTTACAAGTGTTTAACATCTCCATTTTTTGAGGCTTTAATTGTGATACTGAGTTTCTAAAGCATACCAAATTTTATTATAAGAATGTGTTATGCAAATATTATTGTGGTTATATTTTTACATAGTATAGTTTCAGAATAGCTCTGCTGAGTATGTTGGTTAGCTGAATAATGAAAGCATAGAGAAGTCTAGTGTAGACCTCCCAGTTTTTACTGGGCTACTTTCCTCCCAGTTTTTACTGGGCTACTTTCCTCCCTGAACTTAAGAAGAAGAAGAAGAAGAAGAAGAAATAAACAGGCTTATCACCATGGTATCTGTGCATATGTGCACCTGTGTATGTGTGTGTTATTCCGTGCTTTCAACGTCTGAACCCATGCAAGCAGTAGTAACAACATGGCAGATAAAGACATTTGTGAGGTAGGAGCAGGGCTAATATGGAATTTTAGGTCCTAAAATAACATGCAGTAATAGAGCTTGGAAAAATGTGCAACTTTTTTTGAAGTCATATTTTTGTGAGATTTTTCTTTAGCATGCAGTTTGATGCTGGTAGTTAATGAACTTTTGGAACAAGATATAGGAAATCTGACACACCAGCACACACACACACACACACACACACACACACACACACACACACACACACACACACACACACACACACATGTATGGTATCAAATACTAAGAATTCAAAACATGGAACTGTGCAGAACTGTGCGGTTATATCCAATTTTCTGGAAGTGTTTCTCAATAAGGAATATTATAATAAATTGACTTTCCAAGATTCCCATTCCATTAGTTTATTCCAAACTGATTTCAAGCTTATGGTGTCCATATTCATGTTTTACAGTTCAGTCCATGTTAATCACTAGGAAATAATTTGTTCTGATATGCAAATGTTTTATATGTTGCTATATTTTTGTTTTTCCTGACTGTTCAGATTATGAAGTTCACTAAAAATCTATCTAACATTGGTCAAGGGAGATTAAAGCATAACAGAAATCCACCTTCTGGCTGGCTAGTGACATTAACTTGCTGTTGTAATCATTTTCTTTGATAATGAAGATGGCTGTCATATCAGATGTGATGCCATATAGACTCATGAAAGTCTGTCAACGTTTCAGAGGATCTGGCTGCCTCCTTCATTAGGGTAAATTAAATTGCCTACCTTGATATTGGAGGCAGTAGTGTTCTCTGAAATAGTGGTACATTTCTACCATACTATGTGGCATCATTCCAGAAGACAGCAGTCTTCTTAGACACCACCGTGAGAACCTGAATTTCACCCCTTTGATATTCTTGGATCTCTTTACTGTGCTTTTTCGTTGTAATCATTCCCACATAATGTCACTTCCTATTTTACTTCTTGATGCATTTCCTAACCCTGATCTCAGAAATCTTCTTCAGAAGTTTCTGTTCTTATCTTATCTTGCATTCTTGCACCCATGTGTTACTGCCATATTGCAAAAGTAATCACTGATTTTAAATATTTTGTGTGCAGCACTTTAAGAACTGTGGTCCAATTCATGATGTGTCAGTGGCTAAGAAAAAGGACCCAAAGAACCCACAACAGCTTATCTCTTTGGGCTATGGCTTTATCCAGTTTAAGAAGAGGGCTGACAGTGAGAAAGCTCTGAAGTCCCTTCAGCATTCTGTCTTAAATGAACATGCCATAGAGCTAAAGCGCTCAAACAGAACTGTCAAGTATGTATATCCACAAAATTATGACTTTTCTTGTATTCTTTGCACAGCATGTGTAAGTGAATATTAATGAGGATATTGTGTCTGCTTTTCTGTTTGTCTCTTTCATCTTGGGAACTACTTGGTTGGTTGTAATAAAATCTGATTTTTGAAGTGTATAGTAAAAACTGCTGAACTAGTTTAATTTTGGTCTATGTGAATCTGATGTAGCTTGAAGTTTACATGAACCTCCAGTTGAACTTTATAATTGTTCTCAAAATTGGATCATGCAAAAAGCATGCATGTGACATATATGTAACATAAATTGGTGTGATTAATATTTGAATTCATATTTTAAATACTTTTGCAGTGCCATATACAGTAAAACCTTGTTAATCTGGACCCCATTAACCTAGACTTTGCTTAATCTGGACAGGGTTTCTGGAAAAAGAAATTTCTGTATTGGAGCCAACAGTAGTAGAATAAATCACCAGCATGAGTCTGAAGTGACTGCGGGTTTCTAAGAAAGGCACTGATGTGGCATGCCATGCTTGCAACTCCCCCACTACACTACCTAATTCTGCAGTCAGTCGGTCTTTGTCTTGTAACGCTGGTGGACGGATTGTGTTTGTTTTAACTCGCAGTACAGTACGTATAACATGTATAATGTCACTTACTAAACCTACTACATATACTGGAAAACGTAAGCATAAAGTTCTTTCTTTGCAAGATAAGTTAAAACTGATGGCAAAGCTTGAAAATGGTGCATCTGTTGTGAGTGTTTGTGCAGAATTTGGAATTGCAAAGCAAACAGTTAGTTCTGGTTGGCTATTTAGATTCTGCAAATGCCACAATGTAGTCAACAGAAAGATGTGTGGAGAGAGTCTAAGTGCAGATACAGCTGCTGTTGAGCCATTTAGAAAAGCAATTGATGACATTGTAAAAGAGGAGAGCTTAGATTTAAGTCGGGTGTACAATGCCGATGAAACCGGCCTGTTTTGGGGCGCCTTGCATGAGAATACCGAAGTTTGTAACTCCATAAAAAATGCACTTAGACGAAAAATTAGCAAAGAATGTGTTTCTGCATTGTTGTGTGCTCACACAGATGGGAGTGGTATGTTGAAGTTGTGTTCTTCAACAAGAGTAAACAAACTCACACAATTGAAGACCTCATTTTCAAGTTGCATGTTCATTACTACCATTCAAAAAGTGCATGGTATACTGGAGACATCACTTCAGATTGCTTTCATCATCGTGCAGTGCCAGAAATAAGAAGCCACCAAAAGGATAAATCCCAAGATGAAGTGAAAGCCTTCATCTTACTTGATAATGCTGCAGCTCATCTGGAGGCTGAAAAACTTTGTAGTGCAAATGATAAGACAAAATGTATGTTTTTACCACAAAACACAACTTCACTTGTGCAGCCTGTGGATCAAAGGGTCATTTACACTGCAAAGAGGTTGTACAAAAAATGATTATTGTCTAAAGTATTAGAAGTTGAAGAGGCTAGTGGCGATGAAGAAGACAAATGGGCTGAAAAAACTCTACAAAAGTATAAAACTGTGCAACTTCAGATTGATGATATAAAACTTTGCGGCTGCAGTAAAAGATATAATGCCCTCAACACTGGCCAACTCTTGGCAAACACTTCTGCACATTTGTGAGGTTCAACCAGACACTAAAGGGACTGAAACTAGAGACTATCATGAAGCACTGGCTAGGGCAGGTTAGAGGGGTGTCACAGTAGAAGATGTTGAGAAGTGGTTAGAGATTGATGAGGATGACCCAGGCTATCATATTTTGACAGAAGAAGAAATTGTGGATTGTGTGAATGAAGCTAAAAATTTTGAAGACGAATCTGGAGAGGAGCATGAAGAAAACAGAGTACCAAAAATGAAACCACGTGAGAAGAGGGACCACTTGAACTGTGTGATGAATTTCATCCAAGAGAGTGACAGTGAAGACATTTCTGCCTATTATGACCACCTGAGACACCTGCGTGACCTCATTATAAAAGAAATGTGTGCGAAACCATCACAAAAGAAGATAGACAGTTTTTGCAAACCCATTTCTACCATTACAACTAAGTGTATGTCTCCACGAACATCCTGTTCTAAGATGGTCTCAGACGATTTGTAGTTTGTGACATGCAGTATTTTATTGACAATTGCTGTACATTACAACAGTGCAAATATGTACCTTTTTTACTGTTTAATAATTATGATTATATATAACATGATTTTGAGTAATGTGTACTTTTGATTTGTGCAGTTACTTTTGTTTTCCATTATCCATGTTAATCTGGACTTTTACTAATGTGGACTACTGTTCCCCACAAATAGTCTGGATTAACAAGGTTTTGCTATATTGAAAGAAATACAAAAAAGGTAAAAGATTTAGAAGATGTGTTACTTGATTTGTGTAGCAGGATATGCGTCTTGGACCATGAGGGAAGATAAGAAGTAGTCATTGCTGCTTAATCATTTTCTTATTTTCTGTTACAGGACTGAAGTCTGTACAGCTAGAAGAAGGACTAAGGTTGGAAAACAAACAGGCACCAAAATTTTGGTCCGGAATATTCCTTTCCAAGCAACAGTAAAGGAAGTAATGGATTTATTTAAGTACGTTCACCTATGAACATTCTTATTCTTTATCAAAGAGCAGGGTGTGGTGTGTGTGCCCCAAACAGAAATCTCTATGCCATTCTGGTCATATAGGAAAGAGTTTTCTCCAATGCTAGTTTATAACTAATGCCGTTCAACTGACTAGACCAGTTCCATTCTGAATGTAATGTCAAACACACAAAAGCTCTAATTATTAAGTAGAAAGTACCAACTGTAATGCACAAATTTAGTATATGACACAAAGTCTTTAGAGGATCACTTTAACTCTGACATGTTTCGGTGGCATATGTACCACCATCATCAGGGAGAAAGTTACACCATAAGCTGGGACCCCGCTAGTAAGGTAAAATCCCTTTTACTCTGCACACATTGCTAGAGTCACTTCATGGGAGTCCATGTCCATAGAGCCTGCCAGATTCTATGGACATGAACTCCTATGAAGTGACCAGTTACCCTTTAATTATCTTCATTTTAAACATTAGGTGTCTGAAGACAAACTGATACACTGATGAATTTGCAGAAGTTAAGCAAATTATATTGTAATCCTCAAGGTAGCTTCCAAATTTATATATTTTATAACCTGGGTTAACAGGAGGAAAGTTTCTGTGTATTCTAAGCAAATTGCTGTTGGTTACATGGTCCTAAAACTCATGCTATTTAGGACACAAGCTATGAAGGGTATTCAAATGAAAACTGTTCAGGGATCATTTGGGGTGAAGAAGTAGAGGCTGTTAAAAGTGCACCTGTCCAGTCCTGTGGAAGTGGAATTAATGGAATTTTACTGTAATTAACATTTCCTAAAGTTTAACATTAATTTATCCATTGATTGAGGAAATAGTTTTTATTGGTATGCAGATTAGTATCCACACATCCTGTGAAGTAGTCTGATGTTGAAATGTGTAGTTAAATCAACTTGTAGCCAAACATTTCTTATGTTGTGTGGATGGAGATTAAAAACCTTAAACTTTAGGCCAGGAGTGCTCAAATTTTCAAATAATTTAAGAGCCATTTCAAAACTCTAAGGGCCAGAACAGTTCTGTTTTGAGAACCCATAAGTGTTAGGCACCACTATACAAAATTACTTGTCCAGGTCGCCTAGTGCCCAGGATTTATTCACCCTTGCTTTAGTCTTATTTATTTTTTATAGAAGGAATTGAAGGCAACCAATTGAATTTTTGGTACATATTTTCAGCACTGTCTGTGTGAGGAAACATTTATTAGCCTTCATATCTCAATTACATTTACACTGTACACAGTATTCTGACATGTTGACAGAACTTTTGGTGAATTAAAGGCTCTAAGATTACCCAAGAAAATGGTGGGCACCGGATCACACAGGGGATTCGCATTTGTTGACTACTACACCAAACATGATGCTAAGGTAAATGCTTTTATACTGCATATGTGTGTGTGTCGTGTTTATGCTTTATGTAATAGTGCTGTCATGGTGCTTAGATCATGTAGCATTGATAGTAGGTGAATGAAATATGAGTACCATGTGGAGTACTGATGAAATGACACAGACAGAGAATAACTGAAGTATGCAAAGGAAAACTTGTATTCCTCATTTCAGCTATCTTTTTTATAATGTTTCTACCTTTAGATCAGGGATTTTAACTACTGCCATTTGTTGGTAAATACTCTGTAAAAATTTCATATATACTGCTTGTAACCTGCTAATATGTCTTTTTCAATGCAGCAAGCATTCAAAGCACTTTGTCAGAGTACTCACTTGTATGGTCGCCGTCTAGTACTGGAATGGGCAGCTTCTGAAGAAAATATTGAAGAAATCAGGAAGAGGACAGCAGAGTACTTCAATGATGGTGAGATTCTGCCGTATTTGTAGGTATATCTAGATGAAACTTGATATAACCCAGCCAGTGGGAAAGATTTGAGATTTTCCTTCATTTAGTTCATAATTCTTATGGGTGTGTCTTAATTCCCTTGACTTCATATTTTATTCTGTTAAGTAGATATGACTGTTTGACTGTTAATTGACTGTTGTTTAATTGTGCTGTTTTAACTGTAAAGTTATGCAGTACTGGATGAGATAGGAAGATGGGCACAGGTGGCAAGTAGATAAGGATTTTGGAGGCAGCCATACATGTGTTGAGACACTGAGGGAAGGCACAACTCTCAGACAGGATGACTGGCAGTGGAGCCAAGATCCATGCTGTTTGCTTTCTGCTTACAAGTCCAATAGCAATACCTCTGCACCATTCTTCTCAGTGCAGACCTGTGTTGATGGTAGAAAATGTACATTTTTGAGAAGAGTTCAGTTTGTCTTGTATCCTTAACAGGCAGTATGTGTCCTGTTGCTGGCTGTGTTAAAATAAAAATTTTCCACCTTGCCATTTAACCATCCTGTAAGTGTGATGCTTGAGGCCGTAATCACTTTGAAAATTCTTAAGACCTACTGAGACTTTAGGTCTTTATTGTGGCATAAATTTAGACTGTGATCGCCTGTGTTATATGGCACCTCATTTTTCTGCCCTGAAGATGGCGGTAGAAGGTTCTTCCGAAACATTGGCAATGGCCTGTAATAACCCATAAGACTACAATGTTATGGTTCAATGTCTGAACACACAGGAGTACTGCAGGTTGTTGCAAGCAGCATTAATGTCATGACAATGGGTCTTTTAAAAATCTGCAATTCTGGTGTGATTAGTTACCTTCAAAACAGGAAAAAAAGTCCATTATGGGATAGTTACATTAAATGTGCACACACATTTTATTTTAAAATCTCTTGAACACAGTGTTGGCACTAACGTTTGAGACTGTGTTTAATGAATCTCAAAGTAGTCCTGCCTATGTCAGGCCTCACAAGACATGTCTTAACAATGACCAGTAATTCTGATATATACTGGGAAATTCTGGAAAGTTACAATCTGGATTGAAGTCACAGGCCCTTAGATGAAAGTTGAGATTTTCATGACAGTTAAAATCGATAGCAGTCATCTGGGTTATGATGTTGCCGCTGTGTGAAACTGGTAACCCAGAAGAGTACAGTGTTCACAGAAATTTAGTTGTGAGATTTCAGGCTTCTGCCATGGCATAGTTGAGGCCTTCATTCTTCTGGGATATTACACTGAATATATGACTGATGGGCTATCCTTTGAAATGTTGGTGAATGGCTACCAACATATCTGGACCTGAGAAGCAGAAGGGTGTAAGTCCAGTTTTATATTTGAGATACATCATTTTTCTTAGACCAATATGTGACTTACTGCTGTTTAATTCTTTGTCCAGCTACACTGGGACTGTATTTGGACTTAAAACCATCTGCTTTTGAAAGAGCTTGAAATTCTAAGGAACATCACATATTATCTTAAATATGATAAAAACTGGACTTAAACCCTTCTGCTTCTCAGGTCCAGATATGTTGTGTAACATCCCAGAACACTGAAGGGTTCAGAAATTTACCTCTTCTAAGAAAGTCTTGTTACATATCATTTGATCAATTGTATCAAATTAAATCATTATTGGCAGGTCATCTGTGACAATCTATCCACATACTCTTTGTATTTCAGCCCCAGAATTATTTATTGGATTGAGATGATAGTGGGTGGAAAGGAGGGAGGGGGCAGACAAATTTCGTTTTGATCCCTGCTGGTCCAGTGTAACCCATTCCTCACATGAAGCTCAAACTGAACTTTATAATTCTTTTCAAAAGCAGGTTCATAATACGTAAAAGGAATTACACATGACAGCATGTAGATCTTTTTTAAGATTCAACATTCCGTTTCAGTACATCTTAACATGTTTTTTATGTACGTACATGTCTTTGCTATACAAAAGAAGGTGACATGAGTAAATACTGTTGAATGCATTACACAAAAGACTTTAATAACAATCCATACTCATCATATAGTCTTCTGGCTGTCACCTTATGTTGAATTGATGATAATTGCTGATGATTTGTCATAACTTGCTGCTTCCACCATCTTCACTCCCAAAGAGGGGGGCAGCAGGTTCCCCATGAACATATGCTTGTTATTCTTCTGGGACTGCAAATGAAAACCACTGAAAAGTTTAGTTGTTTTAATGACAAGAAGGGTAACCTATGAGATGTTCACTTATCATAAAACTGACACAGATATTGGACATAGTCCCATCATCTCAAGCACAGTGTTTACTACACATATCTGTTTAATATCACATTATTGTCACAGACCTTCAATCTTTCAACCCTGTTCAGGATCAGTACCATAACCTACATCCCCTCTGTTCATTACGCAAATAAGGAAGAACTGTTTAGATCAAGTTCTGCTGACAGGCATAGCCGTCCATTATTGAGAAGTTGTTTTGTCTAGTGCCTCCACATATGGTGTATGTTGACCTTGACCTTCTTCATCACTGCCCACATAGACAAAGGTGTAGAATCCATATCAGAGGGCAATGTGTCAAGTAAGAGGCTGATTGAGAATGACAGTTTCAGGATGTGGCTGGAAACAGTCATGACCTATTGTAGGGTATGTACCAGAACTTGCTTTCAAGGACCAAGAAAAACTATGGAAACCCTCAGTTAGGGTAGATGACCTTCAGGTCAGAAGTGCTAATTACTGAGCCATGACATTGTGGGAGGAATGTACAGTAGCATGTTCATTGTTAATCTCTGGTATTCTCTTACAGGTCCAGTGCGTAAAACCCTGAAGAAGAGCACTGTTAAGCATGATGTGGGTGACAACTCAGATTGAAATGAATGGTTGGATTTTATGGGCAGAAGGTAAAGAACATGATCGCTGAGGATAATCCTGTATTGTGAATGCAAGATGCCCCCCCCATCTCCCTACATAGTATGTAGTGAGCAGCACATGACTCATCCAATCTAAATAGGGAATACTTGGAAGTCCTGGTTTGGGAAATATCACAAATAATGTCAGCTGAGAATGAAGAATTAAATGAATAACAAATTTGTTATACTATGAATCAAAACAGCAATAACCAAATACTCAGGTTCTCTGTCGGAACCCACGTATATATAACATAAACAGAAGCATGACAGTGCCCCAGTAGACCTGATGAATATAGGAATGCTCCACACTCTTTATAAACACACAAAATACTTGCATGGTGTTGCCAGAAATTTGAAAAACAAAAGGCAGGAATACAGGTAAAACTGGACTCCACACAGCAGCAGTAAGGACCCAGTACACAGATCATTCCAACGAAACCATAATTTAGAATGCCTACAATGTGAAGAAAGTGTCTCAAGGCATTGATGCTGTATGCGCCACTGGTATGTGTCTGTGATTTGTTTGCTTCATGTAAATTAAGCAGGCTATCAGTACAAGCCTAACATACAGAATATGATGTTGGTAAAGGTCTGTAAGTTTCGTTATTGTGTAAAATATATGATAAAATTTTAGAATATTCAGTACTTCCACATCACGTTATTTGAAACTTGGCAACGTGGTCTCGTCTGTCATTTTCACAGGCCCTACTTTATGTGAAGAATGCACATTCATAACTGAAATGAAACACAGTCGTAGTAACAGCATTTGCTTGTAGAGTAAATACCTTGGTGGCATGATTGCGCCAACTGTACATACCATGTATAGGAAAACAGCACTATAACTCGAAAGAGAAAATCCAATCTGACGGAATAGTAAATGTCTTTCCAAACATAAAACAAAGCTACAGAAGACAAAAGAGAAATTCTTGCAATTAAGCAATAATTGAAAAATTCTTTAAACTTCAGGCAAATAATCTTTAAAAATAATATGACAGGATTTCTTTGGTGTTTTATTAGAAGAAAAGCAATAGAGCTTTAGTACCTTTTTGCACACGAAACTTTTCTGGCCTACTCAGTGGTGTGACACATGAGGTCATTTTTCTTTGAAAGGAAACCTTACCCAGTGTGCCTGCGACAATAAACAGGGGGCTTATTGTAAGCAGAGTTGTTTTTCTTTCACTGGCGTGAAGTACTCATTAGAAAATTTTTGTTATTCACAAGACCAACATTCAGTTGTACCATTTGAAATACACGTCCCACATATTGAACGGCGCTTTAGGCTGTGGCTACATTGGAGCCAGAACCGACACAACACAACAGTCTGGACAGACTCCAGATAAGGAAGCATAAATGGGCTACTGTATTGCTTACAGTAGCATCTACACTGAACCCGATCCAACTGGCATGTTATCTCTCAACCTGAAATCTGACCGCTGGTCGCAGCTAGTAAACTGTTCTCCCAACTCCTGACTGCTTGCAGTAGGTGATGTGAATGTTACATGATGTATAGGTCTGATGATGACTGGGAAGAACATTTCCTGATGGACAGTAACCTTTGCTTGAAGTTCACGAAAAGCAGAAGACAGTGGATTCATCAGCTTTGGGAATCAAGAACTGAGGGAGAATGTTTTAAACTGTGCAAGATATTGAGAGAAGTCCTGATAAGTTCAGAGAATACTACAGAATGAACATACCAACTTCGGCTTGAGATCTCTGTTGTGATAATTTTTGTCTCTTTGGGCCCAAAGAGGCAGCATATTTCTCAGAAGTTCTATCAGATAAGGTTTGTCCACTGCACTCCGAATCATGTGTTTACTGCAGAAGATGTCTGGCCAGACTGTCGGCTCGAAACAAACTAGGTTTATTTGGAGCCGACAGTCGGGAGTTGCTGGGAGAAACATGCCAGGCGGATTGGGTTCAGTGTAGCCGCTGTGATAAGGAATGCCATATCCCATTTTTACTTGGAATTTGTTGGGAGATAACACGCCAGGCGGATCGGGTTCAGTGTAACTGCTGCTGTAAGCAATACAGTAGCCTATTTCTACTTCCTTATCTGGAGTCTGCCCAGACTGTTGTGTTGTGTCGGTTCTGGCCCCAGTGTAGCCACAGCCTTAGCCTCTATCTGCTGTGTATGCGAGCACTACCCACACACGAAACTCAAGCTCAACACAGGGCAGAGCCAGCAAAACAAGGCATAAGGAAAGTTCCTATGCTTTCAGACCAGATCGAAAAAGGTGGACAGTCTCACGTTCGATGACTACATGGGTCCTCTCCTGGTCGGAGCGTGAAGCTGACCAATAAACGTCATCTAATGCACAGTTACAGAATGATTGGAGCTGTACCTTTTTCCCTACATTATTTCATGGCGTGGACAGCGAAAGAACTCACAGCTTTTAAATGTCCCCGCACTACACATAGTACGCACGTACCCCGAGTATATTTAAAAGCCGTACTACGTATAGTACACACGTCACGTAAAGGTTAAAGTATTCGATACTAAAACTACTATATAAAAAGGTAATAAACATGAAGTGTCTAATTATAGACCAGTATAACTCCTAATATCATTTTCAAAAATTTTTGAAAAAATAATGCAAATCAGACTTGAGAAACGCTTAATTAAAAATAATATTATAAGTATGGAACAACACAGTTTCAGAAGAAAACTGACAATAGAAAATGCCACTTAGAAGTTAAATGTAATCTTATATACTATGAACAACAAAATAAAGGTGGGGGGTATGTTCTGTGCTATAGAAAAAGCTTTTGATTGTGTAAATCATGATATATTGTTGTCTAAAATGGAATTTTATGGTATAAGTGGCACAGACGAAGCTCTAAACAAAAATTATCTTGATAATAGATATCAAAGAGTATCAATAAACAATAAGTATAATAGCACTACACTCTCAAAATGGTCTGAAATTAAACATGGTGTGCCACAGGGTTCCATCTTAGGACCCCTGTTATTTCTGATATCATCATCATCATCATCATCATCATTATCATCATCCAGTAGTCTGTCTAATGACGGGTCCAATGCCTCTTCCAAAACGATTCCTCCACATATTGCGATTTAGAACTTCCTCCTTCAAATAAGAGTATCCTCGCCTGTCCTTAAGGTCATCCAGTAACTTCTTATGTCTTCTGCCTCTTCTTCTTGTCACTTCCATCTCTCCCTTTATCTTTCCTTCAATAACCCGTTGTAGAAGGCAGTTTCTACGCAGTATGTGGCCAATCCAGTTAGCCTTCCATTTTCTTATTTCATGTAGGATATTCCTCTGCTCATTGACTCTAAGTAACTCTTCTTCATTTCTCACATGATTGGTCCAACTGATCTTCTCCATCCTTCTCCAGCACCACATTTCAAAACTTTCCAGGTATTTCTGATCTACTGCCTGAAGCGTCCAAGTTTCAGCACCATACAAAGCTATACTCCAAATGTAGCATTTTACTAGTTTCTTCCTCAAGTTTAAATCCAATGTGCTGGTGAAAAGACTCTTCTTCTTGTTAAATGCAGCTTTTGCCATGGCAATCCTAGATTTTATTTCACAAGTACACCTTCCATCATTTGTCAACATACTACCGAAATATTTAAAACATTCTACATTCTCCAGTTATTTTTGGTCTATCATAATTGTTACTGGGAATGTTTGTCTAGAAATTGTCATGACTTTTGTTTTTTCCACATTCATTTCCATACCATAGCATCTTCCAGTTTCAATTATTTCTGATATATATAAATGATTTACCAAAGATGATAAATAACAAATTTGTTCCCATATTATTTGCGGATGATACCAGCATATTGTTTATACACACTCCAATCCT
Source organism: Coptotermes formosanus (assembly GCA_013340265.1). Taxonomy (NCBI): domain Eukaryota; kingdom Metazoa; phylum Arthropoda; class Insecta; order Blattodea; family Rhinotermitidae; genus Coptotermes; species Coptotermes formosanus. The sequence goes on along the minus strand of BLKM01006290.1, from coordinate 101,692 downwards.
ACAGATTTTTGTGATAACATCCATAAGGTATTTGAAATTTCAAATAAATAGTTTAAGGCAAACTTTCTTTCTCTACAGTTGGAGAAAACACAGATTATCCAATTTACAACTAAACCCAACATGTTTCCTTGTGAGAAGATGGGATATGACAGCAAAACAATTCCAAATGTTTCCCATACAAAATTTCTCGATTTAACTATTGAATTGAGTTACTTATAAATAAATGAAGTTCTGCTTGTTATGTTCCTAGATCAGTGGAGGCATATATGTCCCATTCAACATTGATAATGATTTATTATTCTCTTTTTCACTCGGTTATGACTTATGGGATTATTTTTTGGGGGAACACTTCCCATAGTATAAAAAAGTTTCAAACTACAGTTCAGGGCAAGCAGGATTATAATGGGACGTAAGAGTAGGGACTCTTGCAGGCATTTATTTAAAGAATTAGAAATTTTACCACTAAAATCTCAGTATATATTCCCTCTTATGTTATTTCTGGTAAATATTAGAGATCTTTTCACAATCAATTCTGAAAATTGAAGCATACATACCAGACAAAGTAACAATATCAGCTGATATCAAATTTAACTTGCTGTCAACAAGGAGTTCACTACTCCTGCATAAAAATCTTTATTAATAATCTGGTAGAAATAAAAAATATTATGGAAAATGCTAAAAAATTCAGACAAGTCTTAAGAAAATTTCTCAATACACATTCGTTTTATACATTGGAGGAATTCTACAGTGCTAAACACATGACATTACAATAAGTGACCACAATTGTCACCAAGGTCTACTTTATTTACAACTCAGTAGATTATAAAACGTTTCAATGTTTGGAATTGTTTTGTATTTTAAAACTCAAATTTATTTTAAATGCCTTAATGTGTATGTGGATAAAAAATGTATTGTAGAAAATTTTTGTCCTGTACCATTTTATGTAAATACTGTATAGGCCTATTTTTTATGTTGTAGTTGTTTTACGTGTTAATTATTGTATTATGTATATAGTAGATTTTGTGTTTGCTTGACAAGTACTAGATCCTCTGGCTGTATCAGCCTGTGTCACACATCAGCCTGTATGGATCTATCTGAAAGAAGTAAATAAATACAAATAACGGTGAAATCCGGGAACGTGACTGACCGCATAAATCTTTACAGTTTGTACACATCTTTGATTAATGAAAGGTCAAGTAAGATAACTGGAAAGACACTCTCATGTCATACATGCTTTTAACAGAGAAATTTCATCTCTAACACGAAACTCGAGAGTGAAACGACGACAACGCTGCCAATCTGTTCCTATACTCGAATTTCGGACACTCCAATCTTGCCAACGTGTTCACGAGACGGTGAGAACCGCGGCTTGCGTGGAAGTATCAAAGAGTGACGTGAGAGGGACATTTTTTTACATTTATTTATTATTCTGCATGCTCGATTACTATAAGTAATACTACATGCACTGGTGATTTCTTGCACAATTACTTAGTATCAACTAAGATTACTTACTTATTCTATACATAATTTGGTTACTGTAACTGTAAGTTATTTTGCTCTGTGTAATTTATCAAAAGGATATACTGTCCGTGAATTTGTTAAAGTTTTTACTATATTTGCTGATGAGTATGTTTCTACTCACGGGACAATTTTCTGACCGTAGTACTGCAGCTTTTAGGCTGTCTCTTTCATGCTGAAGTAGTTTACAATCGAATAATATGTGGTCTATTGTTTGTTCTCCGCTTTTACAGGAGCACATTGGGCTGTCTACGATTTTATATTTGTGCAAATATGATTTAATATTACAGTGTCCTGTTACCATTGTTGTAAAATTTGGAGTCACATTAATTTTCAATTTTAACCTATCTGCTATTTTGGGAAGAAATGTTTTCGTAATTGCACCTTTTGTTGTATCGTCCCCTTCACTTTGCCACTTTGTTACACTGCGTTCACTTAATTCTCGCTTCACTGTACTTTTTGGGATCCTTTTGTAGCACTCTTTGATATCTCTGTTAGTTGCTGCCTCTTTCGCAAGTTGTTCTGCCAGCTCGTTCCCGTGGTGTCCAGCATGTGCCTTGATCCAGTTGAACTCTATTTTCCAGTTCTGCTTCTCCATTTCATTCACTTTCTTCCTGATTTTTTCTATAAGGTATGTGTGGTTCATCTGGTTTTTGAGAGCTTCTAATGTTATTCGGCTATCTGTAGATACTAGTACTGTTCTGTCCTTAGTTTCCAAGTATTGTATATTTTCTGGTGCTTTTAGTATTGCCAGTTGTTCGGCTCGGTTATTCGAACAACGCCCGTTTAATCTGTATTTTTCCGTGTCTTTTATATTGTGAGAGGGATATTATTAGCCCCGTGGAGAGGCTATAGCCGTATGTGCAGAAAGAGCGACATTGCCGGGCGGTTCAGCTTTTGTAGATAGTGACGCGAAACAAACAAGAGATTGACTATCCTCACCGCAGCACTTATCCTAAGGTCCGAGGGGACTGCGGAAGACACCAGCGCCGCAGACGGACAGGACGGGAAACCTGTGACAAAGGACGGATGATTGCCGGTCCAAGTCTTGGACGTTGGCAGTACTGGATGGTGGCTGAACGTTTGGTATACAGGTCGCGAAGTATGGTCTGTGGTAGAGGCGCAAGTGTAGATACGCATTTCGCGGCATTGGAGTCGATAGGCGTGCAATGGATCATTCAGAGTTAACTGTATACCACTGGCTGCAAATGGCAAAGTAACCAAAAGTGATCAGTTCTATTGCAACAGGATGTGTAAGGGATTTGAATTTCCGATTTGTCATGTATTTTGAGGCGCAGCGTTGAAGGAACACGTAAGTGATATTTTTGATGCGCTTTTTAGTGTAGATGATATTTAATATCCTGTTCAATGTAAGAAACTCTTCACTAACATGAAGTATTTTTTATTGTTACTTGAGTGCATTTATTTCGTGGAAGACTTCCAAATATAATGGATTTTCTTGTGTGGTAGGTTACTAACAAACTAACTAACTCCATGGAGCAGAGGCCTTCTTGAGAAGCTAACAGCTTCTCAGCTAGTCAAGAAATTCCCTGCGTTTTATGGAACCCGAAGGTTCATTACCGCATTCACGAGAGCCCGCCACCTGTCCCTATCCTGAGCCAGCTCAATCCAGTTCATGCCCCCACATCCCACTTCCCGAATATCCATCTTAATATTATCCTCCCATCTACGCCTGGGTCTCCCAAGTGGTCGCCTTCCCTCGGGTCTCCCCACCAAAATCCGGTATGCACCTCTCTCCTCCCCCATACGTGCCACATGCCCCGCCCATCTCAGTCTTCTCGATTTGATTACCCGAATAATATTTGATGATGAGTACAGGTCGTTAAGTTCCTCGTTATGTAGTCTTCTCCAATCCCCCGTCGCCTCATCCCTCTTAGGCCCAAATATCCTCCTCAGCACCCTATTCTCGAACACCCTCAGTCTTTGTTCCTCCCTCAATGTGAGAGACCAAGTTTCGCATCCATACAGAACAACAGGTAAAATTATAGTTCTGTATACCCTAATCTTTGTGTTTTTGGATAGTAACCTGGAAGACAAAAGATTCTGCACCGAATGATAGCAAGCATTCCCCGACTTCAATCTGCTCTTAATTTCTTCATGAATGGAGTTTCGATTCGTTAGGGTTGCTCCCAAATATTTGAATTCTTCCACCCTTTCAAAGGATTTATTATCTATAATTATGTTGTGATTGTGTCCTGCATTCTGATTTCGAGACATGACCATGTACTTAGTTTTCTCAGCATTTACTTCTAGACCAATCTCCTTACTAGCAATCATTAAATCTGCATTTTTCTTTATACTATGTATGCTTCCACCCAATATATTAACATCATCAGCATAAACCAGAAACTGATGTGTACCATTCAATTTCAAGCCCTCGTGGTTTGCCTGAACCCTCCTAATGGCATATTCTAAAGCAAAGTTGAAAAACAATGGCGACAGAGCATCTCCTTGTTTCAAGCCATTCTTAATAGGAAACGTGTCAGACAGATGTTTGCGTACCCGAACTCTGCTATATGTTTCACTTAGGCACATTTTTATTAACCTTACTAGTTTCATGGGGATACCGAACTCAATGAGAATATTATACAAGACCTCCCTCCTAACTGAATCATAGGCTTTCTTGAAGTCTATAAATAGCTGATGCACTGCCTCATTGTATTCCCATTTTTTCTCAAGTATTTGACGAATGCTGAATATATGATCAGTAGTTGACCTGTTAGTGGTAGGTTACTTCCTTTATTTTTTGAATACTAGTATTAGTCACGTTATTCTATCCATTGTGTTGAAATATAAACTGTGATATTTGCATATGTCGCAACCAGTTTCTTTGGTCCACATGACATTTAACGTGGTGATGCTTGCTCATTGCTCTGATTTGTATGTTTGTGTCTGCTGTGGTTGCTGCCGAATGCAGATTCTCCAGGGTAATGATGGGGTGAGATGTATGAATAATCCACACCACAGATAATCATCGCATATTTTGTGTGGTGTGTTCACGAAACTGCATGTACATAACATTTTTGCAAAGTGTATTGTGCTGTTTTATTTTTATGAATGTGTTTATTTCATACACTTTGTGCAAGAACATGTACATATTCTCAGTACTGTTACAAGGAATTAGCATCAGGCATCCATCCTGCAGACAGATGCTTTATGGACTGAAATATGATGGCTTATGAACTGTTGATGAGTGTGAATATTGAACAGAATATTGCATCCATTTTACTATTTTTAAGTATGAAAATAAGTGATAATATGTATGCCTGACATTTTCAGATACAAAATGGCTGAATCATGTGTACTAGAGGTTGAGCTTTGCAATCCTGAATTGAATACTTTCATCAGAGAGGTGGAGAGTAAACATGGAGATATCCTCACATTGGGTGAACTATATGCACGTGATCAGAAGCTGGGCAATGAAATTATTTTGGTAAGAATTATGAAGTTGAGAGTATTTGAGATACTGAAGATAATATTTGGACCCAAGGAACAGGAAGTAAGATTTAAGTAATCTCGGATATTATGTGATGTCAGCTGCGTTACTAACCACCAGTGTTCAGAAGGCTCTACTGCTGCTCCAGGACTTCTTAACAATTGACATGGTATAAAATCTCAGAAGACATGAATCTTCATCAATGCTGCATTGAGAACCAAAGGTTAAGCAAGAGAAAGTAATGTTACAAGATTTTAGGCTCTTACAGTCATGTTGTTTAGAGAATTTTAGGATATGAAGATGTGGGTCAGATACCGTTGGATGAGAGCAGGTACCGTGACAAGTGAAAGTACTTGGCAGTAGGTAGAAGTACGATCTTCATTCAGCTGTAGCATCTGAGAGAATTTGTTGTCAGAAATGGAGCTGGACATGCCACAACAGGGTCTCAGAGATTTTGATGGTTGTTGCAGCACATTTTGTCCATACTGAGGTTTTTCTGTAGACTGGTTAGAACAGAAGCAGTGTGCTCAAAGATCAGAGGGTCTGACTGCTGTGTTGCTCTATTTCTCTTGCCAGTGTATGTAGTGTGTAAGGAAGGTTCAACAACTTGCTGAAGAAGATTACCAGAGATCTGTTCAGTACAGTCACAGTGTCATTGTTAATGCTGAGTTATGCGTACCCTCAAGTCACTTAAGTGTCAGAATCAGAAACACAGAGTTCAGCAGGCAGAGCCAAGGGACCTAGATGAATAACTTCAAACTGTAGATTCTTTTTGATTAGACACATCTGTTAACAGCTCTCTGAGTCCTGTGTCACATACTTCAGGCTCAGACATATCACACTGGACTACAGGTAACAGGGGTCAGTGTTGTAGTGTGCCATACCTCAGAATACCCAGCAACATTGAGAAGATTTGAACCACGTGCCTCTCAATCATCAACCTGAAACATTACTGGTACATTAACCTACTCATTTATTGAAATTAGGTGTAATCTAATATATTTTAGGCACATAGTTACTAAACAGTAAGAAGAATGACAGTAGACTTGACACAGTATAACAAGAACGAGACATATGCCCATTAGGAATATTGTATCATGAACCATTTTTGATAGATATGGTCATAGATTAAAAGGAATGCACATATTGGCACATACACTATGCAGCTTTTCATTCCAGTTCTTAATCCTTCAGTGACGTGGGTTTAATTTTCAACTAGTGCCAGGGACAGAAATATTTTAAATTTATATATATATATATATAGTGTGTGTGTGTGTGTGCGCGCGCGCGCGCGCCCGAGTGTGTGCACACACAGGCAGACAGACTGACAGACAGACAATCAGCTAGTCAGTCAGTGATGAAGGTTTGTACAGTAGATGGAGGCCAGCAGTGAAGGGTCAACAGTCAGTGAAATTTCCAATTTTACATAGTTGCATAATAAAAACAGAACTGCATGATTCAGAAGCTAATATAATTTAGTTGAGTTGGCAGTGAAATGTCAGTATGCATTTGTTAATTGCAGACGGGGAAGTTACACATCCTTGAGAGCCTGTACCTCGGTCAAAGGAAGTGTTTCCCATCCAGGGTTCTCTGGAACCCTCAGGGCCCATGGAATATTGTTAGGGGTTCTGCAAAAAAGTGGCACATTAAACGTTGAACCATTTTGTTCAGCTTCTATATTTTGTAGAAAAAGTCACATATTACACACCTACTTAGGTGCAGAAGTATGGAGACTTGTTTCAAGTGCATGACACGTTTCTTGTGGCCACCATTCTGCTGCAAAACCTCTTCAAGATAAATGTCTGTGTTTGCGACCACATTGTGACACAGCCCTACAGAAATTGTGTGGTGCAGTTGGATGATTAATGCGCTACATTCCATTAATGTGACAGATTTCCTCTTGGACAGGTTCTTTTTCAAGCAGCCCCACTGGTAAAGTCGTAGGGATTAATGGTCGGACTGTGGTGTGGCCAGGTGTGTCCATACTTGTGGCACTGTGGAAAAGTGTGAGATGTACTCTGTCACTGAAGGTTTCTTGAAGGAAATCAAGGACCTCATTTGCTGTGTGTGGCCTAGCTCCATCCCACATCAATGATTGTGTGTGCATTGGTATTCCAGTTGCAGGCAGTTGCACCATGTAGTAGTTGCACACTGTGGCCAAAGAACTATCAGAATTAACTGTGTGATAGAAAGAAAATTGTCCGATATGTTGTGGTTTGATATGGCAACCCAATCACAAATTTTATCACCATAATTCTGTCTCTTGAATCTGATGTGGATGTTCCATAGCCCAGAATTGGATATTCTGCTTATTGATGATTCCATGTAAATGACAGTAAGCGTCATCAGAGAATCGTGTTTTGGAGGGACCTTCTTTATTTGTTGCCCAAATAGCAAAATGCATCCTTTGTTACTTTTTCTCATTTGGCTAGTTTATGCAGTACCATAATTTAGTAAGGAAAGAAATGCAGATTTAAGTGCAGAATTCACTGAACTGAGCGACATGAAACTGCCATTTTCCTTGCGTTACTTCCTATAAGTTTACTGTGGTACCCTGCATGGCCACTCAGACCTTGCACGTTCTGCGACGACTGAATGCTTGGATCACCCTGGTGTTTTGGTCTGACACTGAACCTTGCTTCCTGAACTGCCACATCAAAATGTACATAGTGTGTTTGGCAGGAGCCCACCAGGTGCCTGATGTACATGGAAATGTCTTTGCATTACAGCAGCACACACACACTACCATGTAAAACACCACGAGTTTTGCTTGCTGTTTGAAGGTGAGCCTGCCTTTTTCTGCCATGCTTACAAACTGCATTCATCCCCACATCACTGGAACAACAGTATTTTGCTGCACATTAGAGTAATTTTCGAGAGCTACCACATATTCCATTGAAGTTTGAAATTTCTTGCACATGTGGTATAATTGTAGGAACAAAATAAATGGTTCAACATTTAGTGTGCCAGTGTTATTTGTGTCTCATGGTAACTGCAAACACACATTTGTCTTGAAGGGGTATTCAGGCAGAATCGTGCTCACACTGAACGTTCGTGAACTAGAAACTGTTCTGCTTACTTTTGTGCTAACTGGATGTGTAATGTGTGAGATTTTTCTACAAAATATAGAAGCCAAGCAAAATTTAAATGGTTTAACGTTTTGTGCGCCAACCTCTATGTAAAAGTTGGAAATAATGCAAAAAATTCCAAATATCCCTTGAAATACTTCAGGAATTTTTATCGAGTGGTTGGCCATACTGGAGTAGACTGTGTGTGCTACCACCTGGCTGTAGATTTTGTGGCATGTCAGTGTTTTCGTAGGTGGGGGTTCCTGTGGAGAAGAAAGTTTGGGAAACTGTGGTATAAGGGATAGGTGAAGTGGTTAGTTGTTGGTTTTCAAATAAAGAAAATGGGAGGGAATGCCCATTCAAATCCACCTGTAGTCGAAGCATCCTTTTTGATTCTGTAGTAGGAGGACTATAAATAGTAAGTGCTGAACACCTGTATTGTTATATGAAATAGAATATGTTTATGATTAGTCCTGTTTTGTTTTAGGGTGTGGTAGACACTGTGTTTCCTGTCATTAAGAAACGTGATAGACAGCTACTAGTAGTACGTGTGTGCGAAGGTATGTAGTGAAGTAATTTCTGTTTTTAAATATCTGTGTCTGATATGCACACATGATATATAGGACTTAAAAAAAATGTGATCTCTTATTTGCCTGAAGTATTGAAAGCTGCTAGACAGAAATCCACAATTGTCAGGTATATTAACACGTCATTACCATTCTTTTTCAATATGATGCAGGACTGTGTTTGAGGAATGCAAAACATATGGTAATCAAAAGTAGAAATTTCTGAGTATTGGTTTTGTAGATCATAATTCATGAGGTTCAGTTGTGACAAGAAAAGGGGGAACTTATTTTTTCACGGCATTTATTTTGTATTACATTACCAATTCTAATATTAGTTCTCATTTTTGTTATTCCAGATTATCTGTGTATTAAATTTTTCAGTAAGAAATGATCAATAATATGTGTTCCACTGTGTTGTTAAGTTGATGTTACTGTGCATTTTTTTAAATACAGGTAACTCTTGTCTTACAGGATTTTGTTCTGCGTGATTTCGCTTGAACGCGACTTGAAAATTTACACCACTTTTCAAATTTACACGATAATTTTCACTGTAATGTGATTTGGCGTAGACGATCTGTGGTCATGGTTATCGTGTTTAGGAGGCTGACAGGAAATGACGTCACTGTCACATCATCAGTCACACATATCGATTGTGTAGGTGTTGTATCCACGTGGCTCATTTAGTTTTCTCTTCAACAGCATTGGCCTTTCTTACCAATGTGAGAAACGTAAATCTGCATCGCCTAGTGCAGTTCAAGTGAAAAATCGGCGAAAGACAATCGGTATTGAAGAGAAATTACATGTAATAATGCAACGTGAAAAAGGTGAACGAACTGTTGATATATGCCATAATGTTAGACTCACTCATAGTAGCATATATACAATTCATGATAATGCTGATAGAATTAAAGAAAGTGCTAAGTCAGGAGCTAAAATGTTTGTTTGTGTAGCAAGACTACCACAGACCTTTCCGAATGAACCGTACCAAAAACTATGGCTATGGGTCTCTCACATATTTATTGCATTAGAAATAAATAAATGTATTGTATAGAAATGTATGTGTGTTGTATATACATGAATATGTACTGTATATGCAGTACGTACATAGTCTACAAGTGTGTATGTCCACTAGTGGTATAGTTGTACAGTATATAGGATGAGGTTGTCAGTCCCCTAAACCTGAGGAAATACATTGTTTTACATGGGAATTTTGTCTTCGATTTGCATGATTTCGATTTGCACGACATTTTTCAGGAACGTAACCTTGGCGTAAAATGAGAGTTGCCTGCACGTTTTCTTCCATAGCTGTAACCCATTTACAGGTGTTGGTATGGGTGGTTTAAAATAACCTGGCAGTGAAAGCATTAAAATGCCTTTGTACAGCAACAAATGTGGAAATTTTTTCAAAGGCTCTGGGGTGTCCATTGAATTTTTAGTTTGACAAGAAGAACTTACCATTACTTTTCAAACCATTGTGTATATATAAATTCACAGTGTTCTGTGTGCAGTAATTATGAAAACTTTCAATGTTCACAAAATGAAAGATGGGTAAAAGGTGGGGATCAAATTTATTAAAAACCAAAAACTGGGGCACCCACTAATGTTTGTGTGGCAGCAGAATGGGATATATGACAAAATTTTTACCCCATCATCCAGTGATAAAAATAGAGGAATTAATATTATTACAATAGGGTAATGCAGATAAAAGTTATGGCATTGAGGTGCAAACAGTGGAGGAGGAGGGGGAGGAGGAGGAAAAGAAAAAGAAGAAGAAGAAGAGGAGGAGGAGGAGGAGGAAGAAGAAGAAGAAGAAGAAGAAGAGGAAGAGGAGGAAGAAGATGTAGCAGCAGCAGCAGTAGTAGGAGTAGTATAATGATAACACTCAAACTCAGAAATTCAGTTTATTTACTGCTGTTTAATATATACCTGTTCCTGCCTATCAGTGGCTGGTTAATGGCTGTCCTCCCATAGATGTTTTCTCCCACCATGGGAGGTATAGATTGTCAGAAGTGTCTTATTTTTATTATTCAGTAGACCCTGGGAAGGAGCTCTTTAACCTCGTTTAAAGCCGAATGACCCATATGTGGGTAGCAGGGTCCTGGGTTCAATTCCCGAACAATACAGCATATGCATCGGTCAGTTATGGCCATTCTTTACAGTGCTGTTGGGATTTTTTCCTTGGGGTTTGCTTATTTTTTTATAAAAGGTTGCTTGAAAAAATTAAATCCTGTAATTCCGGCAGTTTAAAGTCAGAGTTTTGCAGATTGCACCAGGGATTTAATTCCAGCTCCAAAGGTTTGAAACCCATAAAACTGGGATAAACATGATCCCAAGTAAAGGATGAGAGCAAAGTCGCTACTGTTGTGCATCAGTGTTTTCTGATTGTTTGGCCGGGAAATGCCAGTCAGCATTTTACACACATGCACAATACATACCCATATGCATACACACCCTATTATCGGAAATGGAAGACTCGTTATTTTACAGCTACTGGATTTGTGTGTGTGAGCATTTTTAACCTTGAGGAGTATGGCAGGTATTTTTAATTCAAGTGGAAGGGTATATATGCCTTTGAATTAATGCCACCCCACCCAAAATTAAGAATAAATCATCCAGCATTGCCCAGGGTAGCAAGGAAAATGATGACGATGAGCTGAAGAGAGCTAGTTGTGGATATCAAGTACATGGAGCTGAGAGGAAAATAAATCACTTGCTATGCATGGATGACTTGAAACTGCTAAGTGGAAGTGATGAAGAATTGGAGAACGAAACAAACATTGTGAAAGCAATTAGCAAAGACATTAATATGAATTTGGGTTTGAAAAATGTGCAAAAATTTGTTAAAAAAAGAAGGCTCCAGAGGAGAACATACATAGAAAGTACATTTGAGAAGGACATTAAAGAACTGGACCCAAGAAAAGCATAAAAATGAGGAAGAAAAGTTGAAGAAGGAATATTTGAGGAGATTGAGATTAGTTTTGGACACAAAATTGAGTGCAAAGAATAAAATACAAGCAATTGGAGCAATGGCAGTGCGAATACTTAGATATAGTTTTGGTATTATTAATTGGCACCAAGAAGAATTGTGAAAACTGGATAGGAAAACAAGGAAACTGATAACCATCCATGGACCACATCACCCATAGGCAGATGTGGACCGCTTGCATGTTTCCAGAAAATTCAGAGGAAGGGGGCTGATGCAGTTATAAGAAGCGTATGTAATAGAAATTACAAAACTGATGGCGTATGTAAACAGTACTGAAGATCCACTGATACAGATTGTTAGAATGCACCAAAACAACACTAAATGGTACAGACAGCCAGAAGCCTCAGGACAGAATTGCAGAAAGGAACAAGACAAATAAAGGACAGCATAGCAGAGAAGACAAAAGAAAGGTGGCGGGGGAAAAGGAAGCATGGACAATTTCTGCGTAGCTTAGATGAAAAACTGGTGGATAATGAACAGTCATATCGATGGTTAAAATTTGGAAACATTAAGGGAGAAACAGAAAGTACAATAGTGGCAGCAGAAAATCAAGCAGTTGGTACAAACTATTTTAAAAACAGAATTTTGAAGGAAGAAGGTGACAGTAAATGCCAGTTTTGTAAACAACATGAAAAACTATTGACCACCTAACTTCAGGATGCCCCATTTTGGTGAAGAATGAATATTTAATGAGGCATGATGAAGTTGGTGCACATTTACATTAGTTAATATGCAAAGCAGTAGGCATCAAAATGACAGATAAATGGCGCACGTGCCCACACACACACACACGTGCGCGCGCACGCACACACACACACACAAGTATGTGAAAATGATGTGACAGTGTTATGGAATCAAGGAGTAGATACAGATGGAGAAGTTAAGCAAATGAGCCAGTTCTAGTGATTAAAAACAAGAAAGAGGAAACATGCGTACTGGTAGACGTGGCAGTACCAACAGACAGAACTGTCACACAAAAGGAAGCAGGAAAGAAACTAAAATACAAGAGTTCATGTATAGGGATACAATGAATGTGGACCATGAAATGTATGATTATACCTGTGGTAATTGGAGTCACTGGAATAGTAACAAGGGGTTTAAGGAAAAATTTAGAAGCCATTCCAGGGAAACATTCAGTAGATTTGCTGCAGAAGACAGCTGTACTTGGAACAGCGCACATAATATGGAAAGTACTGCAGTCTGAAACTTGACACCTGACCAGTGGGGATCACCACTGGTTCAAGAGAAATACCAGGGAGAAAATGGCCTGTGACAATGACAAGAAAATAGTAGTAGTAGTAGTGGTGGTGGTGGTGGTGGTGGTGGTGGTGGTGGTAGTAGTAGTAATGAAAATGTGAATTTGATCGCACAAAACACATTTCATTTTCTGCAAAGGGTAGACATTTAAAATTCTTACCAAATATATCTTGGTAATTTAAATGAAATTCTGCTGTCTTGTTGTCCTTTTGTGTACCTTTTGTATTAGGTAAAGGGTGACAGAGTTGTCCTTACATTATGTCTGATGTTCCCTCTTAGCTGTGCAGGTGCGCGGCCGCGCACACTGAATTATTACCACGCAACTGACATCTTTCAGTTTTCATTGTAAATGTTCTTATCATGCATATTTAAAAGAACTTTTAAAGTGCCTTGCAGTCATCAGATCAGGTAAAAGTTTTCTGCTCAGAGCAGTAGCAGGTCCACACAGCTGTAAAGAAATTAGAGGGAACGTAGTTTAAGTTTTTCTACTATACTTTTGATTGAGAATGGCATCTGTAGTAAACCTTGAATAACATTTTTATCAACCTTGCACATGTCCATTCTTCAGAGGAAGGGTCGTTAAAGACTAAAATAATTTTAATTGTATTTCTGCATCACACTGTGGCAATCTCACAGAGCCTTACAACACAAAACAGTACTCATTTTGTGTGCACTTGGCATCAGTTTGAAGAGAGCGGAGCTTGTACTCTACTTTCGTGACAAAAGCCCTTCCGTGAAATTTCAGCTGGGAAGTGATGGGAGCATTTCAGTGCAATAAACATGAATGAATTCCACAGAAATGTGTAATAACATTACATGACCATACTGTCTCCTGTGTTGGTTGACACTTGGACTGCAAGGCCGCAATACTGCTGTGAAGACAGCCATATTTTTAGCATTCCTGATACAAAAATTTGATACTGAATAATATTCCCATTTCTTGTTACTTTTTTTAAGCGACGTGTACGTATTCATGGACAGTGACATTCAAATATGAAAGCTTTTATCATTTCATTCTTTTGTAGAAAGTCAATCCTGCATGAATGTTGTGCTGTAACAAATGAAGATAAAAATAATAAAAAATTAATGTATCTTAACGATATGAAAACACTGATTTTAAGGTTTCCACCGTGTGATTGTTAAGCAACCAGGTCTTCTGGGTTGTTGCACCATGTGTTTTGGTAATTTCTGTGCAAGGTTTCAAAGAAACGTGCTGTCTTTACCATCTGGGTTATGAGTCAGTTCGCAGACTCGTGACCGTGAAGGTGAAGACAGTACCTTCCTTTGCAACATGTGGAAGTAATTGTCCAAGCACACGACACGTCTCCAAAGACCTACCTTAATACAAAAGTCCTAGCCGTATCTGTCACTGTAGTATTCTTTCTCTCTCATGCTTGTAACATACGCAACAAGAAGTATGCTTGTGTAACTGTTATTGTTGCTTTACTTACATGTAATTAGACGCTGTGGAGAAAACATCACATTGCCTGTCTGTCTTTCACACACACACACATGCTTCGAGTGGCAACGTATAGCAGGGAGTACTTTGCATCCCTAGCCTTTTAGCAGATGCATTATACAAATTGTATATAACACAAAGTAATAATTTTCATAAACAAGATTTACTGGTCTTCTCTCTTGTTTTAATACAGAAAGAGAATGATTTCTTCAATTTCAGTGGTATAGTGGTGCAGTACTAGCTATCCTGGAGAATTTACCACTAGTGCAGATACCATGCACTTTTAATAGGTCTGATATTGACTACCTCGATGTTATGCCAGAGCAGAAGTAGTGGTGTCACGCTATGATGATAGATTGTGGAAGGATTGTTGTCTGTGTTGAAATAAATGAGGAATTATTCGTAGGCAGTAAATATGTTCTGGCTGAAAATGTGTGTAGTGTTAGTCATAATGTGTCACGTGGTGGATCTGATTGTGTTAATAACAATACACTGTTACCATAAAGCTGTGTGTTTACAAACCATGTGGTTAAAATAAATGTAGGTTGTGTTATATGAACTGTCAGTGCTTGTTTATGTGTTTGTGTGTAGTAGTACAGGGTATGAGCAGCGTAATCGATGGTGATGCATTAGTTAAATATTACAAATTTGGGACTCAGGGAAAGTAGGTCTTATTTTTTGCTTTTATTCCAACAACATTATCACAGTATGAAAGAACATTATAAACAAATCTTGTTTTTCATACAGTGACAGGGCATTTTCAACTTGACGTACCATCATGGAGTGAGTACTGACACTTTTTAAATGAAAGGAAGCACTGGTGGTCATTATGTAACTAGGCGTGCGGCAAGGAGATGCATTGGCATGTTCACTATTTAACATAGCATTGGAGAAGGTTATTAGGGATGCTGGCATACAGAGAGGCGGCACTATATATTATAAGCTTATACAGCTGTTAGGTCATGCTGATGACGTTGATATTGTTGGCAGGACTCCGATGGCATTAAAAGAAGTCTTCCTTTTGCTGGAAAAAGCAACAAAGAGAATGGATCTCCTGGTATATGAACAAAAAACAAAATGTATGGCCTCTGGCCACAGCTGTTTTAAAGAAAAGTACTTTATTGTAGGAGATTATAAATTTGAACATGTGGAAAAATTCTCCTACGTGGGCTACCTAATAAGTCATGATGATGTGAGCCAAGAAATAAAACAACACATTTTGGTTGCTAATAAATGCTATCATGGACTGGTCGGACAACTGAAATCTAGGTTCCTATCATGCCACAATAAAATGAAAATATATAAGATGCTAATCAGGCTGGTGCTGGTATGTGGGTCGGAAACATGGCCATTAAAATAGGAGACATTGAAAGCCTTGGGGTATTTGAAAGGCGGATCTTGAGAGCAATTTGTGGCCCTATCAAGGACGGAGATGAGTGGCACATAAGGAACAATAAGGAGTTATATGACATTTTTACAAGGGGTAAGATATAACCACGTTCATGAAGTTGGGATGGCTGAGATGTGCAGAACATGTATTAGAATGGAGGAAGCCAGACCTGCAAAGAGAATCCTAATTAGTAATCTAGGAGGTGCAAGGGGAAGAGGAAGACTGAAAATTAGATGGGAGGGAGGAGTGGGTGATGATAGGAAGGCCATCAGAATGTGGAACTGGGAGAGTGTTGCTCTGAACTGGGAAACCTGGGATAAGCGACTAAGGAAGGCCTTGGCCCCTGGAGGGCTGTTGTGCCGATGATGATGATGATGTTATTTTGTAACTAGTGTATGTGCAGACAGTGCAGAATCTTCACTGGATATTACTGTATACTTCGCTGTTCAAATACAATTAACGTAATAGAAGTCATCCCATTGTGTCGATATAGTTACCAATATTCAATAAAATACTGTCAACACAACTGCGCATTTATTGAGTAAGAAAAAGCTACATGTTTGAATCTGATCAGACCATCATGAGGCTGGTGATGGTCTGCTAAGACTGGAACATGAAGCTTTTTGTTACATAAAAAATGCGGTTTTGTTGATGGTATTTTATTGAATACTAGTGACCAAATACAGTATTTGGATTAGTTTATATAAGTTAACACAGTTCTTTTTGAAATGCTGTTTTCTGAAAAGTGTCTTTACCATGAAGTGTTCACAAGGAACATGTTAATATATTTATAATATTTTTGTTGCAGTTACCATCAACTGCCATAGAGAACAAGTTTTCACTGTATATGCATTCAGTAAGTTTGCCACAACACTGGCAGATGCCCATTTGCAGAAAGGTGATTTTGCTGCATTTCGTTCAGCATGCATACGGGAGAACTCACAGTATCGCACTGAGAAGGGTTGTCATCACTTGGAGGCACATATAGGCATCCCTGAACAGCCAAGTGCAAAGATCTTCTTCGCAAGAAAATCTTATATAACAGTGAGTGTACTGTTGTATTTCCACTTCTATGTTTTAGAAGGCATCTGTGTTAATTGTGGGGTCATTCCATGGAAAACCAACACACCTAAGGAACAAAGTGGAACGTGACCATTCCAGATTAACTTGCGAATTTCCCTATGTGTTCATACTGTAACCAAACGTGCTCACCTAATTTATTTTACCTATCCGACCAACCATTTTAAAAGTACAGGGTGTTAAAAAATCATCAAAAAATTGTAAAAAAAAGTGCACATTTGAAGTTTTTCTTAAATAAATCATACAAATAAGCAGTAGATGGATGCATTATGTATTATTTCAAAGGTTATAAAATTCTCTATTAAGCTGTGTAAAAAAATTCTTCAGTAGTGATATGTTTTAAAGTTATAGGTCCTTAAATGTTAAGAAATATAGAAATTGATAATTAAAAAGTAGCATCTTCAATTTCTTTAAAACTTTCTGTGATAGTCAGTCATGGTTCCAGTAGTAACTGTGCAAAAATTGTTGTGGGTCCTCCAGTGGTTTGAGAGGTATAACAGTTATCACTATGGCATCAGTCAAGTGATCAAATACACATAGGTAGCTTGAGAAAGCACAGGCATATGTGAATAAGATTATCATTGAGTTCAGCAAGTGTAGTATCATAGACATACATTTTGTGCTTTTGTACTGTTGACAGATGTAGTCTCAATACTGTCACATCCACATCACGCGAACGTGTAGGAAAATTTCTGTCAAGTCTGAAGAAACTGAAACTACGTGACTTTGTAGCTCATTGGCAGTCTTCGTTTTTGAAAAGCAACAAAGTGTTCACTTCAAGATAGACAAGTTATTATTTTGGGGGATTTCTCAGAAAATTATTCATTTATTATTCAGGATGCTGCACCAGGGTTTCATTTAAATAACCAGCAAGCCACCATTCATGCCTTTGTTAGCTATTTTAAAAATTCTAAGAGTGAGTTTGAAAACCTATGTTTTGCAATTATTTCAGAATGCTTGTATCATGGTACTGTGATGGTATGCACATTCCAAAAGCATCTGATTGCATTTTTGAAAGAAAATGCTTCAAATATTTCAAAGATATGTTATTTTTCTTGTGTTGCATCAGCACAATAGAAAAATAAGAACAATTTCATCAGCTTATGCCATCACAATGCTGACTTTGGGATAAATGCTGAATGGCATTTCTTTGCCACATCACATGGCAAAGGCCCATGTGATGGTGTAGCAGGTATGATTAGATGTCTTGCAGTTCGTTCCAGCTTACAACACCATCAGATATTGACTCCAGCGCAACTCTTTTCACAAGCAAAAGAACATTTGCCATCCGTACATATACAGTATGTCTGTAACAGTGAAGTTGAACAGATAAGATGTCACCTAAAATTTATGTTTGACAACACCAGAACAGTGGTTGGAACTCATCAGTATCATGCTTTTCTCCCTATTTCCAACATGACTTTGATTGCAAAGAAATACTCAAGAAGTCCAAGATGTCTCTGTAGTGGCTATGGCAGAAAGTAGAAGTCATAGTCAAACCACGCCGTTTAAAACAGAGGATACATTGCTGTAGTGTATGAAGATCACTGGTGTCCAGGGTATATGTTAGAAAAGTATGAAGAGAATGAAGAATTTAGAGTCTGACTCCTTCATCCACATGGACAGTCACCCTTCTTTGTGTTCCCGTCTCAACCAAATGAATTATTTCTACCCATGTCTCTCATTTTGTCT
Organism: Coptotermes formosanus; assembly: GCA_013340265.1. Classification (NCBI taxonomy): domain Eukaryota; kingdom Metazoa; phylum Arthropoda; class Insecta; order Blattodea; family Rhinotermitidae; genus Coptotermes; species Coptotermes formosanus. The sequence goes on along the minus strand of BLKM01006290.1, from coordinate 83,219 downwards.
GTGGTTATACCAACGTCTGAAACTGGGAGAAGCAAATCATATATCTACATTATTAGAAGATTTCAAGATGATGTAAAACCATTCCAGTATGTGAGAAAATGTTTTTCAAAACACAGTCCAAAAATATGTTAAGTTGAAAAATGAATTTCTCAGAAAGTTTTTGTCAGCACAAAAAACCATTTTGTAAACATAAAAAGCCAACCTATTTTGCAACACTTACTCCAAGTTTCAGTGAAACTGAGTATGTTACTTTTTAGAAAAAAAAAATTGTATAATTGGTCTCAGTTTTTGCCTTGAAATAAAAAAGAAATCAGTCACAGAGTGTTTATATTCTGCAAGAAAGTAGATTTTATAAGCTTTAAAATGAGCCACAAATCATTGTTTATATGCAGTACATAAAACATTATTGGTATGAGTAATTTTCAGTATTTTATTTTGGCTGAATTTTTCATTTTTTGGACACTGTACATCTCTGATCATGGTTAAGCTATTCCAAATATAATGCAGGGAAGAAAGTTTCAGTTCAAGACAGATATACCTATATGTGCAAATTTTCAAGAAAATACAGATTATCAAGATTCAGGTGGTATGTTGGTTTTTGATGGAATGACCCTTTTCTGAGGTTGGCTTCCACGACATGAATCTGGAAATGTGACTTTATTAGGAGCAGTGTAACTACACTAGACTGATGAGAGCTTATACAAGAACTTTACTGTAGCAGGGAAAGTCATTGTGCTGTCAATTTCGTGAATGTTCTATGCGTAAAAAAAGAATCGCTTTCTGGCACTTCTGTCCTTGATGTACAGTAATCAGTTTCCATAACTCCTTGCACCCAATATATTTGCAGCTTTCCTTCCCAAGCTATTCATTTGTGCCACTAATGCATCTACTGTTCTCCTGCATTTGTTTAGGAAAAGAAAGAATTGCAGAACATATCCGACTACTGTATGCCTGAATATAAAATTTATTCTGCCTGGAGGTAAGAGTATTTAGTGCGTGTATTTGGAACTGCTGTATTATGTGTTCAGAAATGTCAGCCAACTGCTAAAAATGTGTATATATCAAATCAGTCACACACAACACCAGTTTTATTCAGTATATTCATGGCTACATGTTTCGGCTCTAATTGCAAGCCATCATCAGGCCTTTTATAAATGTTAATACAGGAAAAGTTATGTACTGCATTCAGGTGAAAATCTTCCCTTTCACATTAAAAATACATTGTAAATGTATAAAACTGTTTAAATGTATATGAATTACGAAGAACTGGCAACTGTGGAATGCCTGCATATATATAAATACCTAATATAAATATGAAGGTTAAGGCAAGTTAAAAAAAATTTAAATATAATATATGTGTTGCATTATACGAGTTACGAGTACCGCACTGAATCCAATTAAGATGAGAATGGAGTATGTTATGAAGTGCAGTATCTTTCTTTAGTATTCGTTGAAATTCTGTGAAAGAAATCCGACTAGTGGGAATAGTAAACACCAGTGGCTATGTCTCTTCTTAAAATTAAAACTAAAAATGTTACACAATCACAGTACTGGACTGTGTTTTTAAGACTGCTTGTAGCACAGCTTGCTAGTGTCATGTTTAGTGTGTGGGGGTGTGGGCGGGGGGGGGGGGGGGGTTGTGGGGTTGGGTGGTCTGGATAAAAAGGCATTTGTGTGCTTCTGTCATAATTTGAAGTGCTCTACATTTGAACTGAATTGTGGAATGCATTTCTTCCAGAACGCTGGCACCACCAAACAATGTTCATCAACAAATTGTAAATCTTCAAGTGTGTGTCTTGAACGACTTCAGACACCAAGCACCATCAGTAGAGAGCCCCCTGTGGTCAGAGGTTCATCTCAAAGTCGCACTGAAACTTCCTGTAACTCGACGACAACGTCACCAGTTCCACGCAGCTTGCATAATATGTCACCTAGCATTATACCGAGTACATCGTCTTCAAGAGTTCCACAAATTCAGCATGCATTTGATGACAGTGAAGTTGCTTTGCGGAGGCCTCAGAACAAGTATACATACAAAAAGCTTTCAGAATTGGTGGAACCTGAAAAGAAAGTTAATATATATGGAGTGATTCGCACCATTGTGAAGGTAAAATTAATTCTTAATTTGGCTTATAGCGTGTGCTAGATGGGAGGATAATATCAAAATGGATCTTCGGGAAGTGGGATGGGTGGGCATGAACTGGATTGAGCTGGCTCAGGATAGGGACAGGTGGCGGGCTCTTGTGAATGCAGTAATGAACCTTCGGGTTCCGTAAAATGCGGGGAATTTCTTGACTACCTGAGAAACTGTTAGCTTCTCAAGAAGGCCTCTGCTCCATGGAGTTAGTTAGTTAGTTATAGCGTGTGCAGGTACTGAATAATATAGCATTGTGGTTTGAATCTGGGACTCCAGGGGCTCTAATTAAGGGTTGCTGGGATAGCACAGTTGATATAGTAGGTATGATGTAGGTTTGATGACCAAGGAATTAGGGTTCAGTTACTTGGTAGCCGAACAGATGTTTTTCTTCTCCACAGCATCCATATTGGCCTCATAGTGAGTAGGTACTGGTGGCTCTTTCCCCGGAGGTAAAAAGGCCAGGATGTGAAGCTGACCACTCACTTTCATCTTGTGCCAAGATTAGAAGTGCTTGAAGCTTATCTCCACTTACCTGTTTGTTTACGTGCCATGGCGCTTAATTAAGCACAGGGACAACTTTAATAATACTTGTCCTTATTAACCTTTAAATGATGAATGTTGATAAAATTATTGAACAGATTAGGGGCTTCATGTACCTAGGAGACGTGATTTCCAAATTTAAAGCAGATATTACAAAAAAAATAAAACAGTAGAATAAAATAAATGGCACTATCAAAATATATTTTGGCAAAAATATGCTCCCAAGCACTGAATTATGACTTTACATTATTACATCTGAAGCAGCATTGGAATATGGCAGTGAAGTTTGGGTTTTAAATAAAAAAGAATGTCAACAATTAGAAGCAACAGAAATTAAATTCCTGAGGTCACTTTTAGGGCTGACAAGGTTAGACCATTAAAGGAGTGCAACAATTCAGGGAAGACTAAAAGTAGAACACATAGTAAATGAAATTCAGAACTACCAAAAGAATTGGTTACGGCATGTTAAAAGGATGTGACACGCACACATACCCAGGATGGCAGTGGCATACCAACCTAAATGCAAACATGACAGGCCGACCAAAAACAAGATGGAGAGACCAACAGTATCTTCAAGATTGAGTTTCCACAGGACAGGACCTACAGTCCTGGATCTGTTTGTGTTCATGATGATGATGATGAGGAGGAGGAGGAGGAATGTTAGAATATCTAATGATGTAAGCACTCCTCAATGGCCAAATGACAGATGTATCTCAACATAGCGCAAGCACCACGTGTAAGAATGCTAACAGAGTTTCCTTGAGTAGGAAACCAAAACAAACCTGTAGATTCATCTGGCTGAGGAATGGGCTGAATGTTACAGTCCTGTGAACATTATAATGAGGTTTTGTTCCTTAAAACATGGGGCTTTTCTTGAGTAGTTCAGTAATTGTTAGCTCTTCCAGACAGACCTTACTGTTTTGAGTTAGTTTGTGGCTGAGGTAACACTTTTGTGTTTATGTAAGGTTTAATCTGAAAGAAATTAATAAAGGCGCAAATGGTCCTTTATATTTTTAGTTGCCCAGAGAAGACAATAAGCATGCAATTGTCAGGCTGAAGGATGAAACCTGTGGACCTGACCAGGAGTTTCGGGTGCATATTTTCTTCAGCCGTGAAACAGCCTTCCCTAAATTGGAATATGGTTACATTCTAAGGCTGCACAGGTTGAAGGTAAATACATAATCTGTTATATTTTTAAACTCGGTTTTTAAGGACCATACCATGAGACCGTGCTATATATGGAACTGCAATGTGATGAAGATTATAATGGAGACTGGGGGTGTTTACTTACCAAAAGTGAGGGACTGACAAAGAAACAGCAACAGAGGACTGTATCTGTAATCAAGTAAGAAAATATTCACAATACCAAAAACAACAGTGCTGTCTTAACCATTGAATGATAGGCTCTGAATTGAAATAATTGGATCAGCACAGTGCAGCTGGGATTTAAATTTTAGCACTTAACTTGACAAAAAACCTGAATATTATTAGAACTGAAAAACGTGGAGTTACAAAAGAAATGGCGTTTTGTGGGAAACAAGAGATTTAGCAGTGTGTCTTTAAAGCATAGTAGACATTCTTCCTGCCTCAATATATAATCAATATTAGGGGCGTTGCCTTGTGTGCATCTGGTATAAGGGACATCCATATTCCTGCCTTTACAAATGGCAGTGGGCTTATAGGACATATGTAAGAGAAGGGTTAGTATATCCTTACTTAAACAGTTACATGTTAAAGAAGAACTTAAATTGCAGTGTGCACAACTTTATTAACACTTAATGTCAATATGTTGGACTATACATGGTATTATGTTTTGATCAAAACAGTTATCTTGAGGCCATTTGGTATTACAAAAATGTGAACAAATTGGAGTTACATTAAAACTATGCCATTGGATTGAGATGAGTTGTATGCTGATTAGTATGTAATGAATGAATGAGTCTTGCATAGTTTAAAATGTGTGTTGTTCTTCATTTCATCCAGACAGAACTCTTTGATGGTGTGGTGGATGGTCGCGTGTTCCATGCGACAGATGTTGTGACCTTTCCACCAGATGGTCAAGGGATAGCAGATGCATTTTCAACCTCTAAATGTTTTCATTTTTGTGGTGAGTATACTAATGGTCTCTATGCTGATCATTGCAACACACAGTTTTTGTTTACTGTTACTGGTGCAAAAACTGTCTTAGTTGTCAGTTCATGTGAGGCTGACATATCAACCTACAGTGAAGCCTTATATTTCTAGTATAGGGTACAGATTGCACTGATATACTGAATCAATGTGTTTAACTCCTTGGATCAGCAAAGATGTTTTTCCCCATGCCATTCACAAATCACCACCACTGCCACCACCTGAGCTTGGTGGAAATATGAATAACCTTTCATTTACGTCATTGCTATTTATGTTTTGCCATGCTGTAAAGTAAATGAGGAACATACTGCCTTGAACATTCCCACCTTTCCCCATATAATGCCATTTTTAGCAACCAGGGATTGAGTCCTTTCCATGTACGTTGTTCCATTGTGTCTGAGAGCATGTCTGTAAAGTCAAGATAATTTATATACACACAATACCATTTTCATTTGTGAATCCTCTGAAGAATTTCAGTGGACTGATCAGATAAAACCTTACCTTGCATGGTGTGTCCATACATGAGGTTATATTATGTATTGCAGAGATTTTAGCTGGCTTATTTAAGGTCATGTATATTCCATTTGTGTTTAAAATTTAGTACAATGACAAATACGAATCTTGATAATAACTGCAGGTATTTCACTAACATATTTAGGTTTGCTTGGAGTGACCTAAGTTGCAACAGATACCAGAAAGCTACAAGCCAGATATTTTTGTAAAAGGTGCAGTTTTTCCTGTCCATGTTTTGAGAGCACGTAGTAGAGATGCAGCTCCAATCATTGTTATCCTCGGCACTGGATTAAGGTGAATGATTAACTTCACGCCCCAGCCACTTTACACCTGGGAAAGAACCGCAGTACACATTGACATATTTTTATATGGAATGAAAGCAAATGGCATTTGTAAAGTGAAACATGTTTCTTTACATAGACTGTATTACCTGTTTTCTTTCTGGATTGCAGGTCCTATTTTGGGACTCCAAATATGGAGTCCCTTCTTGTGTAGTGTCAGCATATGGCTTCTTGTGTAGTGTAAGCATATGGCTTCTTGTGTAGTGTCAGCATATGGCTTCTTGTCAGTTGGAATATATCTGGTATAAATCCCTGCTCATAATTGGCCATCTTAGTAACTTTTTTTGGTGATCTTGAAAAATGTTTCTAACCAGGGCTGCTTCTGTTGTAGTAATGTTTGAAATAATGTTGTTAAAATCATTCTTTAGATTCAGATGCAAAACGTTTGACAGAGCTTCGCAGATGGATTGCCTCACAAAAGCGACAGCAACCTTTGCCTGCTGCATCTGTGACATCTAATACAGCATTACTTCCTCATGTTCTGAGTTCAGAACCAACTAACACTCTGCTGAGTGAAATAAAGAAAGAAGGAAATTATGTTCTACATTGTAAGGTGACTAATGTTTTGTGCCTTAGTGAGCCGTGGCTGACAAATATTTTGAAAATAGTAAATAGCTGTATTTAACGGAATATAATATGTGGTTTTGTTTTCCAGATTTAATGTCTGAAAAATGGATGTTAGGTTTTATATTCTATGCAAAGCAGGCTTCATTTGGGTAAATATGGACAACACCTAGCATCATTTATTGTAGGCCCTTTCCAAGTAGTTTCAGAGGTGGAATGTGCAGAGTGGCAGGCACTTGTCATTATGTGCACTTCATCCAGTGAGTGCATACATACGCCTTTTCATATAATCAGATTTATGCCTACATCTTACTTTGTTTAACTGATGAGGGTGTGTTGTGGTATGAACTTCTTTGTGTTATCTGGTATTACTCCTACATCACCAAAATTTGTCAGTATGATGAAAGTTGATGTGATGTGTTGAACATAAATATTTGAGTAAGTAGAATTTTTAGCTAACAGAGAATTCCTGGATAGAGACTGGAGCAAGGACATGTCTTTCACATAAATCCCGTACACTTAGTCAGTTTGGGATTCAAAAAAGTAAGTATGCTGTCTTTTAGAACTCTCCACAGACGGTGTGTGATGGTCTGATATGTGTTGTGTTTGACGGCTAGAGGAGTTTATTTCCCTCTGAAGTTTGATACAGTTTGTTCACTTGTTGGCCACGCTGCATTGGTTCCTGTTTGTGGGGTTTTCTGATTTGAACAGAAGGAATTTATTGATTAAAATGTTTTCAGGTACTTTCAGTGTATTTTTGTGACACATGAAGGTGAGAGCTGACAAAAGGAAATGAACAATTCCCTCACATGTAACAAACCCCATATACTATGCATGTGCACTCTTAGTGGTCTGTGTTTTTGAGTTCCTTTTATGGGGCCCCATGTTGTATTTAAAAAAAAACCTGTCAAATATGAAAGCGAAGATGAGTATCTGGCACTGCTTTATGATTTGACGTCAGAGATGTGTTTGATTAAGGCGAGTAATGCCAGTGTGGAAAATGGTGATACAATAAGTAGTGAAATGTTTCATAAGAAATGATTATACCTGCAGAATCTGGTGTTTGCATCCCCGCGCCAAAAGAAAAAGTATTACAAGAACCATGCAAGTTTGGAAACTAGCTTGTCGAAGGATTGTGGTCAGTGTTTAGTAAATGAGATGCCATCACCACAACTTACATAGATGTCTTTTTTATTGTAATTCCAGCTGTATGTTTCGACTGACTGCGTTTTAAGTCACCATCAGACCTTTTGCATACAAAATGTAAACAGTAAAATTATTAGTAATTGAGGTGTCAAGTTTTACAGACATTTAAAAGTTTAGAGTAAAACAAAATTGAATATAAAATTTTTAGAACAGCTGGTCTTCGTGGTTATGGGTGATCTTATTCCAGTGTGGCGGTTGGTAGAGTTGTTCTGGCTTAAAGTGCCAATATAAGTGAATAAACAGTAGGTCTCAAAAATGTAGAGTAATATGATGTTAATGTATTATAGAGTTATCGTGTATAATATTGTACCTGTGTTAATTCCAGTATATGGACTATTTTTCTTGTGATTCGTGTATGAATATTATAATTTCATGCTTTTATTGATGGGGACTTCCAAGTGTTTTTGGTGATTATGTTTTTGAAGTTTAGGTTATCGCTGTGGCATTGTTATTACCTGTGGAGATAGTGTAAAATTAATATTTGAAGGTATTATGGCATTTTTGCATATGGGTTATGTAATTTTTATGTGCTTACTTGAGTATATAAGTCGCCACACACCGTAACAGGTAGAAGATCGCCGAGTAGATGAAAGTAAGTGATGTGGTTAGTTTTAGGAGTGAAGCCTGTGGGGGTGTTGTGTAATGAGCTGTGAGTGGTGCCATCTACGTTGGATCATAATGTACTATTGTTTTGTAAATTTTGTTTTCTGATGCTGTATTTTTATCATTAATCTATGTGTCTTTTTTGGTTCCTTTATATATGTAGTATTTTTCTATTGTGTTCATACAATTACCCTTGTTTGTAATGTGTAGTATTGGATGATTTTATCTATGAAGTTCGTAGGAAATAAGTTATTGTAGGTTATATTGTGAATGATTTTTGTGTCTTTTTCTTTTTTGGGGTTACTTATGGGGTATTCATTCATTGTGTTGATAAGGTATCAGGTGGCAGCTGGTTTGTGTTGTGTTGGGTGACAAGAGGTATATGGGATTATACAGTCTGTAGTGGTGGGCTTCCAGTATATGGCAGTTTAAATAACATTGGTTTTGTGTTGTATTATTGTCTTCAGTTTCTAAGGTAAATGTTAGATTTGGACGTATGTTATTGAAGTCTGTAAGCATGTGGGTGACATTTGTTTTTGTTTGATTATATGTGATTAAAATATTATCAACATATCAAAAGTGTCCTTTAATGTGGTATTTTGGTAATACGTTATATATAGCTGTGTTCTATAGATTGCAAGAATTCTGAGAATATTGCTGAGGTACGGGCATCCATGGCGAGGCCCTCATCTTGTGTAAAGTGTTGTCCATTAAATGTAAGGTAGTTCTGGTTAAGGATTAAATTTGCTATGTTTAGGGTTTTGTCAGTTATATTGATATGTGTATGATTGTGAGTGCGTGTTTCTGTAATGATTTGTATCAGTTCGGGAGTAGGTATATTGGTATATATGTTCTTAATATCAAATGAGGCCATTTTTGTGTTTTTATCTTATGGGATTTTTCATAGGTCTTCTGTTAACTGTGTGGAGTTCTTGACATTGTATGTATATGGGAGAGCAGCATGTAATTTCAGTATATCTGTAAGAAAGTGGGCTATTTTGTAAGCTGGGCATTATGCCAATTTACTACAGGTCTGACTGGGTCTTCTGGTTTGTGGATTTTTATGAAACCTTGAAGTGATGATGCTGTGGGGTTCAAGTTCAGATATTTCCACTTTAGTTCTTTAGGTATTAGTGTGTTACAGTTATTGAGGCTCTTTCTGATGGTTTTTTGGAATATATTGGTGGGGTCAAAATTGATTTGTGAGAATTTATTAGAAGCAATTCAGTCTTTGATTTTGTTGCAGTAGTCGTTTTGTGTGGTTATGATAATAGTGTTGCCTTTATCAGCCTTAGTGTTTATGGCATTACATTGAGCTTGTTTTTCTTGTATCTGTTTTATGATATTTTTCTCTGTATTTGCGGTTCTGTTGTGGTATATAGTATTATAATTTTCCTGGTGTTGTGTATATTGTCTATATTTTTGGCCGCTTGGTATCATATAGCTTCTTGGTCATGTATGGGTAAATGGCTAATAGCTGTGTCTGCGACTGATGCTAACTCCGTTATCCAATTTCTGTGTTTGTGATATGTTATATTTTAAGCCTTTGTTGAGAAGTGACATTTATTCATCAGTGAAGCTGATGTCTGTTTTGTTGATTACTTGAGGATAGAATGTGTAAGTTTGTTCAGGTGTGTTGTATATTTGGTTTTTTGTAGGGTGTCTGATTTCTTGTTCAGATTTTTGTAGTTCTTGTTAAGTTCGTTGCTGAAGTCCTCATCAATAATTTATAATTTATTTTACTCGTAACTTCTAAATGTCTGTAAAAACTGAGATCTTATTTACCAATAATTTTACCTTTTACATTTTGTGTATGAAAGGCCTGATGACTAAAAAGCAGTCAGTTGAAACATGTAGCCTGAATTGCAACAGCAAAAACATCTATATAAGTTGTGGTGATGGTATCTCATTTACTGAACATTGTCCAATATCACAACAGGATGCCTGGCATGAAATTGTGGTCTGATGGCTGAAAAATCTGGTTAGAATTGGCATTCTTGTGTAGCAGTATCCATATTGCATTTTGTAAACAACAGCTGAAAGCTATCATGACACAGTCTGTGATGACCTAAAGGCATCGTGTATCTCAACTGTATGGAAGGGCTGTAACTGATCTCATGACTTGCAGTATCATATGGTAGCTGATGTTCACCATAGAAATTTGGATGATACAGCATTAGAAAGATAGAACAGCTCATGTATCTTGGAATTGTTTTGTACTGTTTGAGCCAGAGGACAACTTCTATGAAACTTTGTAGAAGATCATACCACTTAACATCAGTATGTAGCATCCTGTGTTATAGGCCTTTGAAAAATATGCAGTTTTTGTTACGGTAATGTTTTTGAACGGTTGTGTGGAAACATATCATAAACAGGCTTGCAGATTTTCACTGTAATGTCCTTTCATGTGTTAACAGTTGCAACCTGTAAGGTTGTGTCCGTAGGATTTAATTTATTAAAGATTTCAAGTTTTCACTGCAGTTGAAGATTCAGGTCTTCTGGGATGTTATGACATGTCAACTGGTAAATAGGCACTGATGTTTGAGAGGAGACTGATGCTTCTATCTTCAGATTTAACTCAGCTGGAATCTGTATCATAAGAAATTTTGGACAGAAATAGGTCATTAACTTGTACAATTTTTAATATATGGTTCCTGCTGAACTCACAATACAGACTGAAATATTTCTATATCAGCATATCATCAGTTCCTCACAGAACTTCTGGTTAATGAACAAGACATGAAAAGGTACAAACATATGGGTAATTCTAAAGGTGTCGTGTTTGTGCAGGTACTTGATATTCACAAAGTGTCTGATGAGATGCACATCTTCACAGTAACAGATGGCACCTTATTCATTTATTGTTTCCATCTTGATGAAGATGAGCGGCATGCAACCCGTGAAGTGAGGATTATTATCTTGGATCCTTCTCCAGAGGTGAAGGAAATCCAGGTAAATATCACAGTGTTTTACAATTTTTCCATGTCATTTAAATTCACATGTCCTGGTGTTACCAGACCATTTTATATAAATACGTTAACTGTACCTTATATCTCTTCATACATTAAAATTTTAGCTGTGCGGCATAAGATTATTCTAACAGTGGGGCATTTACAGTAGAATCTTGTTTTAATGGACAGCAGAGTAACAACATGACAGTAAAACAAAATTTTTTCTGGGCCGCAGTGTGACCTATACTTCAGAAAGTGTGATACTTCATGTGCGAGACAAGAGACTGGAAACAGAGAAAGTTACGAAGGATCATAAAGATGTGTTCATTACAGAGAACTACCAGAATGTACACATAGGTCACGACCGCAGTGTTACATGGGTGAAATCCCGGTAATAAAACCAGACTTAGTCAAAGTGACTGTCGGATGTGGAGTAAATCATAAAAATACAAAAATGCAAAATATGCAATACAAAGTATTATGAGTATTTTGCGTCCAAATTCAGACATTATATCAAATTCATTATATACAGCTTATAATTTGATTATGAGTCATTTGTGAATATGCCAGAAATATAAGAAATCAAAAAATATGGAAAATATGGTTTCCACTTAGGCCGACAAAAATAATAAACCAAAAATTACTCTAATACCTGTGTCACTGACATATTGGGCTTTTGTTATGAAGTAAAAATGAACACTTTATTTGGAGACCATATCCAGCCACCTGTCTTTGTGTCCGTGACCTATTATTAGTGGACAAAGTGTCAGGTTTTCAGGAAATGTGTAGGTGTTCTGTGCAGAAAATTTTTAAGGAAGCATGAGTTCCATGAATATCAGCACAGTGAAAGGCATACTTTACTTCAGGGCATTAATGAAATCACCCTATTTTCTACATCTTTTGCCCGATATTGATAAAGTTTAGAACAGTAAGTGTCCATAAAATTTATTGAGTGATATGAGTTTCTTGAAACTCAGCTTAGTGAAAACCAAACATTACATAGGCATGTAAATAAATTTACGTCCATACTTTCCACATTTATTGTTTGATTTGGGGGAAATTTTATATGAGGGTTCTAAACATAATGTTGTGCACTGTGACTTCACTTGGCCAAGATGTGGCTACATTATGTACCAGTATGGGCAGGTTACTGCTACTGTATGTTCCGAAAACATAATGTTACCTTCACAGTTATTTTCTCCCAGAAATGATCATTTTGGAAATATTGTGGGTCAGGACCAAGAATTCTGATGTGGTAAAATGACAATTGAAGAAACGATGCATTCGAATTATACATTTTTTTACGTTGTTGACATTTTGGGACTAGAAGAAATGAATGATTTGTGCTGGAAAACTGTGCATATTGGAACGATGGATAGAAGTTCCATTGTAACACAAATAAGGTGTGCTTTTTTATTGTTTCTACCAAAGAATGTTACGAGTATATGAATTTAAAGAGATCCTTTATTTCCAGACAGGTGATTTAGTAGAGCTGACAAACGTGACAGTGCAAGTGATTGTCCCTCCTGATTCTTCGCTGTGTAACTGGCCTTATTTAAGCTTTAAAATGAATGGGAACAATTGTCCTGTTAAGATTTTCAAGGGACATGAGCCAGAGGTAAAGCAACTGAGAAGGTAAGAATATTTCAGGCTTATTGTAATACCATATTTACTCGAGGTGAGGTTTTTTCTTAAATTTGGCTCTTAAATATGTGAGGCCATCTTAAATTCGTTTGTGAAGCACCCGACTGCGCCAAAACCGGATTGCTCTGAACTGGGAACTGGACCATGCAGAGCCAAACCAAACCCCGCATTCCAAAATCATCGTGTATAAACAAATGAGAGAACAGAGCATAGCTGAAGTTATACTAACACAATCTTTTTTTTTTTGGAACTTTAGCCATCGCGTGTCTTTTTAAAGAAGCACAGAAATTTCAGAAGCCAGCTCTATTTCCACTGTCAAGCAAAGAAGCAGCTAACCTAGTGGACCCCGTATATCAAGATGTTCTCAGTCACCGGTTACCACACAGTCGGTAACTTCGTAAGTCTGCACCTGAGAACAGATCTTGTCTGAGGGTAGTAAGAGGCAAAAAGCAATTTAAAAATTAAAATTAACTACAAGAGTCAAAAAGAAAACCTGGGCAAATCCACAAATTAAAAACCATAAAAAGAGGCACGACCTCAGACTGATCAGACCACAGACACAACACAAAAATCCAGAACACATGTATTTAAAATTCTTAACACCACTAACACCATCTGTGGAGAATATTGTGAATCTTCATGAGTTCAACTGAGTTTATAAACCAAGAAATATAGATGTATTTTTACACAGTGGGCATCATAATGGCCTGGCAGTGCATCTCGCCAGAAGTGATTCTGAAGGGTTTTAAGAAGTGCTGTATGTCACATGCAGTGGATGGAACTGGTGGTGATGTTTTGTGGAATGGCGGTGAAGAAGAAGGGAATGTTAGGAATGAGTGTGAGGAAGAGGAAGGCACAGACTGTGGCGATGGAGACAACGCCACTGATTGGTAAAGGTAGGTAGGATCTCATTTGTTTTGTGCATTCAGTGTATGAAATTACTGTATTTGCTTGAATCTAAGATGCCCCCCCCCCCGACCCAGATAAAACCTGTCTGCCAAGGGAAAATGTATTTATCCAAATCTAAGATGACCCCCCCAGAAATAAAACATCTGCTAAGAAAAATATTTTACTATTAATTGAATACACTGAATACACACAGCGTGACAGATCCTATCTACCTTTGCCCATCAGTGTCCGTCTTCATAGTCAGTACCTTCATCTTCCTCACACTCACTCCTAACATTCCCATCCTTAATGGATGTCACTGTCCCCACCTTCACAGGCAGTGCTTTCATCTTCCTCACACTCACTTGTAACATCTCCATCCTCGTCACTGTCATTCCGCAAAATATCTTCACTCCCACCCATAGCATTGGATATACAGCACTTCTTAAAACCCTTTACAATCGCTTCTGATGAGATGTGCTGCCATGCTGTTTATGATCCACTGGCAAAGAATCATCACACTGGGTTTCTAGATTTTTCCAGCTTGGGTCAAATAATGGTCCCATGTCAAGAGCCACACACTTTAGAGCTGCTTTAGGTGACCTTCTGAATGGTTTGTTCACCGCAACATCTAGCACCTGCAGTTGTGAAGTGATCCATCCAGGTCTGTTGGTGGAAGTACCAGTAATTGTGACTTTTATTTCTGGTATTAGATGTCCCTTAAATGCATCCAAGACCAGCATCCCTGTTTTCTCAGGAGTGCCCCTGTCCTTCTCTTTCACACCACTAACAGCAAATTGTTCATAAGATCACTGGCCATCCTTCCTTTAGGTTGGCATCTGACAGTCATTCCCCTAGGCTGTTGCTCCTTAGGCATATTTTTTGATTTAGAATCACTTACTGTGGCAACTTGCTGCCATCTGCTAATACTGCCAACATGAGAGTTACATGCATCTTTTCGTAACCAGATGTTTTAATTGCCACGGATTTTGCCCCAGTGTCATCTACAGTGTAACTGGATGGCATAACAACATACACTGGCATTTCATTAGCATTTCCTATTTGACTGAGAAGGTAACTGTTTTGAAGTCCAGTCACAACAACAAGCTTCTCCAAGTCTGCAGCCAGGTTCTGGTGAAGTGAACTTCTGTGGAGACTGAGCCCATTCCTCTGCATCATACATGCACCAACCCGATGCCTTGAAATGGTGCCACATGATGTTGTGGGATTTGTGAAGTTCCCATGATTTTTATTCTGTTGTCTTGTGCTCCAGTTTTTCTCTTCAAGCGCACAAACTCAACAGTTTCCTTTTCTAATTCTTGGAAACATCCATGCTTGGGGCCACTGAAAGATTTTCAGATGAAGTTTGCATTCCACAGCTCCACCTTCATATGTTTGCTTTCCTGCTGCATTGCAGTTGTTCATTTTCTCGGCATAGTTATTCACCGTCACCTTACATTTTGCGTCATAACTTCGCCTGATTGCATTCGGAACATGGGTCATGCTTGTAGGCCTCTTCCCTGTGTGGTCTGACACTTTAGTGCAGTGCTCTTCGAACTTCTTTTCCTCGAATATCACTGTCATGAGCAAAACACTTACGCATACCACCAGGCAACTGTTAGTCCAGAAGAAAAGTGACACGACTCTAGAATACATAACTGAACGTGTGACACTGTTCTCCAGTCACAGTCATTATTCCGCTGGGAAGAACAGTGACACTAATGCTTCCTCACGGGTAAGAGTGTAATATTAATTATGACACCTTCCCTGTTAAAACAAGTAACTTTTGGCCGTCTGCTCCTGTACAGAACTCATAAATTGCATTTTTCTTAGTTGTGACACTTTTATTCTAGGCTAACCATATTCATAATGTAGCGCTTTGCAATACGAAGCTTCATGGTAAAGCCCAACAGTCTCCCAACCCCACCCATTTGATCTTTGTCACTTGCTCATGTGGCCACCCCGATCCATGGCAACCGCTGCTTCTTGCTTCCAATCGGTGTAATTGGTACTCTCAATGCAGTGCAGCCGGGGTGGTAACATGCTCTGGATTCACAGCACTGCAATAACATACAGTTTATACTTTTCTAGTTTGACATCATAAATACTTCATGAATTTTTTCTTTTCATTTAAATTTAAAAAACTTTAGGCATGCTGTGGTGTCTCTTTTATCAACACATGGCGATTCGACTATACAGGCCTTGGTTTGGGTCAGCATGGTCTGGTTCAGAGCAATCCAGTGTGGTGTGGTCAGGTACAGTGCGGTCCTGTTTGGTGCTTTATATGTGGATTTAAGACAACCACACATATTTAAGCACCACAGTTAAAAAAAAAACTCATCTTTTATTTGAGTAAATACCGTAATAGCAAAATATATTTTCTTAGCAGATGTTTTGTTTTTTGGGAGGTCATCTTAGATTTGGATAAATACATTTTCCCTTGGCAGAGGTCTTTTATTTGGGGGGTTATCCTAGATTTGAGTCGTCTTAGATTTGGGTAAATATGGTATGTTTGTGTGGTAATACTGGAAGATATGATTACCTAAGTTTTGGTGGAATACAAATCTGAACTTAAAACAAGAAGTTCTAAGAAAAACTTAGGAAACCATTTTACACGTGCTTCTGTGTATATTATCGGACTAGAGCATGTTACAAATTAATATTTGAACAATTAATGGTCGGTTTTGTGTAATTTCTGCAGTTGTAGGTTCTGACAGTGTTTCCTCTATTTGTCAGACCTAACCTTAACCTTTTTTGTGGGGTCTTTAAATCCCAGTGCAGCTGCTGCTGGCCAGAGTTATTTCTGTTTTAAATGCCATGGCTGCACCTGAGCAGGACTGCCATTTGGGAAAGTGCTTAGTTTTTTGGATTAAACTTGGTACATAGACCAATGACTGGGGTTTAAAAATGCTGATGTCAGTGTCTGATCAACTCATCGACTTTAGTCAGGTAAATAGTGAAACCGAACTAGAACAATATATATAAATATTTAAAAATCAGCCAGTTAAATGTACATATTACAGTGTGGAAGTTGTGGCGAGAAAGATAATGCAGTTGGTGGTGTGGAGGGTTTTGTGCTTTGTCCAGTTCAGGATTGTTAAGCCTGTGGAGTTGTGTTATTTCAACTGTGCCACACCTGGCAGCACTATCACTTCCATGTTGCTACCTGCATTGGCTTGGTGCCCATTGTGGTATGTGCTTTCTCGCTGCAGTTGCACTATGTTTCAAAGGCTGTAAATTTTTGAGAGAGAAAAGCAACTCAGTTAGTGTTACTGTCTGGCTAGTGCAGCAATGTGCATGTGGTTATTGCTTTTTTAAATTTATGAGCAGCAGGTTTGAATTCACAGCTTGGACATCCTGTCATTTATGAGCATGTTTATCAGTGATATTCAAGACTTTTCAGAAGGTTGCTGAATCCTCTCCTTGCAGGACACTACAATACTCTCTGTCTTTACACAGGTTATATGGTGCTGACATCATTACAAATTTTAAATGTGGAACACGCGTCTATTCAGATATTTGTATACAGAAAGTTAATGAATATATGTCACCAAAATTCCCAGTTGCCTTGACAGGTTCATTTCCTCCTCAGAATGTCTGGTATATTACTGGCCACACTTCCGTGTCTGTGTGATATTAGCTGTCTGGAAAGTTTGTAAGTGGTCTGCTAGGCAGTATGCTAACCCTTTACATGGTTGAGGTTTTTTAAAAAGGATAAATACATACCTTTTGGCAATGGTAACCTACAGTTGCATTATAGAACAAGCACATTTAGCATCTAATTTCTGAACACAAAGTTGAGTTCCTGTGTGACTGACACTGGTAAATAATGTACTGAAAAGATGATAATATTCGTATATAACATTTTAGCATGAAACTGTTGGAATTGATTAGTATATAATTTTACTGGTGCTTTATCAACTGGAGGTGTTGCATGTTATCAGTTAAGATAGAAAATGATGATGTACATTAAATGGGAAAGCGATATGGAAGCAAATGGTATACAAAATAATGTCCTGCATTTGATCTGAAGACACTGAGAATAGCCATCACCACCATTTAGATTTACACTGGGGACCCCTGAATACATGGCACACATGATCACTGATGTAGCATGCTCACCTGAATCATAGCTATGGGTTAAGGATTAAAGTACAGAGTAATGGATAAGTAGGGAAATCTTATGAGCATTTTGTATTGAATAATGTATAAAAATTTGGCATTGTGAATGTTTGCAGGCAGTTGCATGAGGCAAGCTTGAATGGTCAGCAGCCCCCAACTGATTCTGTTAATCAGCTGATGACAGAAGTAGTGCATGAGCGTCCATGTCAGTCAAACTCTAATAATCGTGTGTGTGTTCCTAACACCGTAACTCAGACTTCGGTACAAAATGATTGTCAGCAGGCAGAAATGACTAGAGATTTGTTCAATTATAACAGTTATCCTGTTCAGCAATGTGGTGGGATGCATTTGCAGTATGAAGGTGAGCAGTGCTCACCACCCCTGATATCACATGCTGAAGAGGACATTAACTGTCAAGCACTGCAGAAATCGGCAGTAGAGCAAGGTGTTACAAATGTACAATACATTCATTTGAGGGAACAGTCTGTATTCACTGGCATTGTGAAGCGAAAAAGAAATAAAAGAGACGGTGCTTTATTATCCAGAAAAAGCATGCAACATGATTTTTCAGCAGGAAATGCAGTCCGTGAGAATTGTATTCAAGAAGTGGCTGAAGAAATCGAAACTTATGCTGGGTTTTCTGATGGTGTTGCAACAGGAAGTAATGCTTGGTATTGCACTAGCACACATCCCATTGGCAACCAGAATAAAAATCCTGTTTGTAATGTGGGTTGTTTGGGAGATGCTAAAATGGATGAAGTTGAATCAGTGGCTTCTGAAATAGTTCCTGCAAGTGAATTGGATAGTCTAGATTCTCCTGGTAAATTCTCTGCACTTACACAAGCACATTTGAGGGACAGTGTGCTTTCAAATAACCATGAAGGTGAACCTGTGGTTTTTATGGATGTTAGTTTTGATGCCTCACCGGTAGACACCAACAGCAATGCTTCAGTGCCTAGAACAGTGCAAAGGAGTTGTGTACATGCAAAAAGTAAAAGTTACTGTGGAACAAATGGTGGATGTGCTGCTGAAGAAGATGGTGGAAGTTCGTGTGCCACAGTTGTTGAATGCACAGATGAAGATGAAGATATGGAATGCCATTCAGCAGAACTGCACAGTGGCACTGTTGGATGTAAACAGAAGTTTGCTTCAGGTTAGTCAGCAGTTTATATGTATAAACCTAAGGGGGGGGGGATATAAAGAGCTAGTTTATTATAATTTGCCTTATCTAACTTTTATAATTTACCTTTAAACATCTTATGTTTGCATATACAAATGCACATAAAAAGACTCCCCTAAAAATTCATTTTGTATATTTAAGCAACAAGGAAATTTGCTGCATTTTAAGACATACTGCATAATCTCTGTTTTATTTTTCACAAGATGCCATTTATTTCATAATTTTGTTATTATCTGTTCATATTCATATGTGTACAATATTCATTTTCTCTTTGGTAGTTGAGGGCCAGATTTATAAGTTGACGGTTGTATAATTTGATGATGTACATTTGTACAGAATTTCTTTAGTACAAATGTCTGATGATAAGTTACGATACTTTCCTCATATTGAATGCATAGAGAGATTAGCCAACATTTTTAGTGTAAACTTATAATAGCAGAAAGTTTGTCAGAGATTTGTAACCCCAAACACTTGGACCATTGACAGGTTCATAATTGTCATTACAGAGGTGTTTTGTGTAAATTTGCAAATATGTACGTATATAAACAGATTAAAATATACAAAATAGTCATTATACTGTACTCTTTTGTGTGTGTGTGTGTGTGTGTGTGTGTGTGTGAAAATCTTCATTTTACATTACGGAAAAACCAGATAACAGCATTTATAAAGTGGATGCTGAAGAGAATATGGATATAAGTGGGAAGAAGTGGAAGAAGTACAGTGAAAACTACATAATGAGGAGCTTTATAATTTGGACTCTTCACAAATATTGTTTTGGTGATGAAATCAAGAAAAGTTACATGGGCAGGACGTGTAATACCCATGAAAGACATGAGAACTGCACATGACATTTTGTTTGGAAAATCTGAAGGGAAGAAACTGCTTGGGAGACATGAGCATGGACAGAAATATGATATTAAAGTGTATCTTAAAGAAGTAAAAATAGAGTGGAAAGATGTGGAATGGATTTGTCTGGCTCATGTTGGGGACATATGACAGGCTGTTGTAAACATGGTAGTGAACTTTGTTTTTCATGAAGGACGGAATTTCTTCACTAGCTTAGTGACTGTGAACTGTTCAAGGACTCTGCCCCATGGAGTTAGTTAAACATGAACATTTGTGGTAGCTTCGTGAAAGGTGTGGGACAAACCCAATATCAAATCTGACAGAACTAAGAGACCTGTGGGTGTATTTCCCTTCAAAATACTGACATGCAGCAGCAACTCGCTACTTCTAGCGTTGGTATAGTTGTTTGAAACATTTCTGTGAAACACACCCTTCAGCAGTGCACTCTTCAAAACATTTCTGGGACACACACCCTTCAACAGTGCACTCCTCAAAACCACTTGAACCTCAACTTCCTTTGCATCATCAGACTATTAACCCTTCAGCTAGTCTCTATTTGCACAGAAGTCAGTCATTCTGTGACCCTACGTCAAGAGAGAGTGCTAGATCATGAATCGTACAGCGTTGCAGCATTTTAATCACTCATGAGAATTACTGACAGAATTTCATACGCAGTTGGCACAAGTAGCCTTTGATTTTTAGAAGTAAGTAACTGATGAAAGAAAAAATAAGTTTTGTGACAGACCTATGGATAAGTTCATAACTCAGTGGGAAATTATGTTTGAAAATTAAAATCTTCAGGTGACATCCATCACCATCTCTGCACTCTTGCATTTGACCTGGCAGGAAGGCCATGTCACATTGTAGCAAGTCTAGGGATGGCTTCAGTACTCCATCAAATTAATTTTATGTCAGGGATGCCGGCCCCACAGGAAAAAATCTGCTGCCAAGGGAATGGCTGAGGGAGGAAACCAGTGAATGTCACCCCTATCTCTAATGGCCTCCCTGCCAGGTTAAATGCAGGAGTGCAAGGATGGTGATGGATGTCACCTGAAAGAATGTGTTTTCAAACACTGATGGTTGCAGTTCATTTTCCATGGAGATATGAATGTTTCTACAGTGAAGTCTCATTCTAACAAACACCAGAAAACACCAAAAGTGTCAGTACAATGTTACTGATACTAGATAGAGCTCAAAAGCGGTTGCAGTGAATGCCATCGCAAGTCAAGTTAAAAATGTGATTGCTGCACTTCAGCAGTTGCGTGATACTCCTACTGAATTGTGTGATACACATGAGAGTCCAGCTGTTATTGTTACTGGTACTGAAAAGTTTGAATTTGTAGCTCTGTTGTCCTTCTGGTCAGAAGTACTCTTTCCTGTTGAATGGATTCCAGGATGTCTTCACGGTAAGGAAGTGGCTTCCCAACAAACACTGAATCAGTTTGGGACTTTGATCTTATCAAAAACTATAAAGATGAGCTCTGTACCAGAGCAGTTTTTGATGCTATTATGCAATGAATGGGAATGTGACAGCGAGTATGCGAATGAAAAGAAAACACTGTTGTCCTGGTGAAAATGCATCTGATTCTGGATTGAGTACTCAGGAAGAAATGTAGTGTTCTGTGAGGGAAATTCTGGATAAAGTTTCTTATAGTTTTTCACACTTGCGGGGATCCGAGAGTCACTTTGGTTTCTGTTGCAGTGCTGAACCTCTGGTAAATCAACTGGATGTTTAAAATTTGGAAAGCTTCTCAAGCCGTGAAATAAATGTACTGATCTGGCACAACAGTATTCATATGATTTGAATGGGTTGTGATTGTATCAGGACTCCAAGGACATGATAGCTTCCCTCAAAAGAGCAAAAGAAACTGGGCAAAACTGGACTTTTCTTCAAGGGGACTGCTCAGATATATTTCACTAGTGATATTTGAGGCACGTAAGACCTTGGTGACAGCTGTTCCTATTCTGTTGACATTGCCAGTTTCAGTAGCATTTTGTGAACATTCAGTAAAATTAACCTGATCAAATTATATCTGCTGTCTACAGTGTAATAAGACAAGACTTGTAAATCTTGCAGTTCTTTTGAGTGAGGATGAAGCAGCTTCTTCCAATGATTTTAGCATTGTTATCAAAGACTATGCAGCAATTAAGTCAAGGATAGTTCAGTTTTGAGTGTTTGGCCAGTGTTATGTATGAGAATTGATGTCACCTAATAAAAGCCAGTGTAAGAAATGAGTATCTTTTTTTCATTCAGAATATGTTATGGGCAGCTGTAGTGATTGCTGGCCACAGGTACCAAGAAACCTGGCTGTGATGCTGTTTGTTCTAATTGTTCTGTCTCATCAGGAATTCATACTGCAGTACAACGAATTCCATCAGACATTTCTTACATCAAGAGAAAGGGGTTGCAGAATGGAGAGCAGGTGTATTTATTAAAGGCATGGGTGAAGGATATTGAACCTCCCATTAATAGTAAGTAGTTTCCATTAAAAAAATATCTGTAATGTAGGCCTAAATTGTGTGTCATGGATTTGCATGTTCAAATATGTGGGGAGACATGCTGTATTAACTGACTGTGAGCAGATTTTTTGAAGTCAGATGTTATAATTCTTTAAACTCTCATGTTGTAAGATCTGTTACAAATATAATGACCTTAGTGAAGAAATGGCAGTATCTTTGAACTGACGTTTACTCCTTGCCATCAGGTTGTGTTGTATGGATTTACTTGGATGTTACTTATGAAGGCTTGACACAAAGGATTTATAATGTTGCGTTTTATGTCTATATTTTTCCAATATTTATTGTTTACCCACCATAATGCACAGTATCCAGGAACACATACTTAGCTGTTATGTACTTGTTACCTGATATTGTGTATTATTTTGGTTAAACAATAAAGAATTTGTGATAATTTCCATCAGTAATAATATGTCACAATGTTGAGGTTTTAATAATATTGTGCACCATGCATAAAAAATTGTTTTTCCTATATAGTAGGGTGGGACTAATCTGCTTGAAATAAGCAAATTATTTACAGCGCAACCAGTTTGCGCATCTGACTTCTTGTTTTGCAGTCATTGTGTCCCTGTGTATATGTGCAACAGTGCCAAGCCCTTGTTTGCTGCTTTTAAGTTGTCTTAAGTATCCAGAGCTCAAACTTTGAAAGGTCAGTGATTTGTGTTGTGTTTTTGGTCTTCATATAAAAATGTGCCTTCTTAGATAAGGCACAGCTTATAGTATAGTCGATATTTCCTGGTGGAAATTCCACTGGTTGTAGAATAAGGCCTACAAAGCGCCTCTGCTTAGAAGATGGCTTTCGTCTTTTGTCATTGCCTTCAAACGGAGCGTAATTATGGAACCCTGCTCTTGGTGCTATTTCACCCTGTGAGAGAGGGGCTATTCTGCTTGGTTAGAAATACATCTATTAACGACATCATTGTTAACTTATTCATCATAACCTTGTCATTTCATTCTTGTTTGCTAATGTGGAATGTATAAATCATCCCCAAAGACAAACTTCTGCTCTCTACGTAACTTTCTGCAAGATTCAGCTAACTCCCTGTCAGCAGGCCCTTGTAAGATCCCATCCAAAAGCCACACATCTTTTTGACCACCAGTTCTTCAGTTGACTTCAGACTTAAATGAAGCAGGACCATCCACTAACACTCAAGCACAAACTAAAGCAGTGAAAACCAGTGTTTTAA
This sequence comes from Coptotermes formosanus, assembly GCA_013340265.1. Classification (NCBI taxonomy): domain Eukaryota; kingdom Metazoa; phylum Arthropoda; class Insecta; order Blattodea; family Rhinotermitidae; genus Coptotermes; species Coptotermes formosanus. The sequence goes on along the minus strand of BLKM01006290.1, from coordinate 59,850 downwards.
GTATTACAATTCCAAAACCAGGGGAGAAAATATCTGTGAAGAAATGTTGAAAAAGGCAAGAGACGAGACATGCTACTGTGGGCTCATGTTTTAAACAAACAATGGGTGAAAGGAAAGTGAAGATGGAGAAGGAAGGCAACGTGAAATCCATTTCTAAAGAGAAAAAAAGCCGAGCTCGTAACATCAAGGGCGCCCTTCCAGATCTTCATGAAGACAGTGGATGAAAACACGCGATGTGGATTGTGTGGTTTGAAGTACTGTTCAGCACATCCTGTGCAAAAGGGTGACTGGATCAGGTGCCAGAAATCTGATATGTGATATCATGAAGCCTGTGTTGGGGCTGTAGGCAGAAAGCATTTCATATATGGAAAATGCTTGTGATTCTGCAGCTTAAAATTAAGTGAACAAAATGGCCACACAGCTGAGCAGAATAGCCCCGCTATTTTTGAAATTTGTACTTTTTACATCACGTGGTGTGATACTTAATTGTGACTTTACAGAAAACTTCCTCACTTGATGTAAACTGGGCTGGAAACGGCAATAAGGTACCTACATTTTGCACAGAGTGTAATTTTTTTTAAGAACATGTTCTAGCTCATTTTTCTTTGCCTCAGATTTGAAGTGAATGGAGTAGCCCTGCCCTACCCTATGGCATTTCCCAGTTACATGTAAGGGACATGTCATTTCCTAGTCAGTAGTGACTAATAAGTTATGTTAAGTGCCATTCCTTCTCACTTCGTATTCCAGTGAAAATTTCAGTATTAGTAGCAGTGTAGTATGTCTCTTTGCCTAATTCACAGTTTGAGTTGGTTTTATTACATTTTCTAAATTTTCTGAGTTTTTCTCTAAATACCCCAATGGGAAAGAAGGAGTTGCCTTACATTCAGGCTGATATGGTAAATGGCCACCTTGTGTAACATTTTTGAGGGCCAAACAATGGATTGTACTGTGTAGGCTTCACCCTCACCTGATCTGATGGCATGTGAATTATCTGTGGGGGTGTCTGAAAAACAGTGTTTATAAAAACAATTCACACACACAGGATTCTTAGTTCTACTTGAAGGGACAACTGGATGTTTGTAATAAATTTGCTGGTAACCTTCCTCTGATTAAAAATGTTGAGCGAGATTAGATGCCTCAGGCCATTCGCATGCTGCTTAGCGACTTGTATGGTAGTTTGTTACAAGTCTGCTTTAAGCCTATTCATACAAGTCTTACTAAACAATTCTTACTGCTTGTGTGTTGTGTCCATTTCCAGTCAGCTAACACCAGCACTTACTATTCACGTGCAGTATATTCGTATCATTTGTCGTGGAGTTAGTAGTTGTAGTTGCTGGGCGCTGTGTGCGTGAAGTTTATAAAATGAATGCATAATGGGGGTGTTGCACATGCCTACCACATTTTCATCTCTAACATTATTCAATGGATTTCAGTGAAGTTTGCTGTTTGGTTAATTCGGTTTGAGGTGTGTATCCATTTGAACTTTGTGTGGATGTCAGATGTACGAAAGATTGGTAGTTGAAGGGTAAAACAGCTCTTTATATGAAATATTTTTGACGTAGTTAACATTTAACAAAGAACAAGAAAAACTACTGACACTGCAGTGTGATATGTGCGTTGTGATTTACTCTATAACAGTTGAGTTATATGTGCAATAAATGAATGTCGGTATCTTAAACATATTTAAAAAATGTGTCTGCTTCAGACTCAAATATACCTTTCCGCTTTTGTTTGTAAGGGCTGTCTGCATTATAGGTCTCAACATTTGTCTGAATTGTAGTGTTAGTCTCTGCCCCAGAATTTGGAGTCTAACCCGACACATTATTACGGTGTGGGTTATTCATTCAATATTCTGATAAAAAGAAGTAGTTAAAAGGGCATGCATGCGTTAAACATGAAGGCGTGACTCCCTGCCATACACGGTTAATGTAATGTGTGACTTCTCTTTGTACTGAACAGACAGTTTTACGGCTTGAAGAAACATTACTATCTGAAAAGTTGTCTATCTCTGATTGCCTTGGTCTGAGAGGTATAAATGATGGATGTTGTGTCTTTTCAGATGGCTCAAAAATGAATATTTTGTCAGGCTATTGTGATAGCTGTAATTCCACACAGAGTTATGATGCACTCAAGACAAGACAAAAAAATCATCTGTTGTGTCAATATTGTTTCCAGAAAGGTAACTCATAGCTATTTATATTATTAATACATACATGTGTGCATAGCTCACCTCTGGCCTTCAGCTCTAAGATGGTTGTGAGTTCTTGAAACCAGATATTTTCAAATTCTGCATAAATTGGACAGTTGTTTTTCAATTTTCTTTTATTTGCATGGTCAAGCCTAACATGTCCAAAGTCTGAGTTTACCCTAAGGAGTGTTGCTAACCTACACACACTGTTGTCAGGCAGAGCTTGCAAACAGTTTGCAAACAAATGTAGTTTGTGAACTGCTGGCAAATGGCCTGGAAACAAATATTCAATGTTTTTTTGTATGTCACATTGGAAGTGGAAAACAGGATACAGTTTTTCAAGTGTGAACATGTTTTTAAAAATGTCATCACTCCGTTGTGCTCTACCACATAGGCAAGTGCTCAAAATGTAGATAAGTGAGTTGAAGCTTTTGAAGACTCACATTCATTGTCCTGATTTTGGATGTGTTGTCAGTGGAGTTCAAGAACTACCGTATTCACTCAAATCTAAGATGACACCCCCCTCCCGCCCCGCCCCCAATAAAACACTTCTGCCAAGGGAAAATGTATTTATCCAAATTTAAGATGACCCCAAAAAATAAAACTTCTGCTAAGAAAATATATTTTACTGTTAATTTCATACACTGCATAGACAAGCATGTCAGGTCCTACCTACCTTTACCAATCAGTGTCACTGTCTCCATCTTCACAGTCAGTGCCTGCATCTTCTTGTCACTCACTCCTAACATTCCCATCCTCATCCCTGTCGTTCCACAACATACCGTCTTCAGTCCCATCCATTACATTGGATATGCAGCACTTCTTAAAACCCTTCAGAAACACTTCTGGTGAGATGCACTGCCATGCCTCTATGATCCACGTTGAGTAAAAATATACGTACATTTTTTGGTTTTAAACTCAGTTGAACTCACGACGATTCACGATTTTCTCCACAGATGGTATTAGTATTGTTAAGACTTTAAATACATGTGTTCTGGATTTTTGTGTTGTGTCTGTGGTTTGAGAATCCTGAGTTCACGGCTCTTTTTATGGTTTTTAATCTGTAGATTCGTCCAGGTTTTATTTTTGAGCCTTGTAGTTAATTTTTTATTTTTCAGTTGCCATTTTCCTGTTATTAATCTTGGACAAGATCTGTTCTCAGGTGGATATCTTAAGAAGTTACAATTTGTGTGGTACTTGGTGAGTGAGAATAGCTTGATGTAAGGGGTCCAGCAGGTTAGGTGCTTCTGTGGCGGAGACAGAGCTGGTTTTGAAAAGGCCATGCTTCTTTAAAAAAAATAGTTGATGGATGAAGTTCCAGTAAAAAAACAGAGGATGGATGACGTTCCAAAAATGAAGTTTGTGTCAATATACTTTCACTTGCGCTCTGGTGTCTTCTTTGTTTATATGTGACGAGTTGGTGTTCGGGGCTTGGTTTGGCTCCACGTGGTCCGGTTCAGAGCGATCCGGCTTTGCGCAGTCGGGTGTTTCATACACCAATTTAAGAGGACCTCACACATTTAAGTGCCAAATTTAAGAGAAAATTTTTGTCTTCTATTTGAGTAAATGCGGTACAATAAGAAAAATTTTGTGCTTATAATGCATTGGTTAGCAGATATGTTTTTAGTATGGTGGGGGTGGAGAAGAAGACGGGGGCATTGAAAATGCAGTTTGCAGTACGCAGAAGAGACTAGTGGTTTCCAGCCACATTGTCGCTGTACCTCATGATGTTTAGAACTGGCTCATTGTGGGATGTCTGGATGCAAAATTCTTTGCCAACGGTCTAAAAATGTACTTATCAAACTGTCTGCCCGCAACTTTCGTAGGTGTTTACTAGCCCTTCAGAATATACAGGCTCTTGTGTAATAACAGAATTCATGTTATTGTTGTCATATGGCAATAGAATTTTAATTGCCTGTAGTACAGAAGGGCAGATTTAATAATTTGTACCTTTGTCATCAAAATCTGTGCAGACTATACACAAAAATCTCGAAAATTTGTGTTCAGGAAGGGAATGACAGAAGGCTGCTCTTAACCTTTATCATCTAGCAGTAGAAATTTTAAATCTCAAAGTACTGTGGGTGTCACGACCCAATTTTTATTCAGGGATAAGTGTTTATTGTCCAGGAAGATAGGATATTCATTCTCCTAATTCTACGTGTTTCAACTTGAGGTAGTGGTGTTAATATTGAAGTGACATTCATCCATGTGGGCTACACAGATGTCTGTCATAATATTGCGATGTGCAGCTGCTGAAGGATAGACTGGATGCAAAAAAATCTGGTGGTCAAGTTTCCAAGTATCCAATAATTCCAGGTGCAGATCTTAATTTATGATCCATATGTTACATCTGTTTCCATCAAAATTTTAATGAACCTTCCACTGTAATCAGTGTAGGAAAGTATGTGAAATTCTGTCCCTCCATTGTATTCAAAATATAGGGTTGAGGAAATGGGTGCTTCTTTTTTCAGGATAACTACAGTAAGAAAGTATATTATCCAAACAGTTATTTGGATTAAACAGGTATTTTTATTTGTGTATCACACAGTTAAGGTGTGTAGGCAGAGTGGGGTTAAAGCTCTATGCATTTTTAACCTCAGCACTAGCTGGCAATAAGTGGTCAGCTTCACATTCCAGCTTTCTTATTCTGGGGAAGGACCCAGAACCATTGTAGATGCAGTTGCAAATGAAAAGCTACTGCTCTATCTGGCTGGCCTGCTGATATGTAGTCAGTCATTTTATTGACTGAGGTACCCCACCTTCAACATTAGTATGTTACAGCAATGTTACTGCTCTTGCTGCCTAGCCTGGCAGTATATAATCAGTCATTTTGACTGAGGGATCCCGGCTTCAGCATAAGTAATGTTACAGTAAAGAAGAATTGTTTTGGTCTGTTCATGTATGATGTGGCTGTGTGTGACTGGGTTGCTGGTGCCTAACATTATGTCAAACCATCATGCACGAATCACCCAGTAACACACTGCCACGTTGCAGAAGAAAGAGACCTCAGCTGCACCACCTTGAAAGCCTAAAAACTCTCAAGAAGTGTTTCTTCTATCTGCTATGAGTAGTAGCCATGAGGTGTATTAAATTTACAAATGGTTTCCAGGACAGAAGATTCCTGTTGTATTGGGATATCTGTTACGGCTGCATCTCATAGATGAGCATGATGACGAGCTGATTGTGACAGTGACTGCAGATCATGGTGTTGAACTGTTAGGTGAGTGCTTTTTATCTGAGTTTGCCATATCACGCAAAATTTCTTGCTTTACACACTAGTAAACAAGTGATTCTGAAGTTAAGGGGAGCAGTGAAAATGGTGTTTCATATTGGCAGTATTGATGCACTCGTCAATATATTGCTCATTTTTGCTGTATAATGAAGTGTAGACTAATGTCGTGAGGTTTTCATCTGACAGTAGGGGGATATATACTCTACAAGTGAGAATTATTTTAATCATAATTGGTGCCAAATCCAGAAATTCAGGTAGAAGTCTGTATAAGAAACAGTGTTTACCTCTTCCATGTGAATATACATTTTTGTTGATGACTTTCATCATAAAAAACCTAAAAAATGTTCACATTCACGTGTACACAGTGTTGATGCAAGAAGTAAGTATGATACTCATAAACCATTTGTCAGCACTGCATGTTTTCTGAGAAGTGCATACTGTGCTGATATCAAAACTTTAAACTGTCTAGTCTCAAAAGTGTGATAAAAAAAATAAAACGATTATGAAGTAGCATTAAAAACCATACCTTAATACACACTTCTTTACTTGTGTGATTAATTCTTCGTGTTTGAATATGACTCATATAATCTTCTTAAAGGTTTTTGTATTTACACATAGTATGCCAGTAGTATTATGTATTTGTGTGTTTTGTATTTTATGACTTAACACTGCATCTTATAGTCATTCTAACTTCTGGATCCACTGAGTATATGCAAATAGTTATGTATATATATGTAATACTTATCTATAAATCTTGAAAGTACAGTAGACCCTGGATTTAACAGCTTAATTGCGGGAGCAGGTGCCAGTTACACCCCAATGCCCATAAAAGTGCCCCCATATTAAAAGAAGTTTTTTTTTAAATTGCAAACATAAAAACTTGCGGAGGTATGTAATGTAATGTGTTTATAAATGTACATTATTTAAAACTCTTGTATGTTGCAATGCCATGTCTCTGAAAATCAGCAAAGCCAACCATCACTTGTTTTAAACTAAATTCCACATGTGTTGCTATTGTATCAGCACAGATTTTGTCTGTACACGTTGTATGTTCATACTACACCACCATAGTTGTACATACCATTTCATCACAGCGTCATCTAAATTCACTTGTTTACTGGTTTAGTGTGTTACTGTGGTCCACATGTTGCCTTGTGTATCAACAGATAATGAATATATCTAAGATCTGACTTTGTTTTTCTAAGGGCAGGCAGTGTTTGCTTTTTCACCCCCATACTCCATACATGCACTGCCGTGCCTACATCAGATCCTAGTTTATCAATTAACTCTCACTTGTGCTTTACACTTCAAGACATAAAAAATCAATTTACTGCTGGGGTTAAGAATGAATGGAGCTATACCTCAACTCCCTGATATGCTGTAATGGCATGCTCACGGTTAGCTTTACATCACTTTAGATCTATGTAATTGTTTCTAGACATTTGTAATTCATATTATTTCATTCCAAAAGCTTTTGCTCGTGTAAAATAGTCACATTCAATTTCAACTTCTGTTCACAGGTTGCACTGTTAATGCTTATCTGTATGATAGCATGGCAAATAGAAGAGTAGTAAAGATACTGACTGATCTGATAGCAAAGAGCAACAATGTTCTGCCACAGAACCGGGGTCCAATGCTGAAGCTTTTGGTTACACCAATAAACACCTCAATGGGCACAGAGTACATCGTCCATAGCACATATCTCTACACCACTCAAAATTCAGAAGAGCAAAGGATCTCTTAAACTGTGGTACAGTTATAAACTTGTTGCAATAATAATGAATACTTATGCACCCTTTGTTGTTGTTGTTGTTATTATTATTAAAAAATAACTTGTCACATTACCTGTAGCAGCATTTTTCGACTTTAGTCGACTTCAGGCTAATCCGGTAAGTATAAAAATGTAAAAATTCTAAAACTGTATAAATTATAAAATGTCGTGTGTCACATTTGGAATGAGATCCTTACAAAGGTAGTATAATATAAATTGCCTTGAGTCTTGCTTTAGTATTATGTTGCATGGAGATTTTTCTTATGTCTTAAAATTCCGTATCTATTTATATTGAACATATGTGTGTATTTATTTTCGTTATAAGTAATTTCTTCCCTGTTGATTTTTTCTCTTTACTGGTAAAGTGTGTTTGTTTATTTTTGATATAAATGGTGTCTTTCTCAATTACTGTAAAAACATTTTGCTTTTGCATGGGAGTGTGCACAGATCTATGTGAGGAATCATTTTGATTTGTGCAATATATCAGAGAGGCATGAAAAGTGTCCCTTTTCTATGAGTATCTTGAGATCCATAGGAGTCATTGAAAATCCCCGTTGGGCATAAAATGTGTGTTACTTTTCTGTACTGCTTTTGTTAGAAATGGCTTTAGTTCTGTCAACATTTTTGAGTTTTGCTGAAAATGTGTGCAGATATGCATAATGCCTGCATGTGTGCATTTCAGAATATATGGCGTGAAGTGTGTGGGGGATAAAGATGTGCCAACAAATGAGGCAATGATGATGGAAATTATGAGGCCATACCTCAGCTAGGGCCACACATTATACACAGATAACTGATGTTATTCACCTGTTCTCTTCTATTACCTTTCTGAGCAAGACTTTGATGTAATTGGTGTTATGAGACTAAATATGCCAAAAGGTATGAACATCCACTATGTTGAGGTGAAACCATCATCCTCTGCAGCCAGAAAATGATGGCTCTGAAGTAGCACGATTGAAAGTCATTCATTCTCCTGTCCTCAGTTCATTGCAAAGTTGGTGTGACAAACATAGGCAAAAAGAAAAAAACTGAAGACCATGCTGTCAACCCTGAAGTTATCATTGGTTACAACAGGAGAATAGGAGCATTTACAAAATGGATCAACAGCTGGCTTCCTTGACCACAGATCAGGCTCTAGTGTAGGTGTCAATACACAAAACTTTTCCATTTGTTTGTGCCTGGCAGTGTTTGAATCCCTATCCTCCAGCCAGAATAGGCTGTCCAGGGTCCCATACTCAGGCAAGACCCGCTGAGGATCTGTTAAGTGTATGAAGATGAACAGCCGTGACGTTTACTCAAGACGTCAAGCGTGTGTTGTATGCTGTAAATAAGTATATTGTGTTTATTATGTACGTATGTATATACATATGTATGATTCAGCTCAATGGGATGACACAAAGATCTCTTTACATCTGGAATTTAGATGGCAGTCCATGAGTGGATGTGGGCACACCTGTTGTAAAGTGTTTTATCAGTTAATGCGTGAGGGATTTGTCTGTGATCCAGAGTGCATGCTCTATTTCTAGGGTTGGTTTGTTTGAGTCGTCCTGTTGTCTAAATTCAAAACACGATGGTTTGAGTTTGCTTGTGTAGATCATGGTATTTTATTATCTAAACTCAAATTTTATGGTATAAGAGGCAAGTTTGTAAGTTTAATTAAAACACACTTGGAGGGCAGATCCCAGAAAGTACTAATAAATTCAAATAATCGACTTAATATGTTATCTACTGAATGGAAAAGAGTTTCTTGTGGGGTCCCTCAGGGTTCTGTTCTTGGGCCATTGTTTCTTATATATAGCAATGATCTTCAATTTATACTAGAATACTTTCCTGTCATTTTTGCAGATAACACGAGTGTTGTCATCACTGAGACTAACAGTATTGATTTCTTGATGAGTAGTAAGGAGGTATTCTCGCAGTTAATTAAATTGTTTTCTGCTAATTGGTTATCGCTTAATTATGATAAAAAAATTTCCTACATTGTAGAACCAAAAATTCATATATTTTGGAGACCAAATTAGAATATGATACTGAATCTATTGATACAAAGATTGGTACTGAATTTCTTGGAGTAATGATGGACAGTACTTTACAATGGAAAGCTCATATTGATTTACTTTCAATGAAACTGAATGCAGCATGTTATGCCCACAGAACCCTAAAACATACAATGTCTCAACAAGTATTAGTTATGTTTTTTGTCTTATTTCCACTTGATTATGTTTTACAGCATAATATTCTGGGGTTCTTCACCCCATTGTACTAACATCTTTAAATTAAAAAAAAAACAGCCATGTAGGGAGCTGTTTGGTAAACTTAATGTCCTAACCTTTTATTCACAATATAACTACTCAATATTATGTTTTGTGTGCAGCAATAAGGAACGATAGACATGTAATTTAGATATTCATGGTAGAAACATTAGATATGGTTCTGACTTTGATTATCCTATATCTAACATAGCACTGTATCAAAAAAAGTACATAGTTTTTGGGTTTAAAGGTCTTTAATTGTTTACCATCTGATATAAAGGATAAAGTCTGTGATATCAAAGAAGTTAAGTGATTAGTTAAGAATTTTCTGTATTGTAATACCTTTTATACACTGGAAGAGTATTTTAACCACAACGAAGTGTAACACATTATTGATAATTTATCACATGCTGTTTATTTTAACCATAACAAAGTGTTACACATTATTGATAATTTATCATATGTTATTTATGTGTGTAAGGAAAGTTTTCTGTCCTAAGGAGGAAACTAACTTATGCTCTGTAGGGGTGCTAGTTACAGGGAATGAAGTCTGATTTGTGTAATTATAACCCCTGTGATCAAACCCTAACCAAAGTGCATCATGAAGGAAAGTAGTAGTTTTCAGACAACATTCATTAAAGTACCTTTTTTTAACCCGTTGAAGCGTAGCAGTAAGTTTACGTACTGCCAGGTTTAACATTCAGAGATTTTACGTGGTGCTGACATTGCATTAAAGTAGGTATTTCGTATGGATCCCAAAACAAACAGCAACTTTACCTTATAGAGAATCAACTTAACGGTTTTTTTATAACTGAGGTGGAGTGTTGAGTGCACGGTACGCACGGACTCCTTATATAAAGCAGATACATTTCGTCTTCAAAGGGTTAATGGAGTCTTTTGTTGTTCTTTGTAGCCACTGTACGATGTGTTGGCTATTCTGTCCCGAACGACAGCGAAGGACGGGCTGTTATGCCGGATTTCGCCGTTATTTAATTTTCCGTAAGCGTAAGAGGGGTTTATTTGATGATTGAAGTAGCACTGTCATTTATATTATGATATTAGAAGTTGTAGGCTGGGTATCGGTTTCGGTGGGCATATTTTAAGGATTTTGGGAAGGCTTTAATGACGGGCACATCTCATAACCTGTAAGGCCTTCCTTGAAAGGTTAGTTTACATGTGTGTGTTATCTGCTGTAAAACATTTGCTGAATAGAGGAAATTTGAAAGGAAGATATGAAATAAAGCAAAGGTCAGTGCCTGAAATAGTGAATGCATCACTCTACAGGTTTCGGAATTAAGTGACATTAATAGTACCTTAATATTTTCATACTTGGGGTCCATTTCAGGATTACATATCTACTTATTACTTCGTTACAAGAAACACCAAAATAAGAGAGGTAATTCAACGAAGAGCAAAAATGTTGGCGCCATTATGAGGAGGGGGGGGGGGGGATGACGCATGTAGTGTGGTAGTTCCGCCGCGTGTGGCGCATATTTGTTGCGGGGCTACTTTATTAACTCTGCCGTTCGTAGCGCTGCTGTATCTCATTTTCGCTGTATGACTTCACCATTTCCCTCACTTTCCTGCCACACCCCCGGGACCTACGTCAGACTGATGACGGTAAGGCTGCTTTTCCACGAGCGGTTTTTAGCAGTGCGGATAAAAACCGCAACATCTTTTCCACGAGCGGCGCTGCCATTCGCTGCTGCCCTTCCACCCACCAGCAAACGTAATGGACTTGGTGAAGGAAGTTCTTATGCTTGCGCTGCTGCACAAGAGAATTTATAAAAAGAAGCGTCGTCACCGGTACTGGGTTCAGCTTTCGCTTTGTACAAGACTAGAACCGGGTCAATTTTATACACTATTTTACGAACTCAGGAAAGAAGAAAATGAATTATTTCAGTATTTTCGCATGTCACTGAAGTCGTTTGACGGACTGCTCAGTCTCCTTCAGGAAGAGATTTGTGGATTGGAAACAAATATGAGAAGATGTGTACTTCTAGCAGAGAGACTTGCTACAGTCGACCTCGGTTATACCAGCCTCGGCTATAACGGACTTCGGTTATAACGCATCGTTTTTCCATGCCCCGGCCGTTTCCCTATGCTTTATCGCAGTGACTACCTCGGTTACACCGGTCTCTTATATATCGGATCTTCGGCCACATCGGATTTCTCCGACATTCCCCAACAGTTGATTTTCCTCGGCTATACCGTTTTTGGCAAAATAATGATAATTTCACAAAGGTTACAGTGCGTTCGAGCGCAGGGTGCTCACTCGTCAGAGCGACATGAAGACTGCAAATGTAATTTGATACCCTTTTGTACCCGGAGACGCCGTGGAGACTGTAAATTTTGCAATTTGTTTGGCTTTGCTAAGGACAAAATCAAACCATTAGTGGTTATAATAGACAAGCGAGGGCAGTCATTGCCTGTTTCTGTTATTCATGTAGCAGGGAGAAAGTACTGTAATAGTCATATGCGAGCATCTTTATGGCACTTGGGGCAGAGTGCCCTCTCATAAATCAGTTGCTGCTGGACTTTGGCGCATGTACTTGTAACATTTTAGGTAGCGATTGTGTAAGACTTTTACTTACCGTACGTACACAGAATTCTTTCTTCGGCAAAGAAGTGGTATGTGTCAGTACCGGCCAACCAACCAGGTGCGAATATGTAAAAAGGTAAAGCTATCCCATTACAGACCTGGATAAGCTCAGAGGGTTCCAAGAGGTAGAGGCTCCCAGATTTGAAGACAATCGGCACATGAAGGTGGCAAGCTTGTTAGCCCTACGCACCGGCTACCTTTACCCCCAGGAAATATTCCTGGTACTGTTTCTGTTAGAGGCTGAGTAGACCCCAGGGCCACAGTGTGGCCGTAAGGATTATGTCAATGAAAAATTCCAATGACACAATCGGGAATCGAACCCGAGGCCTTCCGGTGTGTAGCGCAGTGCCTCAACCAACTGCGCCACGTGAATACGTACAGTATTTAAGAATTTTGGCCGATCCTACTGGCCGCGCGATGTAAGGCGTGGGTCTGCCGCCATTCGCATGCTGGGATTGTGAGTTCGAATCCCGCTGGGGGCATGGGCAAACACTCCCAAGAGACAGATGTCTCTTGTGGGTGTTGTGTGTTGTCACATATTTGTCTTTGCGTCGGGCCGATCACTCGTCGAGAGTAGTCCTACAAGAGTGTGATGCGTCTGATTGTGATGGTGAAGTCATTGTAATGGGGGGACCCTGGCCCACGAGGGGCTGTTGCGCCACGGAGGGGATTTAAAAATTTTGAGTATGTTGTACAATACAGTAGGTGCGTAAAGGAGGGGAGCATTCCGGCATCTTGGTGTGTGGTGCTTCCATCTGTTACATCAAGGTTTCAGGAATGTAGTAATGTGTGTTTTTGTGTGTGCAAAACATAGCTGTTCATGTTCATATGCAATAAAACTGGAAACAAGCGTAACTTAAGTGGTATAAATTTAAATGTTACGTTAGAAAGTAATTTAACCGAATCTCGGATATAACGGTCTTCGGTTATAACGGATAGTTTTGGACTCTCTTGGGATCCGTTATAACCGAGGTTGACTGTATTACGTTGACGTAGGATATCGTTCCGGAATTATTCCAGTAAGGATTTAGTGTATATCTAATACACATTTAACCCTTTAAAGACGAACTCTGTTCCTGTTTATATAAGGATTCAGCGCGTAGCGCGCAGTAAACACACTACTTCTCGGTTATAAACAACAATCAGTTAATGTCATTTAGGGCAAAAGTCGCTGTTTCTTCTGAGATCCGTACAAAACACATAAATGCAATGTGGGCACCACGTAGAATTTTTGAATGTTAAACCTGGTGGTATGTAAAGTTACCGCTAGGCTTTAAAAGGTTAAGTAGCAATTTCATTGTAGGTAATTTAAATGTTTAAATAAGGAGTGAAAAGTAATAACAGTCAAAACAAAATTACAACAGGCATTTACATGGCGTATACAGTATTAGTGAATGATTGTTACGAAATCATCACAAAATGGCCTCAAAATTACATTGACAATATTTTTATGATTCTGGGAACAAGTCGAGACAGGAATTGTCAGAATCTGCCCAGAGCTGCTGCTGGTGAGGGTTTGAAAGGCGTGGAGGAATGGGCGTTTGGTTGGAATACAAAGTTGAAGAAGAAGAAGAAGAAGAAGAAGAAGAAGAAGAAGAAGAAGAAGAAGAAGAAGGGATAATTGTATTCTGCTGATTATACATAATATTTTCACGGACTGGAAAGTGGGGTTCCATAGCTGCGATGTGCGGTGAAGTATTATGTTTGAACCTCTTGAATACATTGAGGATTTCAGGTTTTGTATCGAGTTTGTCGTTCGTGGAAACCGCACAACTGTTCACAGTGGTTCTCACCTAGCAGAGCGGCATAAAACCGCCGCTGCTAGCCGCGAGGAAACGCCGGGCCCCGCGGCTGGCAGCGTTAGCAGCGCATGACCTTGGTGGCAGCGCTGGAGAGTACGCACGTGGACATACGTCCATTTAAACCAATGTATCTCTAGCGGCGCTGCCCGTGGCAACGCTGCTAAACACGGCTAGCGGAAAAGCAGATTTAGTCGTTACGAATACTCCAATCCTACGCTACTTTCCGTCCCTTCGGTTAGCCGTTCAAGTTATTCCTACAGCTATGCGTTTCTCCCTTCTTTGCATCCACCCACGCTCCCTCCATTCCTCCGGTTCACCTGTTCTTCGTGTCTTCTGGCTGCGCCCCCCACCTCCTCTCTTTACGAGACAGACGACGGTTAGTAGTTAGAAATACATTATCTCCGTTCTTCCCCTACCACCATTGTCTATAGTGACTTTGGTTAGTCGTTCATGTTATTCCTACCGATTTATACTCTACTCTCCCTCATTTCCCTCCCTCCTAATTGAATTATCTGCCTGTTTTCGCGGGACGTCAGTCGTCGTTTCAGTGACTGTGCAGGTGGCTTGCCTAATGGCGTGTAACCTACTTTTCGGCGTTTCTTACAGGTTTTGTATATGAATGTTACGTTCGGTCCGGCTAGGCTGTGTTAAGGACAGTGTGTGCAGAAAAGAACATTTCTATGTGACAGCAAGTTTCAGTATTATTGTGGAAGTCTGGGCTAGTGCTAGCTTCCGCTTGCTCTCTTGTTCGTGTGTGCGTGCGCACGTGTGCTCGAATGGGGTGCAGGAATTGCTTCAGGTAGCGCTTCTGTCCTCATTGTTCTGTTCGTCAACACCTTTTGAAAGTACTGGCGTCTTTCTTTCATGAAAGGGATATATCTCATGCTGGATCGCGTTTCTCAACTTATTGCGCGTACGAGCGTCAACTTACACAATTGCCTTCAGGTGACGTCGCGTGCTATGTGTGCACGCGGCTGGGTTCGGTCTTGTGACGACATTCTTCGCCTACATCTTCTGTGATAGGAAAGGGCTATGCTGTTTATGAAGGGCTTCACAAGATTCACAGATCCGTTCGAGACGGATGTAGGTTAGATGAATTCAGTTACTGATAGTGCCAGGGTTCTGTTCTTTGAGTGAGTGTGTGCGTTTGTGCTAAAGGAAGCTCTTCACATAGGAGCAGGTGTAAGTCACATGGCCTGTGAGCGCCTTAACCAATAGAAAGTTGTTATGTGCCATGGAATGGTTGTGTATAACATTTTTTTTTTCAGTTTGAATTCAAATTGCATTGTTCTGGTATTATTTTCCCCTCTTGTAATTGTGTGATTTTGTTTTGGTAACAGGTGATTTTTGTTGTAACCCTCTCAGCCTTGGAAGAATGAAGACCATAACTGAAGGCAGTGTACTGGGCATTTATGTGAATTCTTTGAAAATAGGATCATCTGCTGTGGAGGTCAGTATTCATTTCTTAATGTGGGAACTTTAAAGATGGCAAGAGCCTTATTGGTTTTTAGTTGGTTATTGTGTATGCAGAGATGTGATTTGTGGGGATTGTGCAGAATTTGGAATAATGTAAGGTTTGACTCTCCAGTTACTTTATAGTGGATTCTGATGTGCACGTTAAAGGTTAGGCAGTTGAGCGAAGTGGAGTTAAGTGAGAAATTGGATTACATCAGGACAGGAAGAAGTGGTATACTTAGCATTTATGCACATTGTACAGATTATTCATAGGACCAAGCCTGCACCAACGTACAGTATTTGCAGCAGTTATGTTCTATCTTGGAGTGTTACCTGTTTGCAGTTGTTCATTAACTAGCATGTGAAGATGCTTTTAATTCTTCAAAGAAAATTTTGACTAAACATAGTACTGCAATTGCAGTATGTGAGAGTTTCAGGTTATGGCACTGAACGTGCTTGTAGAAATGTACAGGCGTTAATGACTAGTTCAGCACTTACGCATTGTGAGCATTGGCCTGGCAAGTGTAATGACTGGGATAATCTTGAGGCCTCATGTCATGATGTAAATATGTGGCAGATAGACAACAGTCATTGTTAGTGTGTTTTGGGAGATGGCTTCTTGCTAAATGGAGATAAGCAGGCAGAAGAAATTTGCAAGCAGTTAGCAAATGATCTCGATTTGAAAGACAGATATAGTGCACTGAGATTCTCTCTGGCCAGTTGTAGTCGGTGTTCAGTTGTCCTTAGATATCCCAGTGTAATGGGTGGAAGTGCTGTTGAAATTCATTATTTGTAAATGTACACTGGATTAAGTTACAGTACAGTGAACATGTACTTGGTGGTGTGTAGTACAAGCTGACAGAATGCCAGCTAGTGACATATCTGTCAGGAATTTCTGATTTGTTGAATTATAGAAGTATTCTGTAACTTGCATTAAGTAGTTTGTGTTTGTGTGTGTGTTACCCCAGGTGACGTGTATGATACTGGCCCAAATCTATGGAAGGAGAATGTGCTGGACAATCCACTTTTTGAAGATGGGACATTCCTGTACATGGCAACTAAGGTATGATGACATTCATGCCATCTCCTGTTATTTGTTTCACTGGAATCCACCTGAAAGTTGCTCCAGCTGCATAAATAGAGTACTTTGCTGTAGGATTTGGGACCAGAAATATGGGAAGTCTATAATAAGTTGTTTGCCATACCTCTGTAATATATAATTTGACAGTTATTTAAGCAATCAGAGTGCCCCTCCTCCCCTGTTAACACAGAAGGCCATACTGTAGCACAGTGCCTTGTCTCTAACAGGCTGAAACTAACTGACATATGTATGACATATTTTGATGCTGTGTAGTCTGTGTTACTGCTCAATGTATGATTATTTCCTTGTGGTCGATTTTAATATAATTTTTCCACATTCGTGAAGATATCATAAATGAACTCTTCTGTTCAATCAACTGAACAAAACCTGTGCTATCCTAAGGTCTTGTTGAATGATTTGGTTTGTATTTTATGCCCTGTTCATGACTTTTGTATATTCAGGTGTTTTGTGTCGCTGGGTTAGTGGATCATGATGTTCTGAAGGTCTGTAGTGGCTTCGTCTTCAGGGTCAATCAGTTCAAAGGGGCAGTTGAAGATGAAGGCAGTGCATTGCGTTGACATGTCAGGGACCACTAACCCAGTGACACAGCATGACATCCCAGGTGACCTGAATGCTCAGCTGCATTGCTGCAAGAACCTGAAATCTCACATTCATGCCTACTGTTTGTAATCCACGTACGTAAGCAAACAAATGAACTTTCCCTTACCATTACACATTTTACTGCAGACACGTATTTAATCCATTCACTGAGTGTCACTGTTTGTTAGACTGTTGGCTATGCTGAGTGAAGCATTGCATAGTAATCTCCTTCAGGCCACAAAAAGGATGTGGCATATGTCAATAGGCCATTATACTGCTGTATACTGTACATTGTTACCAGCTGATCATGTGTCGAGTGACCTATGCACTTGGAAAGTGTTGTTGAATAACCCAGGTGTCACTTATTCATGTCCCAATTTGTTTGTTGCCTTCTGGTCTGACCTATTATTTTGACGGATGTTGCTCATGTTCTTTCCATGCTGTGATTGCCATGAATGTGTAATGTGAGTGACAGGACTGGTTATAGTGTGAGTAAGATGTTCTGTTTCATGTTGGCAGATGAATCAAGGCCATGTGGTTCGGACATTACTGTTATGTGGTGCTGACCCTGGAGTATAGAATGCAAGAGGCCTAAATGCTGTAGATGTGGCAACATGTAAGCAGATGTAATAAATTTATATCGACAACTTATAAATGCAACCACAGATTCTGAGCCAGTTCACTGGAAGTGAGGGATGATGCTGTGTCAGTTGGTGAATCAGTACCAGTGTTGTGGATGGGCTTCAGGGTCTGTGCACTTCACTGATTTTGGAGTATATTAATATATGAACCAGTGAATTAAATTATGTGTATGTGTGTCTCCGTATTTATTGACACAGTATGTGTGCACATGCACACATACGTCAAATGTGCCTGATCATAACACAAATTTGAAGTCAAACCAAGCATTTTAATCCACAAGACATAACACCCCTTCGGGCAACAGTAGAAAAGCATCACAATATCATATGTGCCTTGCAAGATTTACCGAGCTAAAGAATAAAAAAATAGTTTATGGATATGTATGTTGATCGGCGTTTCATAGCATTTGTTATGCAATGTATAGATTAACAGAATGTGAGGATTGCTGTAGTAACTGTACGAGGTAATGATGTTTTTTCACAAAAAGTTTTAATAATATTAGTTTTGGTAGCCTTTGGATCTCCATACATAAGTAAAATAAAAATACTGATAAACAAGATACAAAGCATGAAGTCACAAGGCAGTGCGGCATTCCATGCTGTGGGTGTGTCTTCACCTTGCAGGTGTCAGCAGGCATGGTGTCATACAGTCTTCACAAGTTGGTGCACCACAAGACTGGAAACAAGGTTAGCTAGAAATTGCAATGAAAATGTGAAGATTTCTGTAACTCATGAGGTCTGTTCAGGAAGTTCTTGGAGCATTCGTGCTGCCTCCCTTTAAAATTGTATGACAGCTGTGTGGTGGTTGGGTTTTGTTTACCGAGGTATTTGGATTGTCATGCTGTTTTGCATTGAGTAGTACTTTGTGCCTGAAGACCATTTATGTGTGATTTTTAAGGTTATGCTGTACTTTTATTAACCCTTTAAAGATGAAGTGTATCTGTTTTATATAAGGACTCAGGGCGTACCGCGCTGTAAACACACTGCACTTCGGTTATAAAAACCATTCTCTTAATGTGTTATAAGGCAAAAGTTGCTGTTTGTTCTGAGATCCATACAAAACACATAAACGCAATGTGGGCACCACGAGAATTTTTTAATGTTAAACCTGGTGGTACGTTAAGTTACCGCTAGGCTTTAAGAGGTTAATCATGCAGTATGGAAAGAAAAGACTAGCATGATAGTTTTGTGTTCCAGGGTTGGTCGTGTGTGCCAGCTAATTGCAGGTTGGATCAGTATCAACTTGTGGGGTAGCAAAGAGAGTAAGAACAGTCCCCTCCAATGGTCAGCGTGTTACGGAAACAAGGATGTTGTTGCACGTTTGATAGGTGGTTGCAGCAAGAACTGTTGTAGACATCACTGACTGCATAATGCTTCTTGACAAGCTGATAGTCTGTCAGCTGGCAAGGACCCTAACATGTATAAAACTAAGAGCACAACGTGTGTGTGTGTGTGTGTTGATGGTAACTTAGAGAGACAGAGGAGAGCAGAAAGTATCAAGAGCATTCTCTGCCTGTGCAGAGGTTGTACCCTCCTTATGCATGATGTGTCTTGACAGTGCTGATCTGTGTAGTGTCCTGCTGTTTTTCATTTTATGTGCAGCAGAATGTTATTGGACTACACATTAGGGCAAACGTTGCTCCTTCCAATTGCTAAAGCAGTGGCTTTGTTCACCTGTACTGATTTTGCATTTCCACTCTGCTGTGCTTTGAAAAAACCACCATTCTTCATATTCTGATTCAGATTAATTAAATCCACACCCTTTAACTAACTAACTCCATGAAGCAGAGGCCTTCTTGAGAAGCTAACAGCTTCTCAGCTATTCAAGAAATTCCCCACATTTTATGGAACCTGGAGGTTCATTACCGCATTCACAAGAGTCTGCCACCTGTCCCTATCCTGAGCCAGCTCAATCCAGTCCATGCCCCCATCCTACTTCTTGAAGATCCATTTTAATATTATCCCCCATCTATGCCTGGCTCTCCCAAGTGGTCGCCTTCCCTCAGGTCTCCCCACCAAATTCCTCCCATGCCCCGCCCATCACATTCTTCTCAATTTGATTACCCGAATAATATTTGGTGATGAGTACAGGTCATTAAGTTCCTCGTTATGTAGTCTTCTCCACTCCCCTGTTGCCTTGTCCCTCTTAGGCCCAAATATCCTCCTCAGCACCCTGTTCTCGAACACCCTCAATCTTTGTTCCTCCCTCGGTGTGATAGACCAAGTTTCACACCCATACAAAACAACAGGTAAAATTATAGTTCTGTATACCCTAATCTTTGCGTTTTTGGATAGCAGCCTGGAAGACAAAAGATTCTGCACCGAATGATAGCAAGCATTCCCCGACTTCAGTCTGCTCTTAATTTCTTCATGAATGGAGTTTTCATTCGTTAGGGTTGCTCCCAAATATTTGAATTCTTCCGCCCTTTCAAAAGATTTATTAACTGTCTTTATGTTGTGATTGTGTCCTGCATTCTGATTTTGAGACAGGACCATGTACTAATCCACACCCTCAGATTACACTTATCTGAGATTTGTTTTAAGTCGATCCCAGTGGCTCTGTGGTCTATGGTGTGGGTTTGCGGCCACTGCCTTGGTGGGATTGCAGGTTCGAATCCCGCTGGGGGCATGGTTATCTCTCTCTTGAGTTTGTTGAGTGTGGTCAGGTGGAGGTCTCTCTGATGGGCTGATCACTCATCCAGAGGAGTTCTACCAAGTGTGGTGTGTCTGAATGTGATCTCGAAACCTTGACAAGGAGGAGGCCTAGGCCCACTAGGTTTGTTGAACCATGAAAAAAAAGATCCCTTTTAATATTGCCCTCTCGTATGTCCCTGGGACTTCTCATTGTGCCTTTACTGTCACGTTTTAACACTCATTTGCTTCATGTCTTGTACTTTAAGATGCTGTGTGGCCTTGGTATCAGTTATGTGGTGAAAACCTTGAGTTGCTGAGGGGGTAGCCCTTTAATTGCTGCTCCCACCATACCTCCTTTTTGTTTTGTGAACACCAACATCATTTGGTGTAGACTGCAAAGTGTAAAGGTCCTCATTACATGATTCCATCAAGTCCCCAGTTATTTTGTTTCCCTTAAGTGTATGTTCTTCACAGCACTTGTCACAGATATGCTGAATCTTTGCTCTTTGCTTAATGTGACAGGCCAAGTTTCTCACCTGTACAAAAGTACTAGTAATATTACACTTTTAATTTTGAAGTTTATATTTCTAGATAGCTGACAGGAAGGCAAAGGGATTCTGAACTCAGATGCAGTTAGCATTCCTGGAATTATAATCTACTCTTAGTTTCGTTATCAGTGGCTTTTTCATTTGTTGCTATAATGCTGTGAAGTCTGAACTTTGCCACGTGTATGATGCGTGAGGTTCTCGCAGTAATGTTGCAGAGGATTCAGGTGTTCTGTTGCTGGGTGAATGGTCCCAAGCATTTGGAAGGATTGTAGTATCTTTGAAATGTCGGGAACCTCTCACCCAGTGGCACAGTGTGACATCCCTGAAGGCTTGATTGCTTTGCCTCAAACAAGCATTTAAAGGATGTCCATATAATACCACTTTGTTTTGCATCCTGGTTATGTGCATGTGTATACACTTAGTTTTGTCTGTATGGGAAGATTATTGTCTTCTGGAATGTGATTGTGTAGTCTGGTAGCTTGTTGTCTTTGTCTTCGAGCGAACTGTTTTCTCCAAGTCAGAGTAGATTATTTCTAGACCAAGTTGAACATTCTTAACTAAAAGTTAATTAACAAGGACGTGTGCCATAATGTAAGCTGTCCATAAATATCCATTATACAGGCATCTGTGCTCCCTCACCCCCATTCCTTTATGACGGAATCAATACTGACTGAGAAGAGTTCTAGACAAAAGTAGGAGTGTTGTCTCAATACAGTAGAGTGTGGCTCCACTACTGAGGTGCTGAGAAACTCCTCTGCGTTCTTGCTAGCAATGTTTCAGTCATGTATCTTTTCAAGATTATGATGGTGCCTTTCCAGTAATGATTTGTGGTATGTGGTAAATTTGGTGAATGCGTTTAGGAGTAACTACTGTCATTTCTCTGAAGGTTTGGTGTGAGTATACTCATAGTTATTTTCCAGTGAAGTGTTATAAGCCAGTCTATTAAGTGGGTCTTTTACTATCTTACAACTTCCTAACTGCTTGAAAGATTGTATGTCTGAAAGAATTTTGTGTTTGTCATTCCTTTTGGTGTACACACAGTCAAGTTTGTAGATCATGTAATATTACCGTTAGTGCACCACAGGGAAGTGATTTACTGTGTACCTTACACGTGACAGAAACACATTCAGTTGGTGCACGTTAATTCTGCAGTGTTAGACTAAATCATTGGTACCACAATAAAAATGATGCAGACTTTGAAGACAAGGAAGAACTCCAGCTTTTAGCCTCCCATAAAATATAATTTGATGTTCTGTTTTGATGTGAGTTCTCAATTTGTTGTTATGTAGATACACTGAATGTACTGTCAGTCATACAAAGTCTGTGGCTGAGAGATGAATTGCACAGCCTCCTGCTCAGCGGTGGAATGTTAAGGTTGCTAGACAGGTTAACAAAGCCTAATTTGCATTTTCATAGTTTTAAAGAAAGCACATAATGTACCGGACCAGTGAAAGCGCGTGGTATTGTGTAGTGATGGCCATCTCACAAAAAGGAATGCCAGTTTCTGAATGCAGAAGGCACAAAATATTTCCAGAACACTGGCAGTTTAGCATTCAGTAAACATTACAAGTTGCTGGGATTATAATGTAACGCTAACATAATTGGAACAGGTGTTGTAGTGTAGGAACATGTCATAGAGAGGAGCTGTAGGAAGTGCACTGTTAGAGGTGCAAAGTAGCATGTAAGGCTTTGTACTGTGTGTTACAATTTCAAAAGCAGAATTGGCAATTTGGTTTACTGTTGCAGACTTGTGGATTTTCATACAGGTAAGTTTATTTCTAACTTATGGCACTAGTTTAAATATAGTGGTAACTCCTGAATGTGTTGGCCATGTTTTGTGCCATCTTCAGGGAGTACATGTCACACAAAGGTCATATATAGGGTTATAATATAAGAATGTTATTGGTAAATAATGAAATACAAACTGAAGATTACAGCATATGTATATACAAGTACAGACATTGTTGTAGGTAAAATATATACCTGAGTCGATTATGAAATGTTGTACTCTGTAATTTGTATAATTTGTATTTTACCAGGTACTAGCAACAGTGGTATATTTTAATGCTGTAAATGACCATTGTGTGTCATATACTCCCTGAAGATGACCACAAAAGGTGGCCAGACCGGAGTTACTTTGCATTTGAACTTGTGCAATAAGTTTGAAATAAACTTACTTATTTATGTATATTGCACAGAGGATGTATAATGTTAGGTTTCTTGCAGGCACTACTGTTAATTTCAGAGTCCAAGTAACATAGCGAAGAAGCTGCAGTTGAACTTTTGAGTGAGGAGCACCTGAAGACTTCCACACTATGACTGCAGTCAAGATGTGACTAATACCATGAGCTGCTTGGAAGGTATACTGTTTGGTAAGAAAAGTCATAAAATCACATTGAATTTATGTACTCGTTGTGGAATACATTTGCATAAAAGTTTTGCCTATTGTGAGTTATTCTGTGCATAGACCAAATTGTTTAAAATGCTTTTAAGTAGAGTAGAGCTCTGTGGGATTTCAGGTTCTCACAGTGGTGTTGCTGAAGATTCATGTCTCCTGGGATGTGATACTGTGTCGTTGGATGAGTAATTCCTGACATTTTGAAGTGTCATCTTCAGGGTCTAGTAATCTTCTTTGCTTGACCCTGAAGATGAAGGCATTTTGTTGAGTGCAGTGTGCTGTAGTAGTTGATCTAGACAGTAAACCGGGACTTCATTTACTGTGGACTGAATATGGTGTATCAAGCAAGTTAAGCATGTAATACTAGATGTTCTGTGCATTACAATTCTGTACATATGTTCTTGTACAACAACCACGTCTTAGATATTTCATTATTTGAAATAACACTGTTCTTATGTTCTTGTCACCTAACCAGGAAATACTTTATTGCAAACTTGCAATTATGGTTATGTTTTTGTAATTGGACATGCATGTAATGTTTTTACCTTAGCATATCCATCATATTAAATTATTGGCAGTGGGTGTTCATCTGTAATTATGAATGTGGTAACTGGGGCCACAAGGAACAAATTTTGTGTAGTGCTGAGATTTGAAAGAATGTAGCTAATTATTTGAGGGCTGATCAGAATAGGTGATGAATATATGAAGCTGATGTGACAGGGGAACAAAATTTCCTTGGGTAGGGCAGACAGCAAGAAAAAGGGAATTTATAAATGACACAAAATTGCTTACCTGCTTGGGCATCACACTTGCTAAGAGAACAGGTTTCTGTGCACAAAGGAGAATGTTTCATAAGATGGGTTGAAACTAGTTTGAGGGTGACATGGTTCACTAGATCATTAGCAGAAAGCTGCTGGCTTGTTTTGTCAGGACACTCCTGGGATTGGTGTGCTGGTGGGAAATCCAAACATACTGGCTTAATGCTTTGGTTGGAAGTACCTGTCCGCTGTAGAACTAGTGTGCTTGTTGAGTGCCTACAAGGGACCAGTAGAACAGTTGCCCACGATACTGCCAAAATAATGAGAAAGAAATGTCACATGAGGAAGATATATTCCTGAGACATTCATGTGAATACTTACTTTATCACTGATCACATATCTAGATATGGTTTTATGTTTTGGTGTCGTGGTGCAGTGTTGCCTGACAGCATTATCTGCAGATATAAGTCTGTCATGAATATCATGAAGGTTGTTAATTGTGAAACAATGCAGCAGGATTGTCATACAGCAAATCTTGTTGAAGACATACATGGGACTTTTCTGTGTAAGGTTGCCTCCTCAGTGTTGCGTACCCTTCAGAGTGACTTAGAGCCTGTCACTGTCAAATGCTCCTGAACGTGAGCACTGAAAATCTGAACAACAGATGCGAGACAGTTACATGTTACAAAGAGATGTGACACCATGTATTTTGGCTGATAAGCACCAACATTTCTGGAGAATGTGCTGTCTCCATCTTGAGGTTAGAAGTGCTGAATTTGGAGACAGCATGTTCCTCTTAAATGCCTACCTGCCAAAGGGCAGTGTCGTCATACTTCATAGTCTATGCTTTGAGGACCTCAGAGCCCATTTTTTTTGTTATCTGCAGTTGGTACTTGTAGGCAGTTATGTAGCCATCTGGACGTGACTTTGTTATGTACTCCAGACATAAGAGAGTTTGTGACAAAATAATGAAGGTAATGTGGTATAAACAAATTGAAAAACATTTTTTTGCATTGGAGTTGAACATTATATATAAGAATGCTGCAGGATAAGTGCCATTCTGCTGACGAATTGCTATTACAGGTCTTGTGATATAAGGATGACGACATAGTGTGAGGTGGGCTTAGATCCAACTTGCGAAATGTAATGCTCCTTTAAAAAAGCATGATTATACATCCCACTTTTTTTGTTTCTTATAATTTACTCTTATGGAACCAGAAGAAATGTTATTCATCATTTATTTTGCTCAAAACTCATGCCTAGCTTTATCTTTTTAAGGTAATTGATTATCTTCAATTTTTGTCCTCATCCCTCTGTATGAGCATAAATGAGGAGCTCCTGTATCATGGGTGTGTATCTTATCAATTGCCAGTTATGTGATACAGTGTGGAAATTCAGAATCAATTTTCCTTGAAGTTTTTATGTTAATCAGTTGCTTTGCATGTCCTACACATTATTGCTAAAGGCAGTAGACAGAAGAAAATTTAAATTGTTAGAAGCTTTCATATGATTGTTATGCTGGTGCTCATTCATATCCATGTTCAGTGGTTGTGTGGTGTCTTTCTCTGAGGCTAAAGCGGCCAGGGCATGAAGCTCCCTACTCACCTCCGTGTAGTGCCAAGGTTAAGAATGCCTGTTCATGGTGTGGAGCTTAATTAAACACGCGAAAATTTTTACCTTTACCCATGCGTGGCCACTCGCTGAAGCTGAATACCATTCAGATGCTCCTATTATAATATTTGTGAGCAGTAGAGAGTGTTGAACTCCAGGAGTTTGCTCCTAAAGTGTGTGTAAAACAATGGAAATGCCAAAGAGCACCAGTTTCTCTTGCATTTACAGTATAATGCTGAGGTCATAACACGATATGTGTACCTTGGTGGTTTGAATAAAGTAATTGTGACCAAGACTAGACCCTCTCCATGGTATCTCTACCTTGTCGAAGGCTAATGCTGGGTGAGAGGGCTTGCGTGGCCAAATGATCCTAAGAGCTATGCCAGCGGTAGCATTAGCTACTGGTAGGACCACCCTTGCTGGACAGGTCGAAGGTGATGGCCCAGACAAAAGGGGATACCCTGGTCCTCCAGGTTGGGGGTTGGGCATGGGGCTAACAACCTCACCCTGTAGAAAAAGAGTTGTTATGATACCTCACAGTAAGCCTCGGAATGCAATGAATACCCGATTGAGACAAAGACACCTACCTAGACAGACTAGAAACACAGATTTAACAATTGGTACATGGAACATTCAGACCATGTTGCAGCCAGGGAAGATGATGGAGATAGCTGATGAAGTCTTAAAACTGGGAATAGATCTTGTAGCCCTACAAGAAATCAGATGGCAGGGTCAAGGAGAGATTAACAAGAAGAATTTTACAGTAATACACAGTGGACCAGAAAATCGAACAGGGCAGTACGGGCCCGGATTCATAATTGCAAGAAAAATCGGAGAAAATATTTTGGAATATGAACCAGTTAATGATAGATTATGTAGAAGCAGAATTAGAGGGAAATTCAGGAACTTGACCATAATCTCGGCACATAGTCCCACAGAAGACAAGGGAGAAGAGGAAAAAGCAGAACTTTACAGTAAACTTGAAAGGATATGCAGTAGAGCCCCAAAATACGACCTGTTAGTAATTATGGGGGATTTCAATGCCAAAGTAGGAAGAGAATAATCCAGACTAAGTATCAGGGAAATACTCCCTTCATGAACATAGTAATGAGAATGGATTTTTTCTGGTTCAGTTTGCAATAAGAAATAATTTTTACATCAAGAGTGCAGCATTTCCACATAAAACGATCCACATGGGCACCTAGAAGATCCCTGGTTCCACTGAAGTAAACCAAATTGATCACGTACTAGTCTCAGCAAGGCATGCCTCATCTATAATAGATGTAAGGAGCAGCAGAGGAGCCAATTGTGATTCAGACCATTACCTAGTAAACGCTAAAGTAAGAGAAAGAATCAGCAGGGGCTGGAAGCAAAGATCTAGAAATGACAGGAGGAAATGGAATTCTGAGCTAATAACAACACCAGAAGGAAAAAAGAGGTACCAGGCAAGTGTAGAGAAGAAACTTGAAGCAACAAATACCATAGAACCTGGATCTCAAGACATAAACAAAATGTGGAATGATATGAAAGAGAAGATAATTGCAGCTGGTAAAGAAACAATGGGCACAACAACAATACAAATGAAAAATGTAGAGTGGTTTGATGATGAGTGTAGAGAAATAATAGCCAAGAAGGACGAAGCTAGACGAAGGATGCTACAGAAAGAAACACGGGGTAGCTATGAGAAATACAAAGAATTGCAGAAGGATGCTAAGAAGGTCTGCAAAAAGAAAAAGAAAGAACATCTACAGAAGAAACTTGAGGAAATGAAGCAGTTGAGCAGACAGAATGAGAAGAAAATTTTACAAAGCAATGGACAATATTAGGAAAGGCTACCACCCAAGACAAGAAGCATGTAGAGACAAATATGGAAATGTGCTGTGTGACAAAGGAGACGTAATGAATAGATGGGCAGAGCACTATGAGGAGGTACTCAATAAAGAGCATCTCATTTGTAATGACCATGGAAATCTAGCTCTGGAGTCAAATACTGAGGGAAGTGATGAGGATGAAAACTCGGAGATGCCTGCATATGAAGAAGTGGAAGAAAGTGTTAAAAAACTAAAGAATGGAAGAGCACCAGGTGAAGATAACATCATACGTGAAATGATTAAATATGGAGGGAAACAACTGGCCAAAAAACTGCATGAATTAACATGTGCCATATGGAAGGAAGAGGAGATGCCTGAAGATTGGGAAACTGGTTATCACCTCCCTGTATTTAAAAAAGGTGATAAACTTGACTGCAACAACTATAAAGGCATTACACTACTGGACATAGCATATAAGGTATTTTCCAACGTATTAAATGAAAGATAAAGAAAATCGCAGAAAATTTACTTAGAGACTATCAGTGTGGATTCTGTAAAAACAGAAGTACCACTGATCAAATATTTACAATCAGACAGATGATTGAAAAACACTATGAACACAATCAAGATTTGCACATGTTATTTGTGGATTTTAAATGAGCTTTTGATAGCATAGACAGACATAAACTGTACCAGGCCATGGAAGATATGAAGATCCCATACAAATTAATTAGGTTAGTCAAGATGACGATGAAGAACTCCACAGCAAGGGTGAAGGTAACCAATAAACTGAGCAATAGTTTCACATTTAATGCAGGTGTCAGGCAGGGTGATGGACTGTCTACCACCCTGTTCATTCTTGCCTTACATTATGGAGTTCAGAAGATTGATCACAGAGGTACGATCTTCACAAAACTTAGTCAGATTTGTGCATATGCCGACGACATTGTGATTGTTGCAAGAACACAGACAAAATTAACTGAAGTGTACTTGGAGTTGGAAGATGAAACAAGTAAACTAGAAATAGAAATAAATGCAAAGAAAACTAAATATATGGTTACATCCACCTATGAATATAGGAGAGATGTTGGAGATTTACGAATTGGAAACAAAACATTTGAAGCAGTCCAGAGCTTCCAATACCTGGGAAATAGTACCAGTAACACTAATAATAATAATAATAAATGCATAAAAGAGAGAATCATGATGGGTAATAAGGCTTATTATGCAAATAGACAATTATTCAATAGTAGCCTCATATCAAGAAGCAGCAAGTTGCAAATATACCACACATTGGTACGTCCAGTGGTCACCTATGGTTCAGAATCATGGACACTCACCATGGAAGAGGAAAGAGCATTAGCAGTATTTGAAAGGAAAACTTTGCAGAGAATATATGGACCAGTGAAAGAAAATGAATCATGGAGAATTTGACAAAATGATGAATTAGAAGACATAATTGAAGGAGAGAATATTGTTAGGTTTATTAAATGTCAAGAATATGATGGCTTGGTCATATAGAAAGAATGCAAGACACCGCAATCCCAAAAAAAGATGCTGTATGGGAAGCTGTATGCAACAAGATGAAGAGGAAGACCAAAAATGAGATGACTGGATGGTGTGTCCATGGACCTGAGAAAGATGGGTGTAAACGAATGGAGGGACAGAACAACGAACTGAGAAGCGTGGAGGCATACTGTAGAGGAGGCCAAGGCCCACCCCGGTCTGTAGTGCCATTTGGAGGAGGAGGAGGACTAAGACTAGAAGTGATATGGTAGAAATGTAACTAAATATATTTTCTAATGCTTTAAACTTTATTTTGAAGTTTTCCTTGTAATTACCTTGCTTTATTACATTTTAAATGTAATATGAAATACGAATACATCACATTCCATCAACAGACTCATTGAAACTGATTTTTATGTGTTTGCAGGTTGGGTTGCAGAGAACTCTGTGTGGCATGACAGGCAGCCAAAAATTTCTGTTCGTTGATCACCATAGAAGTGCAGCAAACGGTGAGTGTGCTTCAGTCATGTAGTATTTAATGCCGTATTTGCGTGAATGCAAGATTCTGATCAAAGACCACCCCCTGAATAAAACACGTCTGCCAAGGGAAAATATTTTTATCCAAATCTAAGATAACCCCACAAAAATAAAACGTCTGTTAAGAAAAAATGTTCTGCTATTAATTTCACACACTGAATACACAAAGCATGTCAGATTCTGTCTGCCTGTATCAGTCAGTGTCACTGTCTCCATCTTCCCTGCACTCACTACTAACATTCCCACCCTCTTCGATGCCATTCCACAACATATCATCAGTTCCATCTGTGGCATTGGATATTCAGCACTTCTTAAAACGCTTTTCATTCACTTCTGGTCATGTGCTTGGCCATGCTGTTGTGATCTACACTGACTAACTAATGCATCTGTATTGGTTTATAAACTTATTTGAACCCATGGAGAAGATTCACAGTTTTCTGCACAGATGGTGTTAGTGGCATTAAGAATCTTATGTATGTGTGTTTGGACTTTTGTGTTGTGTCTGTGGTGTGATCAGTCTGTGTCCATGGCTCTTTTTATGGTTTTTAATTTGTGGATTTGTCCAGGTTTTATTTTTGAGCCCTGTTCATTTTTAATTTTTAATGGCCATGTTACTGTCACTACCCTTGGACTGGAACTGTTCTCAAGTGCATATCTTAACAAGTTCACTGTTTGTATTGTGCCCAGTAACTGAGTAGCTCAGTCTAAGGGTTCCATCAGGGTGGATGCTTTTTGTCTGAAGACAGAAACTGAGGGGGCTTCCTAAACCTTGTGCTTCTTCAAAAAATCAGACGATGGACAAAGTGCACAAAAGGAAGATTTTGTCAGTTAACTTTAGGCACGCCCTGTTCTCTCTTTTGTCTACACATGACGACTTGGTGATGAGGCCTTGGTTTGGCTGGGCATGGTCTGCTTCAGAGCGATGCGGTTATGTAGGTGTGTATCATGTTTTCATTGTCTATGAATAATTCGTCTAACGTCTGAGTGGGTGATGAATTTTAAACCTTCTTCTGCGTGGTGTAGCAGGCAGTCTGATTGACATGTAGTGTTTTGTGCATTCAAGACTTGTGTTATGTGTCACTGGCCAGATAGACCATTTTTGCTGTATAAATTCAAGGTTTTCTTTACGTACTGCCAGGTTTAACATTCAGCAATTCCGTGTTCTGCTCTCACAGTGTATTTATGTCTTGTGTGGATCTCAGAACAAACAGTGATTATGTCACTATACAGCATTAACTGACTGGTTTTTATACTTGAGAAGGAGTGTGTTTACAGCGCGGTACAGGCTGAATCTTCGACTTAATTCAGGTTAATTTTGATCTTCTACATGTTGCTCTTACCGGAAGGACAAACGGGCAAAGCCTGGGAACTTTCCAAAAAGCAGTGGTCTTTTGGAATTCAGGATGCATGGGATAGAAAAGTACTTTCATTTTATTAGTTTTTAAAGCAATGCCTAAGTCGGTAGTTGTGTTGCAGCGGGGAGCACTGGTAACTTTAAAGCTGTATGCCGTATCACTGAACAAGATGTTGAGTGTTATGGCAAGGAGCGCTAATAACTTTGGCTGTACTCGTAACCATATATTATTTGGGTGATCAAAGAAAGGGGAATGGGATGGGTAGGGCACGTGCCACAAATGATGGAGAGGAGGAATGCGTACAGGGTTTTGGTGGGGCAGCGCGAGGATAAAGGCTACTTGGAAGATATAAGCATAGAGATAGGATGACATTAAAACAGATTTTAAAGAAATGGAATAGAAGTATGTGAATTGGATTAGTCTGAGGATAGGGACAAGTAGCCGGCTGTTGTGAACATGGTAATGAACCTTGGAACAGTATAAAATGCAGGGAATTTCTTGACAAGCTGAGGAGCTGCTGGCTCCTTAGGGAAGGCCCATGCGCCATCCAACTCGACTGCGGAGGCTTGTTGTCCTAGCAGGCCTGCTTCCACGTACAAACCGTAGGCATAAGATGCAGCTAATTCTTACAACGCGGCTTTGCAAACCAGGTGCAGGAATTACGTTCCTGCTTGGCGTGTTTGCATGTGGCAGGCGGGTCCATCTTCTGTCGAATGATGTGTGTACCAAACTGGTACCCTGTAGTCCACCACCACTGGCCGGTGAGGGGCGGTATGTTGCAGAGTCTGCGGGCAGGTGCTTCTCCCACTCCAGCTTGTGATAAGGGCTGCCAACACT
Organism: Coptotermes formosanus; assembly: GCA_013340265.1. Lineage (NCBI taxonomy): Eukaryota > Metazoa > Arthropoda > Insecta > Blattodea > Rhinotermitidae > Coptotermes > Coptotermes formosanus. Next base: position 28,231 of record BLKM01006290.1, on the reverse strand, counting down.
TGCAAATGTACACCAGAACACAACTTCACTGCCGCGCTCCGTGCAGGTCCTTCCAACTGCTGGCTCCGTGTCTCCCCACTCCAAGCAGTCGACAGGCAACACGCGTGACGGAGATGAGAAATAGATACTTTTCAATCGGGAATCTTGAAGGGAAGAGACATAAATAGGAGTGTGAGATTAAAGTGGAACTTAAACGAACAGGGTGGTAGTGTGCGCTGGATTAATCTGGCTCAGGATAGGGACGAGTGGCTGGCCGTAGAGAACACTGTAATGATGTTTAATTTAATGGTCAGCTTTGCCCTGCACACGCCATGAATGCGTTTGCACACGTGGATATATAGCTGCACTCATGCTTCCGCACTACATGAAGGTGAATGGTCAGCTTCACGCTTCGACCGCTTTACACACCGGGACAGAGCCTCCAGTACCAGTAAAACAAGAGCAGTGTGGAGCGTTTGGTAAGAGGAAACACCTGTTGCTGGTACCAAGAATCGAACCAGTATTCCTCTGTCTTTCATCCTGTAGCCTTGTTATTATACTGACTGGGCCTTTTTGGCTACTATTTTATATAGAGTATGTCGGAGAAGATCGGATAGGTGACTTGTCACGTGGTGGTGAGGGTCACTAATATCGCACGGTTTATGATTTCATGTCTCTGAACAAACTGTTTTTACAGCGTTCACAACCAAAAGCTGCACACACGTGTCTGTTAGCTTAGATATGCCTATCCAACCACATGTGAGCGTTGCTTAATCCACAGACGAGTTTTCCAAGACTTTCGACGTTGGCTAATTGCAGTAAAATCTGTCTGTTCGTTCAAATTCTGTTATTAACTGACACTGTACACGGAGACCGATGGAGTTTGTAATCACTGTTAACTGACGCTGTACACAAAGACTAGTGGAGTTTCTAATCACTGTTATTAACTGACACTGTATGTGAAGACTGATGGAGTTTCTAATCACTGTTATTAACTGACTCTGTACACGAAGACCAGTGGAGTTTGTAATCATTGTTATTAACTGACACTGTACACGAAGACCAGTGGAGTTTCTAATCACTGTTATTAACTGACACTGTATGCGAAGACCGATGGAGTCTGTAATCTCTGTTATTAACTGACACTGTAAACTAAGACCAGTGGAGTTTCTAATCAGTGTTATTAACTGACACTGTACATGAAGACCAATGGAGTTTCTAATCAGTGCAGTGTAACTCTCTAAACATTTGTGATGCGGCATGTGTCATACAGGATAATTAAGCACGCATTTTGCCTGAAGTCTTGCACTTTCCCACATAACTAAGCAGAAATAAGCGAACATCTCGCAATTGTTAAAATATGCATACATTTCCTTGCTTCTTTCTTTGATTGTTAGGTCTTGACATACACAGTGGGCAAGCCATATGATTGAATCGATCAGCTGGTCACAAAACAAACTGTAAACCGACTTCTGCAGTCACACTGATTGACTGACTGACTGTTTGACTCAAGGAAGTTAGTTCCAGTTCCTCAGAGAGTCAACAATTTCCCGCCCTCATTTCGTATTCATAAAGCCCGCCACTTTTTATCCTGAACCATATTACTCCAATCCACGTCGGCGCATGCGCATTCGATTTCTGAAAGTTTAATTTTAATATTATCCTCCCATCTACAAACTTGTTTTCTGAGGCGCTTCATTTTTATTTTTCCGACCAAAGTTTGTAACTTTTTCCGATTCCTCTGCTGAGTTCTACGTGCCCGACCCATCCATCCCATTCCCATAACGTTTGTAGTGTCACTGATCACAACCTGATATTCTGTGCGGTGATGAAAACGCAGGCCTATACGTCAATAGCGGGTATGCGAATTAAGGTGGGTAGGTAAGTGGGTATAGGGACTTGGCTACGCACTAGACGATCCGGGGTTCGTTTCCCGTTAGGTGCAAGAGATTTCCATGTTTTTCTCCAAAAGACCAGACCGGCTGTGGTGTGAACCCAGCCTCTTATTCATTCAGTACCGGGAGTTCTTTCTACGGGGGCAGAGCGACTGGGATGTGAAGCTGATCACTCACCTCCATGTAGGGCCAATGTATAGCATGGGTGGAGTTTTACCTCTAATCCTCCTGTTTGTAGGCCTTCGTGGTGCAACATTACCTGCTTTTACCTTCACGGAGACCGAAACTACCAAGATGGCTGCTCAGCAGTCGATTTTGAGGTGCAGTATTGTGACGTCACAAAGGGGCTGTAGAACCTTCAATCTTTTGGAACCACGTAAACAGCGAGGGGCTATAACAACGCTTCTTGTGCGTGCTAATATAAATGCACGATTTTGTCTTCGGTCTTGGCATCTCCATTTGAATTACGAGGTTACGTGATTTAAGAGTTAACCTAATCGCTATTAATCTGAAGATAACGTCAGCAACAGGACGCAGATGTGAGGTTTTGACTGCGTAGAATGCGCAGTGGGTTTTCTTATCTGTTGCATGCCCATGCAGTTTCGTAGGAATTCGGGGCCAAAATATTTAGATAACACTGAAGATGAAAGCAGCAAATTCTTACGAAGCGTTCCTATCTATATACCAGACCTGACGGCTTTGTTTTCTTGTGTAATATTACCGTGCTTTAGGAACTGACATTACTGCACGACACACCCAAAAGAACACATCTTTCGGAAAACTCGGGTGTCGATGGAGGGTGTGGACTACTTTAATCTGGCTGATGTCTGAGTAGCGGACCCTTCTGAGCACGGTAATGAGTCTGTGGTTTGATAAAACGCGAGGAATTTGTGGTTAGCTAAGCGACTGTGAGCTTTCCATGAATGGATCCGTTCCGTGGAGTTTGTCGTATAGTGTGGTACTTAAGATGACGGCAGAGAGTATGGTGAGATGTGCCGCCGTTTGGTCTCGTACATAGGCACCAATGTTTCGGAGAAACCTGCTGCATCCTTCTTGAGACTAGAAGATTAAGGAGCCATTTACCATAACATTCGACGTCACATGAAAAATGGCAGTCATTAACGTTTATAGTACCTGGTTGTCCAATTTGAAAGTGCGTTCTATGGGTCGCTTGTACAAAAGTTACGTAACTTAAGAAATGTTAAAGTTGTCCCTGTCCATGCTGGAAAGGTATGTAAGGACGCAGAGATACAGATCTACTTATTCCGAAACTCTGAATTACATAGAGGAATGTGCAGAACTTAACGCTCTGGCTGCTTTATCCCCAGGTAGATTCCCCGGTAGCCACTGAATAGGAGGCTGGGTGGGCCCTCAGAGCCGGCCGGGAGGTTTTGGAGAGGAAAGAATCTCCAATTTGGAATTTTTGTATCCTGAGTCAAGTTTTAGTGGATGGGTGTAATTATAAGGCAGTCGGACGTATTCCGTGTTTTGAGTTTCATGGTAGCATTAGTCATACAAATCCGTATGGAGTGGGCGTTTGCTTAGTTAACTTTGTTATAATGTTGGTCAGTTACCTGTGGCGCACTGCGGAATGCGCATGGCATGATCCGGCCTCTCTCTCCGCTCCTCTGGTCAGACCAGTAGCGATCAAGCAGGCGAAGGAAGTAGTGTAGTACGCAGGCAACCGTGAGATTCGCGACCACTGTGAGCAATGGTGGTGTTGGCTGGTCCAGCCTCTTCGGTTACATTTGTTATCTTGCCTAACATCCAACGTGCAGTGAGACAGACAGACGGGCAGGTGGCATCTCCACAAGATGTGCTTTTCTTCTGAAACCTTTCTCATGTTATTAGCGTGGGCTTCCTGAAGTGTGTACGTTGCAGTATCCCAGGTAATGACAGTGCTTCTTGTTTTGCTTGGGTGTAATGTTTTACGTAGTATCTTAAGGCCGTGGTCACATTGGAGGCGACTTCGTACCGCGCGTAGCCGTCAGAGTACGAGTGGTCACAGTGCAAGCGTGTATGTTACTGCGTGCAGTCGCAAAAATGGATCCGTTGTGTTCGTGTCCTACCCCAATTTTCCGATCGTGATCATCCCTACTAAGGTAGCATGGTCCGTGTAACCTGTCCCTACAGCTTTCCACGGCCGTTCTCCCGTGTACGCATTGAAGAGGGCCCATATAGGAGTCACCTTTGTACGCTACGCCAAGGTTTCGCAGATGGAATCGTTCGTACGATTTGCAAATTTGGTCTGTTTATTTTGCACACACAGTGTAACGCGTTTGTCTGAACTTCCAGCATGGATCCCAGCAGGCAGCTCCATATTCAAGAATCGGACGCAGCAGTGATGTGCAGGCTAAATGTGTCGTATTACTGTTTCGCTTTTTGAGAATAGGCATTACGAAAGGAAGTGCCCTCCAGGTTTTTAGTACTCTGCAATTAACATGATCAGCCCAGCTTAAATCCCCGTGTGATTATTCCTAAATACGTGAAACTGCTCGCTTACGGAATGCGTGGTCACCAAAGGAATGATTTAGTGGATCCTTCACCCGAGCTGTCGGGAAGCTTACTGCTTCCTTTAGTTTTAAATCATGTCTTTGACTTTGCAATAAACAACCACAAAGAAAAAAGCCAACTCGATGGCGCAGAGTCCTTGAGTTGCCGGCAGGTTCACAGCTAGTCACGTAGTTCCCCGCATTTTATAGAACCCGAAGGTTCATTACCGCATTCACAAGAGCCCACCACCTGTCCCGATCCTGAGCCGGACGAACCCTGTCTATGCTCACATGCCACTTCTTGAAGATCCATTTGAATATTGTCCTCCCATCTAGACCTAGGCCTTCCAAGTGGCATTTTCTATCAGGCTTCCCCACCAAACGCTGTGTGCTGCAGTCCCTCCGTGTGTGCTACATGCCTCGCTGATCTCGGTCTTGATTTGATCACAGAATTTGGTGAGAAATGCAGACCATAAAGCTCCTCGTTGTCATTTATTTGTAGCAGTGCGTGCAATCGGCAGTTGTTTTGTAACTGGGAATTTCTGTGTGATTCGTGCATCCACCAAATAATGTTCGATGCACCTGTAGACCTACACCAGTTGCTTTCCTGAACAATGCTCTCTTTTGACGATTGAAGTATACGCGGCACATTCCCCCGAGTTTCTTCCTCCTGAACGAAGGGTTTTACCTTTCCAGTGCAAGCTTTGGTCGACCCAGACGACTAATTTGGTCCAGCTGTTTTCCTCGTAAGGATAAGGGAAGACCCAATTGCTTTTGCGTAGGTACTGTAGATGTCGTGAGAATCGTTCTGCCGCAGCACGATGCGAGCGGCGCGTTAGGGCAGGTCAGGCTAATGCCGGGCGGCCTGACATGTCAAGCATGTGGAAAGACTGAAGGTCCCTGCGCGGTACACAGTCATGCAACTCGCACCCCGTGTCACCCGTTAAAGATATCACCGCGCAGCCATACGCGGCCCCGTTATTCTGAGCTACAGCTACACCCTGGGGCCAATTCCACGGGCACTAGTTCGTTGCTGCATGCCAGGCCCCCGTCTCTCGTACACACGACTAAGACCGTCGGTGCTTTCGTCGGTGTAGCCCCGTGTCTCGGATGAAGTTCTCCATCCAGCTCGCATCAGTATGTGTCATATTGATAAAATCGGACCATACAAATATGTACGGTACTCTTAGGAGTAAACCGTAATGTGCAAGTACTTCCTTCATGTGTGTCGGTCCATCTGTTAAGTGTTTTCTACTTGTGTCGCTAGACTTCGACAAAACGTGGCATATTAGTTCCATCATTCCGACTTCATTGCGTGTTAATATAATAAAAAATCGCGTTGCTGCAATCTTTACATTTCTCGTGTATGTAATATGAATTTGTTCGTATTTTCTAATTTGTCGCTAGATTTATACAAAACGCGGGTTATTAGTTCTCCATCATTCCGAATTGATTGCGTGTTAATTTAATAAAAATCGCGTCACAGCCGCCTTTACATATCTCGTGTAGGTAATATGAAATTGTTCGTATGTACTAATCCTGTCGCTATATTTATGCAACACGCGAGATATTAGTTCTCCATCATTACGACTTGATTGTTAAATTAATAAAAACCGCGTTGCTGCAGACTTTACTCTTCTCGTGCATGTAATATGAATCTGTTCGTATTTTCTAATTGTCCCTAGATTTATACAAAACGCGGGATATTAGTTCTCCATCATTCCGACTTGATTGCGTGTTAATTTAATAAAAATCGCGGTGTTGCAGTTTCAATTTTTTCTTGTATGTAATATGAATTTGTTCGTATTTTCGAATTCTGTCGCTAGATTTATAGAAAACGAGGGATGTTATTTCTCCACAATTCCGACTTGATTGCGTGTTAATTTAATGAAAATCGCGTTGCTGCAGTTTTATTTTTATCGTGTATGGTACATGAATTTTTTCGTATATTCTAATTCTGTCGCCAGATTTGCACAAATCTCGGTATTTTATATCTCCGTCCTTCCGACAACGTAGCGTGTTAATTTAATAAAGATCGCTTCGCAGGAATCTTTTTCTCTTGTGTGTAACATAAATTTGTTCGCATTTTCTATTTCTGTCGCTAGACTTCTGCAAAACTCGGTACTTTATATCCCCATCCCTCCGACAACGTAGCGTGTTAATTTAACCCTTTAAAGACGAAGCATATCTGTTTTATATAAGGACTCAGTGCGTACCGCGCTGTAAACACTCCGGTTACAAAAACCAGTCTGTTAATGTTTTATAAGGCAAAAGTTGCTGTTTGTTCTGAGATCCGTACAAAACACATAAACGCAATGTGGGCACCACGTAGCATTTTTTAATGTTAAACCTGGTCGTATGTAAAGTTACCGCTAGGCTTTAAAAGGTTTCGCAGGAATCTTTGTTTTCTCTTGTGTGTAACATAAATTTGTTCGCATTTTCTATTTCTGTCGATAGATTTCTACAAAACTCGGTATTTTATATACCCATCCCTCCAACATGAAAGACTGTTAATTTAATAAAGATCGCTTTGGAGGAATCTATATCTTCTATTGTATGTATCATAAATGTGTATTTTCTGTTTGTGTCTCTAGATTTCTACAAAACTCGGTATTATATATCCACATCCCTCCCACATCGTAACGTATTAATTTAAAAAACGACGCTTCACAGGATTCTTTATTTTCTCTTCTGTGTAACATAAATCTTTTCGTATTTTCTATTTCGCTAGATTTCAACAAAACTCGGTATTTTATATCCACATCGCTCCGACATCGTGTCGTGTTAATTTAATAGAGATCACTTCTCAGTAATCTTTTTTCTTTTACGTAACATCAATCTGTTCGTATTTTCTATTTCTGTCGCTAGATATCAAGAAAACTCGGTATTTTATATCCACATCCCTCTGACACAATAGCCTCTTAATTTAATAAACTTCGCTTCGCAGATTGTTTTTCTTTTGGATGCTACATAAATCAGGTCGTATTTTATATTTCTGTCGCTAGATTTCAACAAAACTCGGTATTTTATATCCACATCCTTCTGACATGATAGCGTGTTAATTTAATGAGGTCGCTTCGCAGAATTCTTTGTTTTCTCTTATATGTAAAATAAATCTGTTCGTTTTTTCTATTTCTGTCGCTAGATTTCTACACATCTCGGTATTTTATAACCACATCCCTCCGATATTATGGCGTATTAATTTATTAAAGATCGCTTCTCAGAATTATTTTTCTTCTCTTGTATGTAACAAATTTATTCGTATATTCTATTTGTGTCGGGAGATTTCAACAAAACTTGATATTATATATCCACATCCCTCCCACATCATAGCGTGTTAATTTAATAACGATCTCTTCGCAGGATTCTTTATTTTCTCTTGTATGTAGCATAGACCAATTCGTCTTTTCTGTTTCCGTCACTAGATTTCTACAAATCTCGGTATTTTGTATCCACACCTCTCTGATATCGTAGCGTGTTAATATGAATCAGCTCACACGAATCTTTTTTTTTCACTTGTGTCAAAAATCTGTTCGTATTTTTTATTTCTATTACTGGATTTCTACAAAACTCGGTATTTTATATTCACATCCCTCCCAAATCAAAGCGTGTTAATTTATTAAAGATAGCGTCGGAGGAGTTTTCTCTCTTCTATGAAACATAAATCAGTTCGTATTTTCTATTTCTGTCGCTAGATTTCTACAAATCTCGGTATTTTATATCCACAACCATCTGATATCATAGCGTGTTAATTTAAAAAAGATGGCTTTGCAGGATTCTTTATTTTCTTATTTATGTAATATAAAACTTTTCGTGTTTTTATTTCAGCCGCTAGCATTCTACAAAAGTCGGTATTATATATCAACATCCCTCCGACATAATAGCATGTTATTTTAAAAAAGTTCGCTTCGTAGGTTTCTTGATTTTCTTTTGTATGTATCATAAATATTTTCGTATTTTCTTTTTCTGTCGCCAGATTTCTACAAACCTCGGTATTTTATAACCACATACCTCCGACATTATAGCATGTTAATTTAATAAAGTTCGCTTCGCACTATTCCTTATATTCTGTTGTAACATAAATATATTCTTATTTTGGAATTCTGTCACTAGATTTCTACAAAACTCCGTATTTTATATCCACATCTCTCCGTGAACATACCGTGTTAATTTAATAAAGTTCGACTCGCATCATTCTTTATTTTCTCTTGTATGTAACATAAATGTTTTCGTGTTTTCTATTTGTCTCTAGATTTCTACAAAACTCGGTATTTTATATCCACATCCCTCCTAAATCGTAGCGTGTTAATTTAGTAAGGACTGCTTCGAAGGATTTCTTTGTTTTGTATGAAATATAAATTTGTTTGTATTTTCTATTTCTGTCACTAGATTTCTACAAAACTCGGTATTTTATATCTACATCCCTTCGACATAATTCCATGCTAATTTAAGAGAGTTCGTTTCGCAGGATTCTTTATCTCTTGTATATAACAAATATTTTCTATTTCTGTCACTAGATTTCTACAAAGCTCTGTATTTTATTATATCCACCTCTCTCCAACATGATAGCGTGTTAATTTTTTAAAGTTCGCTTCGTAGGATTCTTTATTTTCTGTTTATGTAACATAAATCTGTTCGTATTTTCTATTACTGTCGCCAGATTTGTAGAAAACTCGGCATTTTATATCCACATTCCTCCGACATGTTAACTTATTAATTTAAACAAGATCGCTTCGCAGAATTTTTTATTTTCTCTTGTATATAACATAAATCTTCTGGTATTTTTTGTTTCTTCCGATAGAGTTATACAAAAATCAGTATTATGTATCCACATCCCTCGGACATAATAGCGTGTTAATTTAAGAAAGTTCGTTTGGTAGGATTCTTTATTTTGTCTTGTAATATAAATGTGTTCCTATTTTCTATTTCTGTCCCTAGATTTCATCAAATGTAGGTTTTTAATATCCACATCCCTTCCACATCATTGCGTGTTAATTTAATAAGGGTCGCTTCGCAGGATTCATTATTTTGTCTTGTATGTAACATACATGTGTTTGTATTTTCCATTTCTGTCACTAGATTTCTACAAAACTCGGTATTTTATATCCTCATCCCTCCGATATCATTGCGTGTTATTTTAAGAAGGTCGCTTCGCAGGGTTCTTTATTTTCCCTTGTATATAAGGTAAATCTGTTCTTATTTTCTATTTGTTGCTACATTTCTACAAGACTCGGTATTTTATATCTACATCCTTCCGTCATCATAGCGGGTTAATTTAATAAGGATCGATCCTCATGATTCTTTATTTCCTCTTTTATGTATCATAAATATATTCGTATTTTCTATTTCTGGCGCTAGATTTCTACAAAACTCGGTATTTTGTATCCACATCCTTCCCAGATCAAAGCGTGTTAATTTAGTAAGGATCGTTTCGAAGGATTTTGTTACTCTTGTATGAAACATAAATCTGTTTGCATTTTCTATTTCTGTCGCTAGATTTCTGTAAATACCTGTATTTTAAATGCACATCCCTTCGACATAATTGGGTGTTAATTAAGAGCGGTGGCTTCACAGGATTCGTTACTTTCTCTTGTATGTAACAAATCTTTTCGGATTTTCTGTTTGTCAATAGATTTCTACAAAACTCGTCATTTTATATCCACATCCCTCCGACAATGTAGCGTGTTAATTTAATAAAGTTCGCTTGACAGGATTCTTTATTTTTTCTTGTATGCAACATAAATCTGTTCGTATTTTCTATTTCTGTCGCTAGATTTCTACAAAACTCGGTATTTTATATCCACATCTCTCCTACATCATAGCATGTTAATTTAACCTTTTAAAGCATAGCGGTAACTTTATATAACACCAAGTTTAAGATTAAAAAATTCTACGTGATGCCCACATTGCGTTTGTGTGTTCTGTACAGATCTCAGAACAAACAGCGTTTGCCTTATAAGACATTAAGAGATTGGTTTTTATAACCGAAGTGGAGAGTTTTTACAGTGCGGTACGCACTGAGTCCTTATGTAAAACAGGTACGCTTCATCTTTAAAGGGCTAATAAAATTCGCTTCGCAGGATTCTTTATTTTCTCTTGCATGTAACATAAATCTGTTGCTATTTTCTATTTCTGTCGCTAGATTTAATATAAACTCGGTATTTTGTATCCATGTTCCTTCGACATTATTGCATGTTAATTTAATAAAGATCGCTTCTAAGGATTCATCTTTTCTTGCATGTAATATAAATTTATTGGTATATTCTATGTGTGGCGCAAAATTTCTACAAAACTCGGTGTTATATATCCACATCCCTCCCACATCATATCGAGTTAATTTATTAGGGTACGCTTCGTAGGATTCTTTCTCTTGTATGTAATATAAATCTCTTCGTACTTTTTATTTCTATTACTAGATTTCTACAAAACTCGGGGTTTTATATCCACATCCATTCGATATCATAGCATGTTAATTGAAAAAAGTTCGCTTTGTTTTCTTTCTCTTTTGTGTCATAAATCTTTTATTTTCAAATTCTGTGGCTAAATTTCTACAAATCTCGGTATTTTATAACCACATCCCTCCGACGTTATAGCGTGATGATTTAGTAAGGGTCGCTTCGCATTACTCTTTATTTTCTCTTGTATGTAACATAAATATATTCATAATTTCGAATTCTGTTGCTAGATTTCTAGAAATCTTGGTATTTTATATCCACATCCTTCTGATATGATAGCGTGTTAATTTAACATACATCGCTTCGCACAAATCCTTCACTTGTATGTATTGTAAATGTTTGTATTTTTGATTTCTGTTACCAGATTGCTAAAAAAAAATCGGTTATATCCACATCCGTCCAACATGATAGCCCATAAATTTAAAAAACACATCTTTGCAGGTTTCTTGATTTTGTATTTTATGTAACTGTTGGTTGGCGCCCAAACCTGCATGGTTTAACTAAGAGGTTCTGACCAACATGCCATCATTTACACAGAAAACACTTGTTGCTCCTACACACATGAATGACTAAGAAATGCCCCTGGTTTGTAATTAAATTTCTGGTTTTAATATAACAATGTTAATCCTTTGGGTTTACACTGATCACAATACACTGATCAAGCTTCTGCTACTGTTCGTCTTTGCTACACTTAAATTCACTGTTCCAGCAATTATATACAAATGTTATTAGTGTTCAAAAAAGCACTATTTGCCCTTGTGGCCCTTCCGTTTTTGTACAAACATGTTTATGATGCAGTTTGTGGTTTAGTACAAGCACGAGTAGTTATTACACTGGTTTGTGGTTTGGCACAACCACCCTTGTACGATGACACACCGCCGCATGTCCACACATGACAAGTGTGTACCTCAGAGTGTTGGTTTAGTACAACCACGTGTAGTGTTGTTACACTGGTTTGTGGTTTGGTACAACCACCTTTGTACGACGACACACCGCCTCCCATCTGCACACAAGTGTGTACCTCAGAGTGCCCCAAGCCACGCTGCATTTCCGCATCATGCGCTTAGGGTGTGGCTAGCATCATGTGATGCTCGCAAGATTGGGCAGTGTTGCAATCTTACGCAACACAAACCCTTCAAAAATACACATTTCAAATTCAAAATAATATTAAGACAGAAGTCTGTTCTGCCGCCTTAACATACTGGCCACCCCAGCCAATGGCTTATAACATAGAATTTGGAGAAGGTAATGAACCGACTTTTGTAATTGGGCATTGGAATGTTCCCTTTATAGTTTTAACAGTCACCACATGAATCCGTTGATCTGGTCCTGGGTGTACAGCTGTCACAATGGCAAGTGGCCATTGCAGTGATGGTGTGTGGTCATCCATCACTAGCACTGTATCTCCTGGACCGAAGTTTGGTGCTGAATGTTGCCTTTTGGGTCATTGCTGCAGTTCCTGGAGGTAATCTGCTGACCACCGTTGCCAGAAGTGCTGTGTTTGTTGTTGTAGTTGCTGCCACCTAGAAAGTCTATTTGATTTCACATTAGTCAGATCAAGGGAAGGTAGTGTGGTTAAAGGCTCACCAATTAAAAAATGTCCAGGTGACAAATAGGAATGTGAAGGATCATTAGGAAGAGTGCACAATGGTCTAGAATTGAGACATGCTTCGATGTTTGCTGTAATTGTAATCAACTCTTCATATGTGCAAACGTTCCCAAGGATACGTCTGAAGTGACGTTTCATTGATTTCACCGCGGCTTCCCATAAACCGCCGAAGTGAGGGCTGTGAGGAGGTATGAATTTCCACTCACATTTTTCTTTGGACAAGTAGTCTTGCACTTGTTCTACATGAGAGGAAGACTGCAATAGTTCGTGCAGTTCTTGAAAATGATTAGCTGCTCCTTTGAAGTTAGTACCACTGTCTGAATAAATAGTACTGGATGTGCCTCTTCTGGCTATAAATATTCTCAATGCAGCAATGAATGCATCTGTGGTAAGGCTAGTGACCACTTCTAAGTGAACGGCCTTGACTGCTAGACAAACAAACACTGCTATGTATCCCTTTATCACAGTTTTGCTACGTGGGTTGCCCATTTTCAGCATGATGGGTCCAGCGTAGTCTATGCCAGTTGTACGAAATGCCCTTGATGGCTGGACTCTTGAAGATGGAAGTTCTCCCAGAAGTTGTGTAGAAACTTGTACCTTAAGTTTGTAACAGGTTAAACATTGATGAATAACTGATTTTGTCAGATTTTTGATGTGTGGAATCCAAAACTTCTCTCTTATGGAAACAATCAGCAACTGAGGTCCAACATGCCAAGGTCTCGTGTATTCTGCAGAAACAAGTCTTGTGAAGTGTTGGTTTGAAGGAAGTATCAGCTGGTGTATAGCATCATAAGGCAATGAAGACTGTTGTAATCTTCTGCCTACTCGCAATAGTCCTTCTTAATCTACAAAAGGATGAAGACATTTGAGAGAACTCTTGGTTGATACTTCTTGTTTGTTCTGCAAATCTTGCAATTCTTGTTTGTAGCAAATGTGCTGTACTAATTTTACACAGCAGAGTAGAGCAGTGTCTAACTCTTGTCCTGACAGAGAAAATGTAAGTCTGTTGACTTTCTTCTGTCGTGTTAAATGCAAATCTTTTGCAGTAAACAATCACTCGAACAAGTCTAGATAACTTGGAATATTTCTGTGTAATGTCATCTGGTGACGAAAGTGTTGAAACGTGCACTTGCTTCATGTCAGGAATATCCGCCTGTTCACAAACTGGTGAACCATTAACATCGTTTCGGCAAAACAATGTTTGATGCGATTCTCGATTGGTTGTAACAGCTGGCGTCTTGCCAGCAACTGTCCAACCCAAGACAATTTCCTGTAATACAGGATAATTACCTGGTCTAGTATGTCTACCAGGGCAAAGCATTGCATAAAACAAATCTGCTCCAATTAAAATGTCAATGGAACCAGGCTGGTTAAATGTTTCGTCTGCTAGCTGCAGATTCTTGGGAAAGTACCAGTCTGAAATATCCAGTCTAGTAGCTGGAGTGTTAACTGTGATGCTACATTAACTAACTAACTAACTAACTAACTAACTAACTAACTAACTAACTAACTAACTAACTAACTAACTAACTAACTCCATGGAGCAGAGGCCTTCTTGAGAAGCTAACAGTTGCTCAGCTAGTCAAATTCCCTGCATTTTATGGAACCTGAAGGTTCATTACCGCATTCACAAGAGCCCGCCACCTGTCCCTATCCTGAGCCAGCTCAATCCAGTTCATGCCCCCCCATCCCACTTCCCGAATATCCATCTTAATATTATCCTCCCATCTACGCCTGGGTCTCCCCGGGTCTCCCCACCAAAATCCGGTATGCACCTCTCTCCTCCCCCATACATGCCACATGCCCCGCCCATCTAAGTCTTCTCGATTTGATTACCCGAATATTTGGTGATGAGTACAGGTCATTAAGTTCCTTGTTATGTAGTCTTCTCCAATCCCCTGTCGCCTCGTCCCTCTTGGGCCCAAATATCCTCCACAGCACCCTATTCTCGAACACCCTCAGTCTTTGTTCCTCCCTCAGTGTGAGAGACCAAGTTTCACATCCATACAGAACAACAGGTAAAATTATAGTTCTGTATACCCTAATCTTTGTCTTTTTGGATTGTAACCTGGAAGACAAAAGATTCTGCACCAAATGATAGCAAGCGTTCCCCGACTTCAATCTGCTCTTAATTTCTTCATGAATGGAGTTTCGATTCGTTAGGGTTGCTCCCAAATATTTGAATTCTTCCACCCTTTCAAAGGATTTATTATCTATAATTATGTTGTGATTGTATCCTGCATTCTGATTTTGAGACATGATCATGCACTTAGTTTTCTCAGCATTTACTTCTAGACCAATCTCCTTACTAGCAATCATTAAATCTGCATTTTTCTTTATACTATGTATGCTTCCACCCAATATATTAACATCATCAGCATAAACCAGAAGCTGATGTGTACCATTCAATTTCAAGCCCTCCTAATGGCATATTCTAAAGCAAAGTTGAAAAGCAATGGCGACAGAGCATCTCCTTGTTTCAAGCCATTCTTAATAGGAAACGTATCAGACAGATGTTTGCCTACCCGAACTCTGCTATACGTTTCAGTTAGGCATGGTTTTATTAACCTTACTAGTTTCCTGGGGATACCGAATTCAATGAGAATATTATACAAGATCTCCCTCCTAACTGAATCATAGGCTTTCTTGAAGTCTATAAATAGCTGATGCACTGCCTCATTGTATTCCCATTTTTTCTCAAGTATTTGACGAATGCTGAATATATAATCAGTAGTTGACCTGTTACGTCGAAATCCACACTGATGATCCCCAATAATTTCCTCTGCATATGGAGTTAACCTTGACAAAAGAAAGAAGGATAGAATTTTGTATGTAGTCGACAAAAGTGATATGCCTCGATAGTTACTACAATCTGTTTTATCACCGTTCTTATAAATAGGCACAATGACCAACTCCTTCCATTCCTCAGGCAATTCCTCCTTATTCCAAATAGAAATAATAAGTTTATGGATTTCAGACCGAATAATCCTACCCCCTGCTTTAATCAATTCTGATGGAAGCTGATCAATACCCGGTGATTTGTGACTTTTTAGCTTTCCAATAGCCATCTCAACCTCAAAGGCACTGGGCTCAGGCACTAGTGGCTCTGCCGTATGTACTTCAGTCTGCCTAACATCATTAACCCTGTGTATATTCAACAGCTGGGAGAAATGATTCCTCCATCTAGCCAAAATACTGTGGGAGTCTGCAACCAGGTCACCCTTTTCATCCTTTACTACATTAATTCTAGGTTGGTACCCCCTCTTAAACTCATTGATACCCCTATACAAGTCTCTCATATTCTTGTTCTTACTGTTTGCTTTAATTTCATTAATTTTAGCTTTCAGATATTCCTTCTTTTTGTTCCTGAAATGTCTAGTAGCTTCACGTCTTACGTTGTGCAGATTATCTCCATTATTTTGGTTTGGATTCTGTAACCACTGAATTTTAGCCTGCTTCCTTCATCTAAAAATTCTGCACATTCTGCATCAAACCATGGTTTATGCTGCTTCCATTCGTGTAGACCTAGACTCTCTTGAGCTGAGATTTTGATATTCTCTTTAATGTTTTCCCAAGCCCTATTTATGTCCTCCCGAACATTTAAGTTTTCCAAAGCTGCAAACCTGTTTCAGATCTTAAGCTGATACTGTTTCCTAACCTCTAGTTCACTTAGCTTCTTGAAATTAAAT
Source organism: Coptotermes formosanus (assembly GCA_013340265.1). Lineage (NCBI taxonomy): Eukaryota > Metazoa > Arthropoda > Insecta > Blattodea > Rhinotermitidae > Coptotermes > Coptotermes formosanus. The sequence continues at coordinate 12,112 of BLKM01006290.1, read as the reverse complement.
CTCTCGGCATCAAACTTCCGTGCTTCTTGTTTACTTACTGCCAGTCTTTCCCTAACTTTTGCAACCACCAGATAGTGATCAGTATCACAGTCAGCTCCCCTGAAAGGTCGCACATCGAGTATACTGGAATGCCGTCTCCTATCTATCAATATGTGATCGATCTGATTGTGAGGCTTCCCATCAGGAGAGGTCCAGGTGTATTTATGAATGTTTTGGTGCGGAAACATAGTGCTCTTAACGACTAGATTCTTTGATGTGGCAAAGTTTACTACTCTAACACCATTATCATTGCTATCCTGATGTAAACTCTCATTCCCAATAGTCGGTCTGAAAATATCCTCTCTCTCCGCTTTTGCATTAAAATCTCCTAACAGAATTTTCATATGGTACTTAGGAAAATGATCAAAAACCCCTTCTAATTCCTCATAGAAGCTATCCTTTGAATCATCACCTTTCTCTTCTGTTGGTGCATGCGCATTCAGAACAATGATATTACACCAGCGACCTCTCAGCACTATGTATGACATCCTAGCACTAACAAACTCCACTCTCTTGATTGATGATACTATTCTCTGGTGCACAAAAAAACCTGTTCCCAATTGATGATTTTCCTGCCCTTTGCCATAGAAAAAAGTATACTCCCCGGCTCTTACAGTCCCTTCTTTGTCCCACCTAACCTCCTGTACACCCACTAAATCTAACTTATACTTAGCTAATTCCCTGGCCACTGCCATAAGTGACCCTGACCTATACATGCTCCTCACATTCCATGTTCCAAAACTCATATCCTTTTTCCGTAGCTGGGGTCATACCAAAGAATTGGTCCAGGTCCGAGGCATTGTGCAATGGTTCGTAACATCATAATTTTTTACGGTGAGGAGTTGTTAGCACCTCGCCCAACCCCCAAGTTGGAGGACCACCCCTTGTCGGCTGTCCGCGACTGCTTATTCAATGTATTTGCAGCTACCCTCCATAACTGGAGGCCGTTCCTCCATCTGCAACCTGAGGACGCGCCATGCCGTGGTGACAGGGACCCACATAACATGGAGTGATGCTAGATAACACAACACAATCCACTGTAGTGTGCCAGTCATTGTACCTAAACTTAATATGTAATGGTACCATATATAGTGCTTCAGTATTAACATCACTAATACCCTGAATGAAAGTGCGTTTCTTAAGCTTTGCTAGCTTCAAACGTTGCACAAGTCTCTCTGTGACAAAGTGAGACTGAAATGCGCTATCCAGTAATGCTCTGCATGGTACATACTGGCCAAAACTGTTCTGAACATTCACTATTGCAGTAGCAAGCATTACATACGTATGTGGTTTCCCTTTGAATGCACAGTACATATTAATATTTGTTTTTTAAGTACCATCTGGAGTGGACTCCCTTGATTGTGAATTTTGCTGCTTCTTGTTTTTCTGGTCGGAAGTGAAGTCCATGTGTAACAATGTGTGATGCTTCTTGTTACACTTCCGACAAGCAAATGTTGAACACACATGTGAAGGGTTGTATAGTTTCAAACAATGAAAACATAAGTGAGCTTGTCTCACAAATGTGTGACGTTGTTTGGGTTGCATCCCCAGAAATTTCTCACACTTGAAGAGATAATGATTCCCTTGACAACATGGACATCCATGTTGTGTTACAATGTTAAAGCTTGCAGTTTATTTGCTCCCCTTTGTCTTGACAGCTTGTGAAGTCTTCTCAGTTTTCCCTGCTTGTGAAGTATCAAACAATTCCAGGGCCTTGCATCTGGTTTCCAGGAATGAGAGAATGTCGTCCAGTGATGCCATTTCTTGAGAGGATGCTGTCTTGAGCTCCCATGCCTTGTGTGTTTCATCATCCAAGCTAACAACACATGATTTATAATTAATTCTTGCCACATGACATTCAACGATAATGCTTGTAATGCATTCCTGTGCGAGTTAATATGATTGATTAGTAATCTCAGATTGCCTGAGTTACCCTTTGAAACTGAAGGAAGTTGACACAATTGCTTGATGTGTGTCATTGCCATCAACTTTTTGTTACTGTATCTGTCAGTAACTAAGTGCCATGCAACATGAAAGTTCTCTATTGTAACAGGCAAGTTTTGAATAAGTGACTTGACTTCCCCTTGCAAAGAAGAAATGAGATAGTGATATCTCTAAATGTCAGATAATTGTTTATTATCTACTGTCAGTGCCTGGAATGTATCACGAAAATGTCACCAGTCACAAACCTTGCCAGAAATAGTTGGAAGTGTAACTGTTGGAAGGTTAACATGTGAATTGTTAAAACCACCTGAACAATTATGTTGACCTTCATTGAGTTAGACCTTGACCTTGGTGGGCTAACAGTTTGTTGGAAAAGTTCACTGAACTTTGCTTGAACATAATATTGATTCTCAAATTGTTCACGATCAGCTGAGTGATCTGTGTCATCATAACATTCCAGTTCTTGTTGAACTGTTTCATATTTAGACTAAATGTCTGCCAACTTATCCGTCCTTACTTTTAATTCATGAAACTGTTTTCATGATTTTCTATGTATGTTTGTGTATGTGTCAGTTCACCCTTAATAACTGCACGTCTCTTTACTAGCATAGCTCGTCGTTCAGGATCCATGATAGGATAGAATATAAATAGGACAGATAAATAAGGATGATCTGACCTGCTTTGTTGTCACCCCTGTACTGATGACAGCACACGTGGTGTGACGTCACTCGAGGTGCGACACCTCGACCTCTCGTTGTCCAGCACTTGCAGCGAAGTCTGGGTATGACGTGACCAAGACGGCTTCCAGATCCTCTAGTTGGCGGTAGCTGGCTTGTTGGAACAAAAACGGCTGATGACGTAATCTGGGACGCTGGGTCCTGATGCTGCTGAGCCCCTTGTGCAAGACTGACGCGTGATGTACGACGTCACTGCACTGCACTCCGCACAATGTTACCATATTTTCGATCAGCAGAACAGTATTTTAGGTTCCCAAACACACACCAAATGTTCTTTTATTACAACACAAACCAGATCCGGCCCGGAGGACCATTATGTTGGCGCCCAACCTGCATGGTTTAACTAAGAGGTTTTGACCAACATGCCATCATTCAGACGGAAAACACTTGTTGCTCCTACACGCATGAATGACTAAGAAATGCCACTGGTTTGTAATTAAATTTCTGGTTTTAATATAACAATGTTAATCCTTTGGGTTTACACTGATCATAATACACTGATCAACATTCTCCTACTGTTCGTCTTTGATACACTTAAATTCACTGTTCCAACAATTATATACAAGTGTTATTAGTGTTCAAAAAACACTTTACCCTTGTGGCCCTTCCGTTTTTGTACAAACACGGTTATGATGCAGTTTGTGGTTTAGTACAACCACGAGCAGTTATTACACTGGTTTGTGGTTTGGTACAACCAACATTGTACGACGACACACGTCCGCACACAAGTGTGCACCTCAGAGTGTTGTGGTTTAGTACAACCACGAGTAGTGTTATTACACTGGTTTGTGGCTTGGTACGACCACCTTTGTACGACGACACACCGCCTCACATCCGCACACGACAAGTATGTACCTCAGAGTGCCCTAAGCCACCCTGCGTTTCCGCATCACGCGCTTAGGGTGTGGCTAGCATCATATGATGCTCGCAAGATTGGGCAGTGTTGCAATCTTACGCAACACTAACCCTTCAAAAACGTACATTTCAAATTCAATATAATATTAAGAAAAAAGTCTGTTCTGCCGCCTTAACAGTAACAAATATTTTCTTATTTTTTATTTCTTCCACTAGAGTTCTACAAAAGTCGGTAATATATATCCACATCCCTCCGACATAATAGCGTGTTAATTTAAAAATGTTCGCTTCTTATGATGCTTTATTTTCTGTTGTACGTATCATACATGTGTTCGAATTTTGTATGTCTGTCGCTAGACTTCTACAAAAGTCGGTACTTTATATACACATCCCTCCGTCATTATAGTGTGTTAATTTAATAAATATCGATTAGTAGTATTCTTTATTTTCTCTTGTATGTAACATAAATGTGTTCGTATTCTCTATTTCTTTCGCTAGATTTCAACAAAACTCTGTATTTTATATCCACATCCCTCCCACATCATAGGGCGTTAATTTAGTAAGTTTCGCTTCGCAGGATTTTTTTTCTCTTGTATGTGACATGAATCTTTTGGTATTTTCTATTTCTGTCGCTAGATTTCTACGAAACTCGATATTCTATATTCACATCCCTTCGAAATCATTGCTTGTTGATTGAAAAAAGTCGCTTCACAGGATTCTTTTTTCCTCTTGTATGTAATGTAAATAATATCTTATTTTGTATTTCTGTCACTAGATTTCTACAAAGCTCGGTATTTTATATCCACATCCCTCCGACGTGAAAGCGTGTTAATTTAATAAGGTTCGCTTCGCAGTGTTCTTTTTTTTCCTCTTGTATATAACGTACACATATTCGTATTTTCGAAATCTGTCACTAGATTTCTAGAGAACTCGGTATTTTTTTTTCACATCCTTCGGGCATGATAGCTTGTAAATTTAATAAAGGTCTCTTCGTAGGATTCTTTATTTTCATTTGTATGTTACACAAATCTGTTCGTATTTTCAATTTCTGTCGCTAGATTTCAACAAAACCCGGTATTTTATATCCACATGGTTCCGCATCATTGTGTGTTATTTAATAAAGATCGCTTCGCATTAATTAGTTTTTCTCTTTTATGTATCATGAATCCTTTCGCATTTTCTATTTGTCGGTAGATTTCTAGAAAAATCGGTATTTTATATCCACATGCCACCGACATCATAACGTTTGAATTTGAAGAAAGGATCGCTTAGCAGTATTCCTTATTTTCTCTTGTATGTAATATAAATCTTTTATTTTCTATATCTGTCACTGGATTTCTACAAAAGTCGTTATTTTATATCCACATTTCTCCGACATGATAGCGTGTTAATTTAAAAATGTCGCTTCGCAGGATTGTTTATTTTCTCTTGTATGTATCGTAAATCCGTATTTTCTATTTCTGTCGCTAGATTCCTACAAATCTGGGTATTTTATATCCACATCCCTCCTACTTCATATCGTGTTAATTTAATAAAGATTACTTCGCAGGTTTCTATAGTTTCTCTTTATCTAACATAAATGTTTTCATATTTTCTATTTCTGTCGCTAGATTTCTACAAAACTCGGAACTTTATATCGTGATCCCTCAGACATCGTAGCGTTTTAATTTAATAAAGTTCGCTTCGGAAGAATCTTTTTTTCTCTTTTATGTAACGTATATGTGTTCGTATTTTGTGCTTCTGTCGCTAGATTTCTGCAAAGCTCGGTATTTTATTTCTACATACCTCTTACATCATAGCATCTTAATTTAAAAAAATTCGCTTGGCCGGATTCTTTATTTTCCGTTGTATGTAAGATAAATCTTTTCGTATTTTCTATTTCTCTCGCTACATTTCTACAAAAATCGGTATTTTGTATCCACATACCTCCGTCATCATAGCGTGTTAATTTAATACATTTCGACTAGCGCGATTCATTTTCTCTTGTGTGTAACATATATGTGTTCGTATTTTCTATTTCTGTGGCTAGATTTCTACAAAACTCGGTATTTTATATCCACATCCTCCTAAATCATAGGGTGTTAATTTAGTAACGGCCGCTTCGAAGGATTTTTCTCTAATATGATACATAAATCTATTTGTATTTTCTAATTCTGTCGCCAGATATCAACAAAACTCGGTATTTTATATCTACATCGCTGCGACATCATAGCGTGTTTTTTTAGTAAAGATCACTTCGCAAGAATATTCTTTTTACTCTTTCATGTAATGTCAATCTTCGTATTTTCTATTTCTGTGGCTAGATTTCTACAAAACTCGGTATTTTATATCCACATCCCTCCGACATAATAGCGTATTAACTTAAAAAATCGCTTAGCAGGATTCTTTGTCTTCTCTTTTATGTAATAAAAATCTTTTCGTATATTCTATTTCTCTCCCTAGATTTCTACAATTGTCGGTATTTTATATCCACATCTCTCCGACATGAAAGCATGTTAATTTAAAGAAGATCGCTTTGTAGGATTATTTATTTTTCTTGTATGTATTATAAACCTGTTCGTATTTTCTATTTCTGTCGCTAGATTTCTACAAATCTTGGTATTTTATATCCACATCCCTCCGACTTCATATCGTGTTAATTTAATAAAGATTACTTCGCAGGTTTCTATATCTTCTCTTGTATCTAACATAAATCTGTTGGTATTTTCTATTTCTGTCGCTAGATGTCTACAAAACTCGGTACTTTATATCGATATCAATACGACATTGTAGGGTGTTAATTTAATAACGTTCGCTTCGCAAGAATCTCTTTTTCTCTCTTATGTAACACCAATCTGTTCGTATTTTCTATTTCTGTCGCTGGATTTCTACAAAACTGGGTATATTATATCTACATCCCTCTTACATCGTAGCGTGCTAATTTAAAAAATTTCGCTTCGCAGGATTCTATATTTTCTCTTGTATTATGATAAATTATTTCGTATTTTCTATTTCCGACATTAGATTTCTACAAAGTGGGTATTTTATATCCACATCCCTCCTAAATCTTCGCGTGTTTATTTAATAAATTTCGACCCTCATGATTCTTTATTTTCTCTTGTATGTAACATAAATGTATTCTTGTTTTCTATTTCTGCTGCTATATTTCTACAAAACTCGGTATTTTATATCCGCATTCCTCCTAAGTCATAGGGTGTTAATTTCGTAAGGCCCGCTTCGAAGGATTTTTTCTCTTGTATGAAACATAAATTTGTTTGTGCGTTCTATTTCTGTCTTCAGATTTCTACAAAACTCGGTAATATATATCCACGTCCCTTCGACATACGTGATAATCATTGAAATCGTATGTGAGGAAGCAGTAGTTTACCCATTGATGTAATTAATACATTTTGTCGTAATTCGCAATTGGTTCGCTCGATTTCAATAAAACTCGGTATATAAGTTTTCAGTGGGGGATTTTCATTATAGGTGATAATCATTGAAATCTCATCGCAGTAAGGACCATTTCACCCCTGGACGTAATTAATTCATTTTCTCGTTATTCGTAAATGGGTTGCTGGATTTCAATAACACTCGGTATATAAGTTCTCAGTGGAGGGATATTCATTATGTGTGATAATCATTGAAATCGCATCGCAGTAAGTACTATTTTACCCATGGACGTAATACATTTCTCCTAATTCGTAATTGGTTCTCTCGATTTCAATAAAACTCGGTATATAAGTTCTCAGTGGTGTGATATTCATTACATGTGATAGTAATTAAATCGCATCGCAATAGCACTATTTTAACGGTGGACGTAATTAATACATTTTCTCGTAATGCGTAATTGGCTAGCTCGATTTCAGTAAAACTCGGTATATAAGTTCCCAATGAAGGGATATTGATTATACTTGATAATCATTGATATATCATCGCAGTAAGCACTATTTTACCCGTAGACGTAAATAATACATTTTCTCGTAATTCGTAATTGGAACTCTCGATTTCAATAAAATTAATTATATAAGTTCTCAGTGGAGGGATATTCATTATATGTGATAATCATTGAAATCGCATCGCATTAAGTACTATTTTACCCCGGGACGCAAATATTACTTTTTCTCGTAGTACGTAATTGGATCGCTCGATTTCAATAAAACTCGGTATATTAGTTGTCAGTGGAGGGATATTCATTATATGTGATAATCATTGAAATCACATCGCAGTAAGCACTATTTTACCCCTGGTTGTAATTAATACATTTTCTCTTAATTCGTAATTTGATCGCTCGATTTCAATGAATCTCCGTACATAAGTTGTAAGTGAGGGATATTCATTATATGTGATAATCATTGAAATCACATCGAAGTAAGCACTATTTTACACCTGGACGTAATACATTTGCTTGTAATTCGTAGTTGGATCGCTCGATTTCAGTAAAACTAGGTATATAAATTCTGAGTCTAGGGATGTTCATTATAGGTGATAATCATTGAAATCGCTTCGCAGTAAGCACTATTTTAGACCCGGTCGTAATTAATACATTTTGTTGTAATTCGTTATTGGATCGCTCGATTTCAATGAAACTCGGTATATAAGTTCCCAGTGGAAGTTTATACATTATATGAGAGAAACATTGAAATTGCACCGCAGTAGCACTTTTACTCAAGGACGTAATTAATACATTTTCTGGTAATTCGTAATCGAATCGCTCGATTACAATGAAAGTCGGTATATAAGTTCTCAGTGGAGGGATATTCATTAATGTGATAATCAGTGAAATTGCATCTCAGTAAGCACTGTTTTACACCTGGACGTAATTAATACATTTTGTCGTAATTCGTAATTGGATCGCTCGAGTTCAATTGAACTCGGTAGAGGGATATTCATTATATGTGTTAATCATTGAAATCGCATTGCTGTAAGCACAAATTTACCATAAGACGTAATTAATACATTTTCTCGTAATTCGTAATTGGGTCGCTGGATTTCAATAAAAGTCGGTATATATGTTCTCTGTTGAGGGATATTCATTATATGTGATAATGTAATGCCATAGTCGTAAGCACTCTTTTACCCCTGGACGTAAATAATACATTTTTTCGTAATTCGTAATTGGATCGTTCGATTTCAAAAAAACTCGGTATATAATTTCTTTGTGGAGGGATATTCATTATATGTGATAATCATTGAAATCGCATCGCACAAAGCACTATTTTACCACTGGACGTAATTAATGCATTTTCTCGTAATTCGTAATCGGATCTTTCGATTTCAATAAAACTCGGTATAGAAGTTCTCAGTCGAGGGATATTCATTATATGTGATAATCATTGAAATCGAATCGCTGTAAGCGCAAATTTACCCCAAGACGTAATTAATCCATTTTCTCTTAATTCGTAATTGGATCTCTCGCTTTCAATAAAACTGGGTATGTAAGTTGTCAGTGGAGGGATATTCATTATATGTGATAATCATTGAAATTGCATCGCAGTAAGCACTATTTTACCCCTGGACGTAATTAATACATTTTCTCTTAATTCGTAATTGGATTGCTCGATTTCAATAAAAGTCGGTATATAAGTTCTGAGTGGAGGCATATTCATTGTATGTGATAATCATTGAAATCGCATCGCATTACGCACTATTTTACCCTTGGACGCAAATAATACTTATTCTCGTAATACGTAATTGGATCGCTGGATTTCAATGAAACTAGGTATATCAGTTGTCAGTGGAGGGATATTTATTATAAGTGATAATCATTGAAATCACATCGCTGTAAGCACTATTTTACCCTTGGACGTAATTAATACATTGTCTCGTAATTCGTAATTGTTTCGCTCAATTTCTATAAAACTTGGTATAGAAATTCTCAGTGGAGGGATATTCATTGTGATAATCATTGAAATGGCAACGCAGTAAGCATTATTTTACCCCTGGACGTAATTAATACATTTTCTCGTAATTCGTAATTGGTTCGCTCGACTTCAATAAAACTCGGTATATAAGTTCTCAGTGGAGGGTTATTTATTATAGGTGATAATCATTTATATCGCATCGCAGTAAGCACTATGGTACCCCAGGACGTAATTAATATATTTTGTCTAATTCGTAATTGGTTCCCTCGGTTTCAATAAATCTCGTTATGTAAGTTCCCAGTGGAGAGATATTTCTTATATGTGACAATCATTGAAATCGCATCGTAGTAAGCACTATTTTTCCCCTGGACGTGTTTAATACCGTTCTCTTAAATCGTGATTTTTTTCCCTGGATTTGAATGAAACTCGGTATATAATTTTTCAGTGGATGGCTGTTCATTATATGTGGTAATGATTTAAATCGCATTGCATTAAGCACTTTTTTACCCCAGCACATTATTGATAATCTTCTCTTAAATCGCAATTGTTTCGTTAGATTTGAATATAATTCGTTATATAAGTTCTCAGTGTAGGAATATTCATTATATGTGGAATGATTGGCTGAATGCCCTTCATTACATGTGTGTATTTTTGTGAATTTGTACATTTTTGTTTGATATATATTTTTACATTTAGCTTGATTTACTTGCACACAGGAAATTTAAGTTAATTTAGTACACGTGCGGTACTGTACAATAGGCAATCCGCCTTCAAGTGTGTTGAGAATTTCCTCTTTTTCTGGAGTGAAGACGTGCATTGGACTTCGGTCTGTAAGCTTATTGGGTATTCTGGCCATGCCCAAATATGGGAATTAGTGGCGGCTTGGTTTTCCATTGGTTTATGAATTTTACATTCAGCAGTGTGACCTGAATGAACTAGTTGATAACTACGCCCTTGGAAGTCTATATGTAGAGGGTATAACAATGTCACAGTGCCTTTTGCTAGAAGTCTTTTGTTGGAAGTATTTGCAACCAGAACATCGGTTGGATTTCGTATAAGTTGGCTACGGATTTCGTATTAGTTGTTTGCTGTAAAAAAGGTAACGGGCGGATTACTTGGAAAAATTATAAGTGTTGTGCTAGAAGTATAGTTTTGCTACAAGATTAAGACTTTGCTGATTGTCTTTTGCTTTACGATCAACGGATGGATTATGCATAGTGAAAGGTTTAAATGGTAAAAGTGGTGATAAGTGCGACGGAGCTTACGTGTGTAAGTGCACTCTTCTCGTTGAGGACCGGTTGGTTTCAGCAGCAAATGCGTCAGGGATTTCGACGAAGCCGGGAGGAGAGTAATAAAGAGAACGCAAGCCGTACGCTGAAGGAATTTTATTCGACCACCACACAATGCTAGTGAGCATTATAATGCAAGGTAAGTCGGCAAAGTGAATATGGAATTTTTAGTAAATCCAGAAGTTAGGTAATCCCGGAAATTTTCATGTTTGCGAGAAGTGGAGTGTGTACACAACCATTTTAATAGTAACGTAGCTAGTGGCATTGTAAGGTTGCTATAGTGTAGTACTGGTACGGCTCAAGTAACCTAACTTTATGTAACGTAGACTAGTAATACACAGCCTTACGTGTAGTAAATGGTTAGTAGGAAGCATAAGGTGTTTCATTAGCCAGGCAAGAAATTCGTACAGTGTATCGTGACGCCCTGGAAATTAAAACGTCGACAGTAATTGTCGCTAGTGGCAGCAAATCAGTGTCCTCTCGTCTAGGTACCTAGTGAGGCACAGTTTCCAACATCCCCAAGAAGAAGGAAGTTTACCCCAACCCAAATCCGACTCAGCAAGGGTAACTCATTACAGTTGGTAGTAGCGGTTGCTGGAAGCACTACAAATTGGTTGCAGCGTTGGGGATAGTATCACTACAAATTGGTGGTGCAGCGGTGGGATATTTTCGTTACGTATGTGATGTTAGATTAGGTTGGGTCAGGTTAGGTTGGGTTGGGTTAGGATAGGTTAGGATAGGTAGGGTTGGGTTGCGTTGCGTTGGGTTAGCTGGGGTTGGGATAGGTTGGGTTAGGTTTGGTTAGGTTAGGTCGAGTCGGGTCGGGTCGGGATGTTAGGTTGGTTTGGGATAGGTTGGGTTGGGATAGGTTAGTTTAGATTAGGTAAGGTCAGGTCAGGGTCAGGTCAGGTCATGTCAAGTCAGGTCATGTTAGGTTACGTTTACCCCAGGCTAGGCTAGGCTGGGCTATGCTAGGCTAGGGTAGGCTGGCCTACGCTAGGCTAGGCTAGGTTAGGTCAGATTAGGTCAGGTTAGGTCAGGTCATTTCAGGTCAGGTCAGCTCAGGTCGGTTCGGGTGAAGTGAGGTAGGGCCGTGTCAGTTCGGGTCGGGTCAGGTCAGGTCAGGTCCGGTCACGTCAGGTCGGGTCACGTCAGGAGGGGTGGGGTCAGGTCAAGTCAGGTCGGATCGGGTCAGGACAGGCCGGGTCGGGTCAAGTCGGGCCCGATCTCGTCGCGTCAGGTCGGGTTGGGTCGGGTCAGGTCACGTCACTTCGGGTCGTGACAGGTGAGGGGTCGGGTCAGGTCGGGTCGGGACAGGTCAGGTCAGTTCAGGAAAGGGCGGGTCAGGTCAGGTCAGGCCAGTTGAGGTGAGGTCAGGTCAGTTGAGGTGAGGTCAGATTAGGTT
>BLKM01006284.1:0-18306 GCA_013340265.1 Coptotermes formosanus | reverse complement strand
TGCAAGCTCACGGTCAGTGTTTTGGGCAGAGTACTGCAAGCTCACGGCCAGTGTTTTGGGCAGAGTACTGCATTCACACTGAAAGCTGCTGCGCCACTCCAGCGCAGTTAATTTTCCTTTAAACATGTTACAAAACATAAATAATGAAGATTTTACGTTAATCGCTCCGTGACGTTACCGTCACCTTCAGTATGAACAGACGCACGTACAGGAGTTTACTTACGAAAACAGCTACGACCTTGGCTGCGGTCGAGGAAGGGGAAGCGGATCATGTAGATGTTTAAGGCTAATAACTGATATAACCGACTTACAAAACATATTAGCCAGAAGCAGAATTGTGTTAAAAGTCTACATTGTCCAGTCTATAGACTTATGTTTCGGACAGGACCTATTCCACACGTTTAACCCGGAAATAAAATACCGATACCCTCGCTGTCAATGTCAAAGCCACTGTCGTCACTAGATGACAGTTGAAACAAGCAGATAATGTTTTCCATGCCCGCAAAGGTTCCCACATTGTGAGTCAGGACTACTGATAACTCCCACATCAAAATTCGATGCGAGATTCAAGACTGATTACTACAAGCATGAAATATACTTAAAAGTGCACATTTTCGCTACAAAAATGAATTTGTTAGACAACAGAAGGCTACGATATTTTGGGAAATGGGAGGCCTTGTAGTTTGGGACGTGATTCCCGAAGTTACGAAGGAAGTTGCTGCCTCTGAGATCGGGGTCAAACAGCGGAAGTCAAGCTTCAACACACAGCCTATTATTTCGATCATTTTAGACGAAATTTAGTATGCATGGTGACATTTTGTTTCTGATACAAGAGTACCTGCACAGGTTAGGCCCATACAACACTGAATTTGAACGCAATTGCGCCTGATTTAGCGTGGATCTGTAAGGAAGCAGTAAGTACTGCCTTTCAGGAGTAGGGAAATAATCGCTGTTTGTTCTGAGATCTATAGAAAACACATGAATACACTGTGTGGGCAGAACGTGGCATTTAAAGACCCAGCCCGTACCGCGCAGTAAACACAATCCCTCTCAGTTATAAAAACCAATCAGTTAATGCTGTATAGGGAAATAATCGCTGTTTGTTCTGAGATCCACACAAGGTACATAAATGCACTGTGTGGGCAGAACGTGGCATTTAACACTTTAAAGCCTAGCGGTAACTTTACATATGACCAGGTTTAACATTAAAAAATCCTACGTGGTACCCACATTGCGTTTATGTGTTTTGTATGGATCTCAGAACAAACAGCAACTTTTGCCTTATAAAACATTAAGAGACTGGTTTTTATAACCGAAGTGGACAGTGTTTACAGCGCGGTACGCAGTGAGTTCTTATATAAAACAGATACGCTTCGTCTTTAAAGGGTTAAAGACCCAGCCCGTACCGCGCAGTAAACACAATCCCCCTCAGTTATAAAAACCAATCAGTTAATGCTGTATAGGGAAATAATCGCTGTTTGTTCTGAGATCCACACAAAATACATAAACACACTGTGTGGGCAGAACGTAGAAATTTTTAATGTTAAACCTGGTGGTACATGTACTAGAGGCTTTAGAGGGTTAGTGCCAGGAAGACCAGAAAAAACGTCACTGAAGATATCGGACGTCCACAGCAAGAGATTTGAAACCAGAAGCTCTAGAATATAATAATATTTTAAACACTCGACTGTGCTATTATGTAACTTTAGTGTTGCCTTTTCTCGCGTGTGACACAGGTAAAGCTGCCTGTCGAGATTCGAAACACGGCGTCCACAGGAGCTTCACAGGTAATCTGTTTACATTTTGGTAATGAATAACCCAGCGGTCCTGGCGGACGGGCCTACTGTGCGCATGAGGTGGCATGGGCGGGGCATTTATTTTGCTTGGTCCGCCAATCCGGTATTTTTATCGCCGTGCAAGTAACTCGCTCCTAGCCTCCCGCTCGAAAATTCCATTGGGCCAGAAACTAACAAATGTCCTTCGACCGCTAGACACAACAGCTGAATTCTCTGCAAGACGTGGTTTTGGGCGCGGAAGTTTCTTGCTGTTGCCTCATATTACGGTACCTGTTGGGCCATAGTGTACTTCCTTGCACATGCTAGCTAGCATTCTTGCGTCTCAATGCCCGACAACTCTGTCGGTGCAACAAAGATTCTTGGGTCATTAAGTTTCCAGACTCAGCGAAACAAAAACCAAGTCGGCTACCTCGTTATTTGACGGCATGTGACAGTCGCCTTAAATAAGTCTATTGCTCCCGCACCAGTGATCTTGTGGTTATGTCAGGGGTAGACAACCGTTCAATCCGTGCTTTCAGACTTCCGCCGCGATGCTGATCGAGATTTGCGCTCTTCTGGGATATTACACAGCGTCGAGTGTTAATCCTTTACAGACGTTTCGGGACAACGTATAGGTACCATCGTCAATGGTCAAGAAGTCCCTTGAAAATGGGACCGATACACTGTCCCGAAATGTCGGTAAAGGATTACCACTCGGTGCTGCGTAATATCTCGTATGAGGGCAGATATCAAAACGTCCGATATTTATAATCAAAACACAAAAATCTTTCGCTGATCCAATACGCTCTGAGGTTTAAGAGTTTTTACTTGACGGGATTAATGTGCGCAAATATCATGACATAACAGCGTAGGCCTGTAGGGGGAACGGATATATAATGATGTGTGCACTGTCTGGGGACGACATTACATGCACGTTGACCAGTTAGCGTCGAGCTACAGACGCTTTACTGATCCAAAAGTGGCGCCGCTAGGGAATCGAAACGTATTTGTACAGGCCGAAACCTGGTATTTAGCACATCCATTAATTTGTTTAGTTTTTACATTATTAGTCAGTGAGAAGGGCTAGCTGAAGTCCTAATGCAGCGGCTAACAAAAATCATTTCCCATATTTAAAAGGTTCTGATATAGAAGTTCACTCAGAACATTGGTAAATGGCTACTCACGTTTCTTCTGCCATTACACTGTCAGTCAAAAGAAGGGCAGAAATTATTTAAAATTTTCTTCAATTTATTAATATTTGATGTTTCCAAACAATATCTTCATCACCCTGTTAGCACACGTACTCCTAAAAAGATAAAAAAAAGACAAGATTGTAGTCTTCGTGATTTCAGGCTTCTGCCGCACTCTAAATGAGATATTCACTCTACTGGAATGTTACGCAGCGTTGATTGGTAGTTACAGTTGTTTCGGGACAACCTATCGGTCCCGATAGGTTGCCCGAAACGTCGCTAACTACCAAATAACGCTGCGTAACATTCCAGAACAGCGAGGGGGAGGGGTAGTCCTTCAAGACCTGTCTTATACTGGTGTTCAATTCTAAAGCGGAACAGCTACTCGTCCGGTACAACAATAAATGTTAAAGCCAAGTGCTATCAAAGTGCTGGTAAGGTAAATTAGCGTGTGCATAAATCTGGGATTAAATCGTCGTCCTAGCATTTAACACATCGAAGGTGGCGTCTCATGTTATCACCTGTCACGTGCACCCACAATAAAAATTGGATGAATAATAAACAGTACATGCTACGAACAGAGCAAAAATTTATACGTAGTCGAAGACATCTTGAGGCCCGCAAGTCCACTTCGCTATAACAGTACTATCACCAGTAGAACGTTTTATTCTGTTGGATCTTGTCCCGTAAGAAAGGAACTGGACCAGCACTAATTGTTTACCTCCCAGTAGCCAGACATGCTTTTGCTGTCCACACAAACACATAGCCACTGTCTAACAGCAGTGAAGAGAACGACAGCACACTTTAAGCACAATTACAGAACTTAACAGATCCGATTGAGCGTAACGGTGCTTCTTTCTATACACACAACCGTCTCTATAAATCAAATTTTCACCAGATCTCACTCTTTCGGGATGTTGCGCAGCGTTGAACGATAGTTTCTTACCGATGTTTAAGGAAAGCCTGTCGGTCCCATATTCAAGGATCACGCAGTCCAATAAGAACCATCATAGTGCTGCTCTCCAAAGAAAACTCTGCCCAGATGCTCAACTTCTTCCTTCCGCTGCACATTCTCAGCGTTCCATTGCCATCGTCACATCTCCGCTTTGCAACGCTTTACCTTGCCTCCGACGAAATTTTACCGGAGGGACGAGAGGGCAGTGAGTGGAAACCCTCAGAGCAGTAAATTTCGTCCCTCCGCTAATAATAATAATAATAGTAATAATAATAATAATAATACGGAAGACAGCGCTATATGCACCATGAATAGCAAGCACGGTATAGCTGCGACACTGTATACCCTAGAAACATGGTTTGTTTCAGGTATATAGGTGCGAATACCCTGCATAAAGGGGATAATGTAATAACAATAATAATATGATGCCCCTTACTACAACCCCGCGTCTCTTTCTCTCTTCGTCTCTTAGTGAATCTTGGTTAGTTTTTAAAGGGTTAGAATGGCATGCAAGGAATGCGCCCAGCTGGCTGGGTATACTGCTTGCCCTCTGGAAGAGGCAAGCACTTGAATACAAGAATTAGAGAATTACTTTTAATTGTTGGCCTCTCGTAGAAGAAAAAAGTGAACATTTCCGTCAGGAAAAAGGCCAAGAACTGTATTTAACATGTTGGCTCTGTACCTTAATTTATCTGCTGTTGGATCTGTTGTTACTCTGAAATTTTATCTTTGAAAGTTACAAGTAAATAACTGGTTGTCTGTGTGATCTGATCGCAATGAATGGCAGATCGTGAGTTAGTTACCGAGTGATGAGGACGAAAACCTCGGATGTGGGGGGGGGGGGGGGGGGCCTTCGTCCGGGGAAGCTTCGGAGGAAGGTCGTGCGTTGTTCCAGCGAAGCTATTACGGCATGGTACTTCGTTCTCAGACATGCAGTATCTGTAAGAACCCCACGAGCTACAAACTTTTCTCAGCGGCGTAGCCAAAGATTAATTTATTCTGGGATATGACGCCGCATCAACCGGGTAATCTGATCCCGACGTTTCGAGGCAACGTAGGGTTCCAATCTTCAAGGTCCTTCTTAGATATTTAAACCACTGAAGATGGCATTACTTTGCCTCGAAACTCCCGGGACTCGATTCGTACCCACTGGCGCGTTGTCATATCCCAAAATAACGGGGTCCTCCATATCAAAAATTCTTTTTTTGACCAACAGAATAACTGTGACTTATTCACTGACATCTTGTGTTATTTTACCTCCACCCCACACGGCAACAGCCCCTCGCGGGCCAGGGCCTCCTCATTTTCGAGGCTTCACGATCACACTCAGTGAGACACATCATAATCGGTAGGACTCCTCTGGACGAATGATCAGCCCGACGCAAAAATCTCTACCTGACAACAAACACTCACAAGAGACAGACATTTATGCCCCCGGCGGAATTGAAACCCGAAATCCCAGCAATGAACGGCCACAGACCCACGCCTTAGACCGCGTGGCCACTGAGATCAGCTTGTGTGTTATATGGTCAGTTAAAAACTTCCCATTTCGACAAAAATTCATTTATCTGCACTGAAATTTGTAGGAGGTTTGCACTTTTATCACAAATTTGTAACTAAATCCGTATCGTAGAAAATACTGACGCTTTGGGAAAATTAAAGACCTGATTTGAGGCACAAATTAATGTTTTAACTCTTTAAAGACTGAGATTAATCAGGATATTTAAACAATCAGTCCGTACCGCGCAGTAAACACACTCCGTCTCGGTTATAAAAACCAGTCACTTAACGCTATATAGGGAAATAATCGCTGTTTATTCTGAGATCCGTATAAAACACATAAATACACTTTGTGGGCAGAACGTAGAATTTCTTAATGTTAAAACTGACGGAGCGTGAAGTAACTATTGGGCTTTTAAATGGTTCATTTCATTTTTTGTTTAGTCTTACAGACACGCGAACCTGATTTTACTGTCAGTGAATTAACAGTGAGGTTACCCTTCTCACTGACAGTGCACGTACGTTCACTGCCTCCATGCCATTCATATACTCCGTCCTTTCGCGTGAAAGAAGAGCGAAAGAAATGGGAAGGCGAGCGAGAAGAAAGTTGCAGACGGGCTGCAGATCTCTGAAATGATTACTGTTGTCATGGCAACCAGCTGGAATAGAAAAGAGAAGTCATTGCCCGCGTAGCCCTCTGGTGATAAAGCAGCGTGATGATGATGATGATGATGATGATGATGATGATGACGACAACGACAACGACGCGAAGGTTACAGGTAGCTTAAGAGAAGAATTATGCTTGAGTCATTAACAGAACAGCACTCCATGCAGTCACCAAGAACTGTACTTCCAGACACGGTGGAATTCATCATAAAGTGTACCTGTGTTCCAGCTAAGAGACCGGCTATTCCTGAAGTTAACGCGCACAGTCCACGTCACACGCGACGTCACGACAGACATTTCTACTCTACTCGTAGTTCTTTTTGTACCATCTTACTTATTACCTCGTGGCTTATATGTATAATTTGTATAGCTCATCCGCTCTTGTTTTGGGAATGAAATCTGTTTTGAGCTTGTTAGTCATGAGGAAAATGCGAGCACTAGTGATAATGATGCCGATCCCGGTTGCCGCGCAGTCTAAGGCGTGGGCCTGCGGCCGCTCGCTTGCTGGGATTGCGGGTTCGAATCCCGCCGGGGGCACGTATATCTGTCTCTTGTAAGTGTTGTATGTTGTCAGGTAGACGTGTCTGCGTCGGGCTGATCACTCGTCCGGAGGAGACCTACCGATTGTGGTGCGTCTGAGTGTGATCACGAAGCCTCGACAAAGAAGAAGAAGAAGTGCTAAGGATAATTTCATAAATATCAGGTTTCACATACTACATAATGCAACAAATTCCATAAAATTCGCAATACAGAATTCAACAGCAACGTGAGACTCTTTGAAGTCTGTTTCATACTGTACAGTCAGTCAAGTTCCACTCTACGGATGGTAAAGTACCTTGCACTGTATTTGAACAGGAGACTCAACACTAGCGATCGAGTTCAAGGTACCATATGTTCACAAACAAAAGCACTAACATACAGGCAAGGAATATTTGCCTTGGACGTTAGCGGACAGTGAATGCAACATGAGCTTATTCATAGTGAGAGTCGGGCTTCACAGTTCTTCATGGGACGACGGATAATTCTTATCTCAAGTCAAGGCCCTTCATTTCTAATTCACACTTTCATGGTAATGGCAACACCAGAATAGGAGAACTGCTGATACACATCACATGCTTGTTACACTTTCTCCCGATATACAACACACACATACACTTTCCCTATCCAACACCACACAAAGCCTGGCATCCAGCATCTTATTATCACCATACAGTATGTGACATACAAAACACAAAGAAAGTTTCCATGTTGCCAAAGATTTCTCCTCACAGCGTCGTCTTTTCTTACTTGTTTCCCATGAAGCTTTCAACATTTCATCTTTTAGGGCAAGCGCCATTTAAAATATGAAAAACTTGTGACTGGAATAAATTAGTTTATTTAGAAATCATTATAACGATTTCAGAAGAGGTGTTAACATACTGTATCTGTCACTAGTTTAAGGCAGCCGAAGTTTTAAGCTGAAATATCTGTGAACTACACTCACACTGCCCCAAGTCTCCATGATGATGGTTACGTAAAGCGACAACTGTTACGCTTTTAACGTCGGTCCTGACCTACCTACCTACCTACCTACCTACCTACCTGCCTACCTGCCTGCCTGCCTGCCTGCCTGCCTGCCTGCCTGCCTACCTACCTACCTACCTACCTACCCACCCACCCACCCACCCACCTACCCACCTACCTACCCACCTACCTACCCACTTACCTACCCACCTACATACCTACCCACCCACCCACCTACCTACCTACCTACCTATCTACCTACCTACCTACCTGTCTGTCTGTCTGTCTGTCTATCTATCTATCTATCTATGTATGTATCTATCTATCTATCTATCTATCTATCTATCTATCTATCTATCTGTCTGTCTGTCTGTCTGTCTGCCTGTCCGTCCGCCCGTCCATCCATCCATCAATCTATTCATCCATCTATAAATCCACCCACTCATCCGCCCATCCCTCCACCCATCAATCTATCATCAATCTGTCTCTCCATCCCTCCCACCCACCCACCCACCCGTTCCTACCCCACCACACACCCTTAGCTCTCTATGCTATCAAAATCATCCTGTGTCTTATCCACACACACACACACACACACATCATATGTTCATTAATACCAAGATCAAAGATCTGATTCACCAAAGGCAATCCCTTTAGCTACATGCGACTCGATTTATGTAACATGGCAGACTACATTCGAAAGATATGCTAAACACCCGGTGTACAAGAGCAGCGACTCAATTCGATTGGGTTGGACTCGACTCGGTTAGTGTGTCCGTAGCCTAAATGCGCGGCTTGAGGACCCACGCACTATTCTGGGAAGTATCAAGTACCAGGCTCAAGGACGTAACACAGAACAATCATAGTACAGCCCGGAATCCAAAGCTAAACGGCTGCCATTAGACTGCGGAGTCCAATAACTTGCGTTACAGAGTAGAGCTTCGTTTCTCCTATACAAGTGAAACGAGCCAATCGAGTTCAGACCGTTTCACCGTCGTTTATACCTTACTTCCAATCCATAAGTAGCAGTAAGGACGTTGATGTTGTATGATTCAATTTCACTCAAATTTTATGCCACTGTAATTATACAGTTATGTCACGATTGCTTGCTAGCTGAGATCCATAACACTGTACACAGCTGCAGTCGGCAAGGCGTGGACCCTGCTAGGCTCACCTCTGAACGGCCAAAAATCTTTATAGCTGATTCAAAAACATTTACCCTGTTGGAAGTACATTCACAGGTTTAGTCACTGTGAAATTGTATCAGAGTAACAGAAACCTTCCGACCGAAGGAAAGTTCCGTTCTTTCGTAATGAATTCTGCATTGGAACACAACGGAGGATCCAACTGGTTGTCCGAAAATACTTTCAAAGTAAATTCCTTATTTAAGTATATTCCAACGTGGTCATTTTCTATAAGTTCCTAATTATACGACATTAATATATCAATATATCCTGGGCAAAAAATGACGTATACTGTCCAAAATGTTTAGTTAAAAATACAAACTCGCCAACCATATTAATTCAAGGAACACGTAATGTAATTATACATTCCTTTGTATTTTCTTATTACAGGTTTGGGAGAACACAAACGTGCCAAGCTATAAACCCATAAGATGGCGCCGAAATTTAACCTACTGGATCTCGACCTGTGGACACATACGATCAAGATTCATAACAGAAGCAGGGAGACTTGGAAATAAATTTTAATTACATAACTGCTTCATAAGTAGCAGAACGTTAGAGACCATGCAGTGCGAAGCTGTTCTTCTAGGAAGGGAACCAGTGGACGGAGCCATTGACGCCGTAAGTCTTGCTACTTTGATCCGTTCCTTGTTGCCTCCAACCCGCAACACCACAACTCGAGGATGGACAAACACCGCTAATGAGCGCCATCATCAGCGATACATCCTCCGTTGCCGGGATGGACTTGAACTCCTTAAGCGCCCACATCGCAAACAGCAATCAAAACGACACGACGACGAAGGGTTTGAATCAGATGGCGATGATGATTCAGCATCAACCCGATCTTTGGGATCTTCAGCTGATGACACCATAAGCAATTCATCATCATGCTGTTTTGTTGACGACCATGTTTTCAAGTGCCATCCGAATGCATCTACCACGACAACTGAGCAACCAACAGCTTCATCGCGCCTTATCTCCTCGTCGACATCCTCCTGCGTGTCATCAGTCGCTACGGACAGTGCTAACAGCAGTGGCGCTTCTGATACTGAAGACACTTCGGCCCCGTCTACACCCTCTCCAACAACTGCAGGTACAAACTCTGTGGCCGCTCTGGTCAAATCCCTCTCACGCTTTCAACAGAGGACTACTGCAACGGAGAACTCTAAACAACCGCCGCCGCCACCACCGCACCCACCTCCAACTTCGGCGAGTAAAGACGAACACGAAGAATCAAGAGAGATGTATTCAGTTAATGAAATTGCATTCTGTCATACAGATCCTTCCTTTCAACGTGTTGTTGTATGGGTTGTAAAGAAAAGAAGACCTCACGGACGTTGTTCGTCTGGTTGTGATACAGCAGGTGGTTTAGAAGCACTAGTGCTTGAATGTTCAAGTGACGAAAATATGAAGAAACTGATTCAGAGTTTCCACGAGACTAGCCGGCGTTTTAAACTAGAGCAGTATCGACATCCACAGAGAAGGAAAGACATATCTGCAGCGCCGAGCAGAATACAATCACCAAAAACCTCTTCAAGCTCAACACTAACACCAGAATCCATAATTAAAGCATTAAAAGAAGCGTCACAGAAAAGTCCTACGTTTACAGCGACCGCAATGACAGTACCCAGACCCATCCATTTACCAACAACCACAACCTCGTCGAACGGCTCTGGTCCTGGAAGTGAAGTTGAAGTTCTTTCAACAGTTGCAGGAACCAGGTTCAATTTAGTCCAGAGGACGGATGGAGACGGAGTTACTCATATTGAAGTCTCGAGGGGTCTTCCGACGGAAAATCCAGTCGAGAGTGTAGTATCTTTGGATGATGATCAAAATCTGGGTGGACCGTCGAGTATCATAAGCATCAGTACTCCAGACATTGGTAACCTCTTGTCAACAAATGACAATGTTGGGAATAAGACGAGGTTTTGCAAAGAGATTGAAGGCGTAATTCGCTCGGATGTTGACGTTGGAGGATCAAGGAAAGAAGTAATACAAAGGCAAAGGCAACCAGCAATATTGGTGTTACACTCCGGCAATGGAGGAGACGACTCTGGCGGAGAATTGAGAAAGGTATGGTCCCCACCGACATCAACAACTTTGCCTCAAGACTCGATTGAAAAAAGTGAAAATAACACCCACTTGTCAGTTCCACCTCAGCGGCCTGAGCGAAGGAGATACGCACGCAAAAACAAAGCACCAGCCCCACAGCCACCATCCCTTTTGTCACAAACAACAAAAGGATCGCATCAATTGGAGTCAGTCACTAACAAGATACTACCTTTTACAGTTAACAAACTAGACACACACACAAATGTGATTACACAAAAACGAATCAGTAGTAGTAATAATAGTAACCAACAGCTGGTGGTTAAAGGGCAATTCATCAGAGTGTCAGTCGATCAACAACAGCAACAACCGACGATGGTTGTGCCAGCCCTTCAGCAAGGTACTTGGATTTATGGTAATAATGTAAGCAATGGGAATCTTATAGCATATTCACCGGCCCCTACAAGCTGGGCAATACCTGTCACAGCATCTCTAAAGCCTGGTTCGAACAAGAACCATGCAAAGAATAAGGATGCTGAAGACTCCCTCGCCAACTCTTCGAGCACATCTAAACACCAGCAACCACAGACACAGCAACATTATCGCAAAAACAGAAGTCGCAGCCGCAATGTTATAAACGGAAGTCACAGAAGCAAGAGTCCACCAGCAAGGAGGCCAATGGCGTACCGCTATATAGACACAGTCCCTGCTTCAAATACTGCCAACTTCTTATCCAACAGATTCTTTGGACTGTCTCAAAAATTAAGGGAGATAGGTGGTGCTGTTGTAAATTCATCTTCGTCATTACCATACATTGAGACTGCACGCAGAAGGAACAGTATCGGCGACCTGCCAGCACGATTTGAATGCCTTGGCGAAGGGTGTGCAGGGGGTACGGAAGGCAAGAACGGAGGAAATCTGAAGTCTGTTATAAAAAAGAACAGGAGAATAGGAGAATATACTGAGCCCAAGAAAGTCACTTTCAGCGCTTATGCAACTGTTCAGGTAGTTGATTAGGGAAATGGCTATATAGTCATTAGAGTTCAGTGATTTAACTAGTTTTATAGAAGTGACGTTCATATCTAAAAGTCGACATATGACTCGTGTGTTGTGAAAAATACAGCCCCTTAAAAGTGTAATCAAATATTAATTACGTGTGAAGTATACTTGAATAATAAAATATTTCATAAATCCATTTGAATTCATTTACGTGAAAGAAAAGTTACAGAGCTTGCATTCCCTATAAAGCAAAATTAACCTCGTATTCTTTGCAAACGGATCAACCACTAAAGATTTACGATTCTGAGACATGAGTTGTATTAATTTTGGAGTATACACAGTTGACAAAATTCTGACATGTCTATGTGGGAGGCTCCTTAACGGACAAAAAAAACCGCTACTACAATTATGGCTTACGGTAACGTCTGTTTGCAACATAATGATGTTCTGAACTGCCCCACGGATTTTTCAACACAGATGTTTTTACCAAGCTTATGATTCTGCATCGATGACAATCTCCCTTTTTGTGAATTCTTTCCGAACCAACTTTTTTAACACAAAAACTAACGTCAAAAACTGACAGTGCTGCCTCAAGCAGACGCCAAGGCAAGCTGACATATTTCGTGTACTTCCCTTGGCCAGCATCCAGCAGTAATCAGTACAATTTTTAATGTTTATTAAAATTAAAATGCTGCTATTTTTGTTGATGAAATATTTTACTGTTTCTACGCGCGAATTATCCGCACTGGTACAGTTCACTAAATTCTAGTAATGTTCGAGATTACGCAAAATATGAATTTAATCCACAACGTTTCTCCTCCCTTCATTTTCGTATTACGTTTAATAAATAAAACAAATGGAATATAAGTAAACGAACCCCATACTAAGAAAGAGAATTTCATTAATATACAAGAGAAACAACACATAATTATACCCCTCCTTGAAACAAAAAATCATTCTGTAATATAAAAATGGCACTGATAAGTATTTGTGATATACGTTCATGCACAGGTATGAAAATATTTCTTTAAATATTTAATTTCAGATTGGGAAAGGATGAGCTGTACTTAGACATTGAAATTCATGAAATGATGTCTACAACAGAAAAGTGTCTTTTAATGTGTATATCATAGGGCCCTCAATTAATCGTTAGAAGCGACGTGAACCACGACACGTAGATAAGTGTGTAAAACAGTACTGGGCATCAAACTCGTCGTGTAAATTTACTTCTAACATTAGTTATTGGTTTAAAACAAGTCTTTCAGTTACCTGCAGGCGTCACAACTACACGCCACTGAGAAAAATGTCCTTACCGGTTCGACAAAGATAATTTTAATGGGACAGAAAGCCTCAGAGAATACATGACCCTCAAACATTCTATTTATTTCCTTGCGAACGTAAGTTTAAATTTGAGTTATATGTTCAACTGTAGTAGAAGGGGCAAACAGAACGGTGTGCCAGCTTACGTCACATTTGGTTGTGAGCGTTGTGATGACAGTGCTCTTTCCCAGATTGGAACCCAGACTCACACCCAATCTTTAAAGGTAAACAGCGTTAACCAGTGGTGGGGAGGAAAGCATGAATAATCACTGTGGCCACTTCTCAAATGCGACAGGTCATTACGCAATTGATAAACAGCAAAAAGCAATCCCTGTACACGTCTGGACAGGCCCTGAGGGTTCCAGGAGGTTGAGGCCCCCGATTTCCAGACAATCGACACATAAAGGTGGTAAGGTTGTCAGCCCAACGCACCGGCCGCCTTTAGCCCCCAGGAAATATTCCTGGTGCTCATTTCTGTTACAGTCTGAGTCGATCCTAGGGCCGTAGTGCAGCCAGAAGGATTAAATCAATTAAAAATTCCAGTGACACCGTCGGCAATATTACGTAATTGATAACTAAAGCTAAATCTTTGCACCCATGCTGTCCGTAAGTATAGTTTACAAAACGTGTTCTATGTCGTATGTTAGGTGGGTGCAAAACCGATTCAAGAGTAATGAGAAGAAAATGCAGTATGATAAACACTGTCAGGGAGGTACTTTCTAAACCTGTAAATTTTATTCCAACAAAACTTTATTTGTATTCTGTTACAAGCGCTTGGGTACTGAGAATTACTGAAAAATATTTATTTGCAGAGCAAATGAGGACGCTTTTGAATAAAATGTACTTCTTTTCATACTTTCTTCAAAGAACAGCCACGTAACCTACTCCTTAAAAGCGCGGATTGGGCAGTGTTGAGAGTCCCAAATTATTCGCAGCGTATCACTAAAGATTCAAACCATGATACCCATTTTATGTTCGGATATACTGCTACAAAATGCCAAAATGTTTCGAAAGATATACGAACATTACACGACGAATTAAATTGCCTTCCTCCAAATTATCTTTAACAAAGACCCTTGTTTAAGTTCAAGTGAGTAACTTAATTCCAATTAACCGTCACCGTACTAAACACGTATCAACTCTCTTTTACTTGCTTAATCAGTATATATATAAAATACACCAAGGCCTTGTTTTGCACCCTAGTTGTGTTCCTGACAAAATGTGCTTGAATAAAATAGGTGTAAATTGAGAAAGATATCCCCATAAGAAAAATATACGTAAATAAATGTAAATAAACCAGCCAAGTATAATTAAACCGAAACCCAGATGGCGTAAATTAAGAAGTGGTGCAAATTGGTAACGGTATTTAGAGCAAAACGGCGTAAAATAAGACCTCGGTTTATCCACAAAGTGTCCTGTCCCAGTTAATTAAGTCCGGTGTAACAGAAACAAAACGACACTTTAAAAAGAGCTGTTTGGAACTACTGGCTTCATGAATAAGGACAAGATCTGTAACATTTTTAATTGAATGGAAACTCCAACCTTCCTGGTTCGTTTAAGTTAATTTATCAAATTCAAAGCACACGTCCCAGAAACCCCCAATACCCAAATACACCGCTGTCCACACCTCGAACTTCATACAGTTTTACATGCCTTTGGTGCGTTCCATTACAACAGCTATCGACATTGAACCGACTTCTTGAACACCTGCTTACAGTCTCCGGCAAAACAAAGACATTATGATCATGAGGTATGACAGGTAGATATGTGTCGCAGCGCAAGCTATGGTCAGCGGGTTTACTGGAGAGGGAAAAAACGAACGCCCACTTCACATCTTGCGCGCGAGACCAGTGACATACGTAGTACAGCCGGCTTTTACGTCACTAATAACTGCTCAGCATCCATCCAAATCCGTACTACAATTCTGTCAATATAACACGCGATAAAAATGTTCGCATCTAACTTTTATAAACTTCTAAGGGCTGACAGAGGAGAAGGACGGCATATTGTGTAATTCCCAGTCTAATTATATGAAGGACACTGTAACTATGTTCACATTTTTGCAACTGACATAATGCTCTACGGTATTTCCTCTCCATATTAATTAATATTTAGCCGAATAATTTAAGTAAGCGGTTTTAAAACGACTCTATCGCGACTATAAACTATTAAGAGATTCAATATCCGTATTTCTATATACAATCGACAGGTAATAAAAAACTACTGCTAGAATGTTTAAAGAAAGTCGCATGAAATATAAGGCAAACTCCTTAAGACTGAAGCATAAATAAGAAACGTATAAAGTCTGTTAAATAAAATGTTGGTTCTTCTCCTACCTTTCGGAAGAAATCAATGGATCCCTGGCAACACCTGGAATAAAACAGAACAAATGTTACTAGATGCTTCAACTTAAAAGTCACGCATGCGCCTACACCTATTAATAACCTCAGCCCGTTTACATAACACATGTAGTCAAAGACTTAAAATGTAACAGTCATATCCATACAGTTATTGGCATATGGAAGAGGTTAGGGATTTGGTAGCGACAAGTGCAAGGGGGGGGGGGGGACATGACCTGCAAGTTTATGTGGAACTGGGTGACATATGGCCGAACAGAACTAATGTTGCTCTGTTTCTAAAGAATCTATACTATACTTTCCTCCAAAATAAATTTTGAAAGAAAAATTTAAGCATATGACATGCATAGGATCGCCGAAAAGTAATTTGACACGACATGCAACATAACAAAGATCGACTGCAAAGTCGCCTTTGCGTCACTTTGTATATACCTAACATCTCGCCCCGCAAAATGCATTTCTTCCTTTAAAAAAGTCCCCAAAAACCACTTTGCGTCTTAAATTTTGGCTATTAAATCTGCAAAACACCTCAATAATTACAGGGTGCGTCTTATCTCGTGTAGCACGAACAAACAAAAAATGTTTTTTTTAAACAAACGAATGTTTTCGTAAAAGCAGGAACTCTTAACACCAATTTAGACGCTGTCTTTAATGCGTACGGATACGCCAATACCTTTTAATACTCGCAGAATTCTCCCCTTATGTAAAAATATTTTTGTGTGCTTCACAGTTTCGCTTCAGCTCTGACAAAAGTTTTTCAACAAAACAACACACTGTTAGCTCTACGTATGCAGAACGTACTCGTATTATTCGTCTGCTCGAGGTCTGCTACAAGAGCACGAACTGCAGTGTCAATACTCTACGGTGTAAGTTAAAAAAGTACAGACCACGTGACCACTTTGAAGTGTCTTTTGACAACTGTCACATGTTCATGAATTCGTACAAATATCGTACTGAAATAGAAACGATGATTTTTAAGTGCGTTCGCAAAAATAACGAAAACGTTCATCAGCTTCGCCATGTTTGTCCGTCTGTCGGTCCGCCATGTATCAGCGCGACTCACAGTGGACGGATTTTCGTGAAATTTTATATTGGGACTTCAGTCGAACAATCGAACAAATACATCGGCCACTTTACATGACGACCTAAGTACGTTTATACTACTGAAAGCAGCACGAAACATTTTTTAGATCGACAACAGTGCAAAAAGAACCCATTATTGCGTTTCCACCGCAAGAATGGTTATGCGAACGCGCCACAATATTAGGCTGTAAGTACAGTGCCTATCTTGTTATTATTTGTGTTTGTAACCCCGAAATCACCGAAATCCAAAACTTAAACGTCTCACGTGTAACATTTCGCCAGTCATCACAAAGGTTCGTTTATGAATTTGTTTATAAATTTCAAATGATAGAATATTAATTAGTAGGCGCAATATAGATAATTTCGCAGGAACATAGCATAAGAGAGGCGTAATGCCTAAATCAAGATACTTTTGACAATACCCTGTTACAACAAACATGGATTATTCAAGTTCCTGCCCATCGTCTTGGGTATATTTCAAACAACATTTCAGAAACGGACCTGTATCAGTCATTAAGTGTTCAAACTTAGTTTAAACCAGACTGACTGTAATTAGGGCTTGTTTTGGCGTTCTGCTCAAGGGCGAAGCTGAGAAAGAAAGCTCATCATCTGACGACAGAAATGGATTCAGCTTCCGAAACGCAGTTTTGAAAAAATCCCAACAGTATGGGCAACGTTCAAAACAGAGTTCACGCCAACTGTAACCATTTCTGCAGCCTAATGATGTGACAGGAAGCTGGTGCGACGCGCCACAGTGTGGTCTAATGAAAGCCTGCAGCGTGATGGCCTTGAATTTGTTCCTGAGCTTAATTAAGCACCATAACATGAAAGTAAATGAGTGACTGGAGGTGTCCCTCCACCGGTATTAATCTTGGTCCCAGACGGAGGTGAGCAATTAGTTCCACGACCCGGCCGCTTTACCCCCAAACAATGTACAGTCCCCCGTACCCATTGAATAGGAGGCCGGGTGGGACACCAAGGAGAAGAGAAAATCTCTCTCGCTCCTGCCAGCAATCGAACAATTCCTCGGTCTTCCATTCCGCAGTGCAGCCTCTATATAATTAAGCCGAGCCCTCTCCATGGTATGAGATTTAGAGGTTGGGTCCAATGTTAGTTAGTTAGTTTGTTAGTTATTCAGTTAGTCAGACAGGCAGTCACGTAGTTCCCCGAAAAAATAATTTCCTTTGTGTTAGTCACTTTCCACGTAGGTGCTACATGTTCAGCCCATCTATTTCACTCAATTCATTCAGTCCTATCACATTAAGTGTAACACAAGTTACGAAACTCTTCATCGCTATTTTCTTTTTCCTTATAAGCAATTCGTTGCTCAGACACTCCCAAAACACCTTCCCTTACAGCAAGAATGCAGGTTTCAGATCCACAATAAGCAGAGTCGTACAAGCGGGCCCTGAGGTTACAACGGGGGAGGGGGCAATACGACGAGTGCTGTCATCCACACTGACCACGTTACACAGTAGGCACACTGGTAACAGGCTACCCGTTATAACATTCCTGAAGACACAGATCTTAAAGTTAAGTACATTTAAATCTTAAGTATTCTGAATAACGCACCTGGTAGTAGCAGGATTAGTAGTAGTAACAGTAACAGCAGCAGTAGTAACAGTAACAGCAGCAGTAGTAACAGTAGCACCAGTGGTAGTAATACTCGTAGTAACAGTAGCACCAGTGGTAGTAATAGTAACAGTAGCACCAGTGGTAGTAATA
>BLKM01006268.1:0-22928 GCA_013340265.1 Coptotermes formosanus | reverse complement strand
TTTTTTTTTTTTTTTGTATTATTTGAACTGCCAAGTTAAAGAAATAATTTTGTCACAATTTTTAGGATAAAGCAGCAGGTGATGATGAAGCTCAGTTAGTGGATGAGAACTTTTGTACAGCACTGGAGTATGGTTTGCCCCCAACAGCAGGTTGGGGCATGGGTATAGACAGACTGACCATGTTCCTCACAGATTCCTATAACATCAAGGTGAGAGCTATAAATGTCTGCCACATTTTGAATCACACAGTGTTTGAATACTACTGTATGTGTTTTTCTCTTGCAGGACACTCTGGCTGCAATTGCTTCTGATATGTACAAAACATTGCCAGAAACATTTGATTACTAAAGTTTTCTTGCATGTGAGATAACACAGGCATGAGTAACAATTAAGTTGCCATGTACATTCTACTGTCACATGATTTCTTAAACAGTCTGATACAGACACTCAACATTTCTGATTATACTGTAATTTTGCATTTAACATTTACGTAGATTTAGCATATTCTTAGGCACAACCATTGAATGTAGGAATTAAAAAAGCACAAAAGAAACACAAGTTGAGACAATTATGATGTGACTGTGTGTTTCAGACATCCCTGCTAAATCTGATAGATTATCAGCATTAATTAATTAATCAGGGATATTTGGTGCTGTTCATTTGGAATGAAATATGTAATGTACATGACAAATGTTATATTTACTACTGGACGTGGCTGTTGTGCTGACAGGAACGTACTGTACCGTACATACTCCACAATGATGATAATAAAACAAAAGACTGGTATCAAACCTGCTAACACTGTAGGGAATACTTTTTCAACCCATGATTATTGTGTCTCTCCATAACTCTGAATGTAATGAAGGACTGGTTTATGCCAACATATCTTTACTCATTTCAGACAGTAAACTCTTTGTTTAATACACATGTGATAATTACATTCCAGGCTGCAGTTCTTGACTAATCACAAGTTTTCACCAACTGAACATAGCAGAACTCTTACATTTGACACCCCACAAATCAGAATTGTTGTTTTCAGTTAAACAGAAACAACAAAGAGGACTTAAATGTTGTTTTAATTTGTTGTGTGTTTGTGTGTGTTTATACACTTACAATAACACAGCACCACTGTAGAATATCTTGCAGGGATGCACCATTTTTGTGTTCTATGAGTATCATTATTTTTGAAAAATAAAGATGCAGTTTTGTGTATATTAATCACACTGTTATTATTTTACAAATAGAGTAGTTCTGATTGATTGAGGAGAGATTCATCTAGAAGGGACATATTGCAACTTTACCGGAAGTGTCTTGTTTTTCCATCAGCTGCATCATTGCATGGTACCTATATACAGTGAAATGTAGAAAAACTGATATTAACATAATTCATATATTTAAAGGCACTCTTCAGTCCCTATCTGACTTCCTTTATAAGAATATGGCAGTCAATGCCTTTATTATTAAATTCACATTAAAAGGATCTTAATAATAAAGGTGATCAGTTTCATATATCAGGTTATGTGTGTGTTCTCATATTCCTATTGCATGGTACTTTGTAATTTGGTTCAGAAAGTTATCTATTGGAGAGATATGTTGAACCTAAATGTACATGTTGCTGAACACACAGATCCCCTCCCCAGACAAGCTTTGAATATTGTAGACTTTGTTTCTTTATTTATTCTCTCATTATTTATAGGAATTTCAGCACTGCTTGGCATATACTTGTATTCTGGTTTGTCTTCTCCAATACTTTCCTTGTCATAATGGAGGGAAGAAGAATTCTGTATGATTTTAATTTTACATCATACTGGGTTTCAAAAGCAAGCCTGATATTTAAAAGCCCCATTATATGTAAATACCAGTATACTGTGTTTTTAAGAATATTTATCCTTGATACAAATTACATTACATTCCATGTATGGGTATAAAAGTCTTTGCAAGTTCTGTATTTGGGAGCATATGTGATGGTGGGTTACAAAATGTGCTGTTGATAAGTGTGTTGGTGTAGAATATTCCTCTGACATTTGAGGTATGTTTGTTTGTAGGAGCTAACAGTGTTGTGTTGTCTGGTTAAACAGATGTCTAGTTGTGTCCTGTATTGGACAGATTTATATGTCACATGTGTTCAGACAGGCTACATGTAATTTGAAAAATCAGTGATTTTAACCAAGTGGACACAGTTCCTGAATGTGCAGGAGCAAACCCCATGTCTCTAGTTATAATGGTATGTGTTTTACAGCTGTTTTAGTTTTGCGATGCTCAACATCTGTTGTTCCCCAGCGAGTTAGGATTTTTTTTTAGGTTGTCACAGTATATTCATATTGGAAGTTAAAAAAGACCTCAAGTATTTTCAGAAATGCAGTCCAGTTAGAATTTTAATATTTTCTTCTATTTGTAAATCTGTCTCATGTAAAAAAGTCCAGAAATGCAAAAAGTAAATTAGGTAGAAAATGAAGTGTGACTTATTCCAGCATTAAGGTTTAATGTTGGTAGGGTAGTCTAAACAAATTGTCAGTTTTATCTCATGAGAGCATGTGAAGTCACATATAGCAGAGAATGTTATCCAAAAATTGCTGGCTCATAAGGCAGAAGACCGCAGTCAGACGTCACCTTTGGCAAAATGTGTGAAGCACACAGAAATTGCTGGAAGATTTTCAAAGGGAGATGCCACAGATATTGTGTTAAATTAGTGAATCTGATTTGGAAACTTCCAGCTTCAACATGGAAGATGCAGATGATATAGAATGAATGCTTTGGTATTTACATTGTGTTTAAAGTGTTCAGACTAACTTTTTGTTATTAATCATGTCTATGACAGTACCTTTATCATGATTAAATGCATGAGTTTTTTCTGAGTGGGACAAATGTGGCATTGTCACAACATATGTCTCTGCCTCTGGACGGGGAGCCACTGACCTGTCATTTAATATGTTGGTCACTGCAATATTACATTATGCAGTGACTTTGAAGTTCTGTAGGGGAGATTCTATTCCAAATTCCTCTTTCAGCTTAACAAATATTAGTCAAATTATCTTGGTGAGTATTATTTTTGACTGTATTTGAGAAACACGTCACCAGTCATGTGCGGTTTCTCCATCGTGTGATATTCTTGTTTACAGGTTTGGACTAGAAAAATGGGAATTGCCTGCTGAATTAATGCATGTGTTTGCTGCATGTAAAGGGAATTAACCTAGTGTTTGTCCATTCTTCTTTTAGGAGGTGCTGTTTTTCCCAGCAATGAAACCAGATGACCCAAATAAAAACAAGGAAGAAGAAGAGAAGAAAATCATAAATGAGACTGTGAAGTAAACACAGTACTGAAATTTCATTAGTATGGTTGTTGCTGGTTGCATGTATTTAGTTTGGACATAAAAATGGTGCATGAATTACAGTATTTTGCATACAGGCATCTATTCACCTTGTGTACACTACTGGAGGATGGAAAGATACTGTTTAAATTTTGGAAAAGGAAACAGAATCACCAGCAAGCACCAATTTGGAACTGAAATAAAAAATCCTAATTTTTTTGTTTCACTGGATCATAATTGCACGTGCTAAATATTTTCCCTGTCATCAGATTATAGCTTGTATCGGGAAGTCAGTTATGTTTGTAGGGATAGTTGCCTGCGTGGTGGGGTGTGGTGTGGTGATTGTGCTTATTGCCATGTTTGTTATAATAGCCACCTAAGCCAGCTAAGAATTAATGTTCCCCAGACCACCACACTAGTTGGAGCTTTTAGTTATAGCTAAACACACGCCCTGTATGTAATTAGGTGTTCATACAACTGGGAAAATGGAATAATGACTGTACTTGTTGAAGGTAAAGCTGATCAGTGTATTTACTACAATGAGGTCTTGACTATGGGCAGATGGCAAAATTTCTTGAACACTTCAAAGCCTGTACAGCAGTAACTTGGGTTCTGTCAATGTATAAGTAAATTCCCGTAACAGTTGCACTGTAATTTTCCCAGCAAGAGAATATGAAACGATACTTTCTATTGCTGTGAAGTGTAAGTGCACCTAGTCCCCACATCTCTTTTGATGTAAAGTATTAAAAAATCTCACTTTCTTAAAGGGTGTGTGAACTCAGAAACCAAAGGCACCTCTTATTTACCAGGCAATCCCATTTTTATGACCAGTATCCCACATTCTGACTTGGAAGTTGGGTGGCAAAAATCTTACCATTTATCAAATTTATTGTCTTAAAAAAGGAAACAAATAACGCTTGTTCAGTGCGGTACAGTAATTGGTCCTTGGAATGTTTAAGATTGGCCATTAAGGAAATTAAGCATATTAGTGGAGATAGGATATTGATACCATATGCAGCAAGAAGGTAAAGATCAAGAATGATGGGAGAATATACACATAAATGAAGGTGCAAAAAATCACACAAAAGTGGTGGTATTGATTTGATAAAGGATATAACTGAAAGCTTTATGAGGAATTGTACTGTAACTTATCAAACCGGAGTTGGAAAGAGAGTGAGGGATGAAGTAGTGGGACAGATTGTGGATGAGGACAGTGACAGTGGATCTCAATTAATTATGTAGACAGCACATGTATGATAGTGAATACTTTCTTCCAGCATAAAGATATCCATAAATACTCACGGGAATAGCAGGTCTCTACCTACAGGACTACACAGTGTCATAACCCACAAGACCACAATACGAATATTCACCACTGTGATAACCTAAAATCTGATACAGGAATTACATGATTTGTGTGAGGTTACCCGCTTTTGACAATGATATGAAGTTATAAAGAGGCTGAGAATGTGCAGGATACAAGGCATGCATACAGAATTTTGGTGGAGAAATGTATTAACTAGCAGACACTTTGAACAGTACGATTGGCAGATATTCTGATGTTGTGAGGATGGGTGGTGGATAGAACTAGCTCACAATCATGTAGTTCATTGAATAATAGTGTCACTAACTCAGACTGTGTAGCATCAAATGACTCGATAATAGTGAATAATGAATTACAAATTGGAAGGAAGCAGTCGTGACCTACTTTAATGTATACAGTATCCAGAGGAAAGTGGATCATGTTCACAGAATTTACATTAACAGTCTGTATTATATAACTTATAGCGTGTTAGAGCAGGTGTTTGAAATGAACTCCTTCAACTCTCAGACATGCCTAACACCTGATGAACAAATGATCGAAAACTGAAGATCATATGTAGACTAAATTGCTGATACTGCACTCCTGATAATTTCTTCAAGTTCATCCTGTGTGTTGTTGACTGTTCTTATATTCACTGTTTTTCAGACTTCCCCACAAAAAATAATTACATGGCATCAGATCAGATGAATGAACAGGCCACAAAGTATGACTAAGTATTTTGGTCCCCAAAATGTTATGTTGAGTTGGATGTCAAATTATGGGCTGCATGGATGATTGCACAATCTTCCTGGAAAAACATGTATTCCCCATCCTGATCATTTAAGGTTTCAAAAAATAGCACCAGAACTTTCCTACTGTACCCTTCTGAATATTGTGTTCAGAAAGAAGACATCAGTTATTCTTGCTGCACTGATAGTCCACCATACCTCAACTTTCATGTCATGTAAATGGCACCTCATACATATTAGTCTCAGATCATTTATCAACCAGTATCTGTTAAGTATTTACAAGGCCATTTAAGTAAAACAACGCCTCATCTGTAAAATAAGTTAGCAACTGATCAACTTTACCACTACACACAGCTTCACAATGCCAGCTGCAAAATCATACCCTCACAGAACAGTCTGCCCCATGAGTTTTTTTTACACTATTGTAAACTGTGTATCGTTTCAATTGAATTAATTTTGTGGCTGCAGGTGTAGGGATGATTTTAACACATCAGTTTCTTGTGATAACAGTCTTACTCATTTTCATGGAGATGCTTCTAACTGCACTCCGATCTGATCTAATGTTTCATCTGAAAGAACGCATCATGTTTAGTGTTGCTTCTTATTTAACAAGGTACCTACTGTTCAGCATTTATTCACCAGTTGATGTGCTAAATTTGAAACAACAGGAAACTGTCTTCTAAATCTGCTGACTTTTTATAGGGTTTCTTCCTTATATTAATTTGCACAACAAAAATCCTCCATATTACACTCTACTGATATCCATGAGTCACAAAATACAATTCACATCTGTTACAGACACCATATGAAGCTCAAATGTGTGACAAAGACATCAGACAATGCAGTGTATCCTACATGTTGTGATAAGGCTGACAGCATAAGAGTCATGCTGCACCTGATCAGGTTGCCATATGTGAGGGTTCCACTTTCAAGTGTATTCCTTCTACTATCTGGGCATTTGCCTGGAAGGACTGAAGAACACCACAAAAACCCTCAGTCAGAGTTGTGCCAGGGATTCAAAATAGGCAACACCCATATAAAAGCAAGGATAATGTTAATGACAAGTCTTGGTATCAATGGTGCTGAAGGTTTGGATTCTACTACCAAAGTGTTTATTGTTTGTACTGATATTTATATGCTGAATTTCCAGCCAACATGTACAGCTGCAAAACAACATACAATTTGATGCTATCCATCCTGTTGTGTACATAGAATTACATAAATAACACTAGGTATTCCATCTGACACAACTCTTATTTATTACACTACATGTTTCGATCAAGCTGATCATCATCAGGTGTTTATTTTTTACGGAAACATTAAAACGGTTTTAAGTTTTTGTGTAAATAAACATCTGATGATGATCGGCTTGATCAAAATGTGGTTTGAAAAAAATAAAAATAAAGGTTGTGTCAAATGGAATACACAGTGTTATTTATGTAAAACAACATACATCTTAACATGAACCAAAAAGATGTTCACAATTTATAATATAATGTGCACATACAAACAGGTGGCAGTTATATTCATGCTCATAGGCTTTCACATCTTGTCTATTCCCCTAAAACAGAGTCATATAAAAACAACATGTGAGTTACCCTCAAATTATAAAGTTTTGCAACAGTGAAAACATGTGAGACACTTGGAGGTTTATTAACACATACTGTACATACACTGTCATTAAGTTCATCTTCCAGTTTTACAAGATGAAATATAAGGATACAAAAATTAAATGTTTTATAACTAATAACTTTTGGTCTATTAAAAATAATGTTTGGTCACTTAGTCACCGAAATTAGCAATCCACAGTCCAAATGAAGGTCTTCTATTATGTGAGTTGTTCACTTTTTCCTCTGAATCTTCTGATATAAAACAAACAGTACCAGACTGTGCCTGCAGTACCACAGTCAGCAGTGCATTTCAGTTTCATATAAATAAAAAAAAAGTAATAACAGATTAGGACAAATATATTGCACACATATAGTTATTCACCCATGACAGTATATTATGCCACAACATTAAACTGCATAATTATGTGGAGAAAAATCTTTAAACACCTAAAAAGAGAAGAAGGAAATAGTGAAAATAATCTGATCATGACCATCTTAAAGGCCTTTTGCATTTCCTCATGGTATACTTCATCTCTGTCAGACATGACAGAGTGATACAAGGTTACAACAGAAATGTATCAACAATAAAACTTAAACAAATCAGTCCTTATGCATTAATTTCAGTTTCAATTTCCAAGTTCATGGATCACAATTCAGATCAATCTATTTCCAATGAAACTGAAACTGACTGGCTCACAAGTTTGTTGTTTTCAATTCATGACACTGCAAAAATCACTAGCAAATAATATGCGTGAAAGACATAATGAAACTTGGCACTAACATACCTGTCTCAAAAAGCACGTCCTTATTTTGGTGGAAGTCATTATCACAATGTGTTTGACCCATGAGAATCAGTTTAAATTTTGCATAATTTTGGAAGAGAAAAGTGAGGTGGGTTAACTTGGTAGCTGTGGGCTAAACTATCACACTATGATTCACATACCAAGACCAGCTACAGGTACGATCTAGACCCCTATCATATAGCAATCAGTTACTGTTTTCCCAGGAGTAAAACAGCTTAAATATAAAGCTGACCACTTACCCCATCTAGTGTCAAGGTTCCGAATATGTTGAGCTTTACCTTCATGCTCCCTGTATAGTGTTTAGGAACAGTGACAACTCTCCCTCTACCTTTATAAGCATGAATATTAACTGGGATAGTTCCTTCAGAGCTGAAGCTTTGTAGAACTTCTATAGAAAATAAAAACAAGTAAAGGAAAAATAAGGGCACAGCTTCTCTCATTCCAATACTGCAATTCATCAGCTAGGAGAGGAGCGGGTGTCTCAGACTAGCTTGGTATAATATCACATTCTAGGTGTCATACATGAACACTTTTTCTTTCACATCACCCAGAAATTACAAAATGGCGAACTATGCCTGTAAGAACTTTTGAATTACTGATTATTGTTTTCTGCTTCTTAAACATAAACTGCAACAGCTATAATCCTTGATGAAGTCACAAGAAATTACCATCAAATACTGTTACAACACTCCTGAAACTGAAAAAGGAAGTGTAAAAATCATCTACATATCAATCAAAGAATCTATCATTTCACCTGTCCTTATAAAATTGTTACACACAATGATGAAAAATTAGTATAGAAGTACATGCCCATTATCTTGCAAGAGAGTTGTAATACATAATAAATTGCAAAATCATTTCCCAGTTACCTATGGACTTTCAGTATCTTCTGCTTCTTCCTCCAGGATGGGTTTTGTTGAGTTGTAATGTTCTCCAAGACCATACATATGTCTGTGGAATGTAAGAATAGCTTGCTTCTTCTCTTGGTATTCCTCACCAACCAGTACAGAAGGACCCGTGGCTTGAATGATTTCAATGCAACATTCCAAGATGTGTGACAGGGCTCGTAACTGTTTTGACAGTAAAATTTTACAAATTATACAGCACTCCTTTACTTTTAAGCAACCCAGAAAGAAGACAAACGAGAAATAGAGCAAAACAACCCCTTTCAGTAGAACTGTGCATCTGAATCTTTAAATAATATTTTTCAGGGCAGGAATTGGTCTGATACAGTTTTATGACTAGATAATGTACCCCAGCAATAGAAAACTGAAATTCTTGTTTGTATCAGAGTAACCAAAGTAGAATTTCATCACAATTACTGCTGTACAAATCTAGCAGCATTCCTTAACATGGGATACAACAAAATGTAACCACAAAACTCTCCTGATAGCAAAAATTCATTTATTAGAATAAATATTACAAACTATTTTTTTGTGAAAAGAAGATTAAATATCTTAAATACTAAAAATTGGTGAAAATATAGTGTAGCAACTCCAAGGTGAACTGCCAGGTCATTCCCTAGTTTTATAGAGGAGACTTGGAAAGGTGGCATAAAACTCATGTGTAGCTCAATCAGAATGTTGATATGGGAAGTATAGTAATGAGTAGCCTTGGTGCAGGTCTTACTGTTCCAATAACAGGATGTTTCAACCATGAGGCTCTCTGTGGTGTAAATCTAATTACAACTAGACCTTATTCACATCTGCATACATATTAATTTGCTACATATAAGCCTCATGACTGAGGAAATCCTTGCATGTCTCTACAAGAGGAACTTCTCCAAAATCGTGTTAAGAGTGGGAGTGTAAAACTAATGAGAAGTCCTATGAATATAACGTGGATTTTCATCAGTTAAATACTACAGGTTGTAAACACGCATATGATAGTATTAATAGAGATCACTTGATAGAAATTACAGAACAAGTAAGTTACAATGGTCAAGGTGACATTGGAAAAGACTAGTAACAAGGTGAAAATCCAAGGAAAGATGTCACCTAGTTTTGAAATGGTTGTAGGGCTGAGGCAGGGCAACGTATTATCCACACTCCAATGTAATGTGTGTGTGTGGAGAAACTAGTAAGGAATGTGAAAACAAACCCAGGAGGAACAACATTCAGTAGAACAAGGCAGTGCCTTTTATATGAAAATATGTGGTAGGTGTGGGATGGGCAGTGAAACATATTGCAGAAACAAGAGAAGATATGACAACTGTAGCATCAACAAGGTGAGCTGGCACTTCTCAGGTTTTAATGACTTCACTATACAGAATGCACATTTGTGTCGTGACTGTGTACAGATTTCAAGTAGTTCCCTTATGCAAATGAAAAAAAAAATCCTTCATAAGTGGTAACAGCTTTCTTTACAATCCTGTGTTATGAACATATTCTATCAACTGACCTCCACTTCCCCGCCCCAGGCAGATGTGTTGACAACTTCGTTACAATAGTCTTCATACTGTTCGTCAGTAAGTAGGTCTCCTGTGTCAGGGTGACTTAGAAATGGTAAGAAGTCAGACTTATGTTCCTTCAAATACTGGCCAACCATTTCACGCAACTTTTTTATACCTACGCCACCATCACCATGAACTTTAAGCTGGTCATCTACTGCACAGTATAGGCTGGAACAAAGCAACAGTTCTGATTACAAGACTGTGTTTCCACCTTACAGAATATTAACAAAAAACAAGAAAATGCATAGCAAATGATTGCTAATTCCCAAGTATTACACAAAGGTAATTCTCAAATATTCTATAAGTTTCTCTAATGGTGTATGGTGATATGAAGTAACTCCATGAAGCAGAATTCATTTTAAGAAGCTGTCATTCACTTAGCTGGTCATGAAATTCACCCCCCCCCCCCCTCCAGTATCTACTCTGTTCACAACAGTTCTTCTCTGAACCCCATCCTGAGCCACCTGAATGCAGTCCATACCCCACATCTTATTTCTTTAA
This sequence comes from Coptotermes formosanus, assembly GCA_013340265.1. Lineage (NCBI taxonomy): Eukaryota > Metazoa > Arthropoda > Insecta > Blattodea > Rhinotermitidae > Coptotermes > Coptotermes formosanus. The sequence goes on along the minus strand of BLKM01006268.1, from coordinate 12,202 downwards.
AATCAATTCTGGTATTATCAACCCATCTGGGTCCCCAAAGTGGTCACTTCTTCTCAGGTTTACCGACCAAAATTTTGTATGCATTTCTTAACTCACCTAGGGATATGATATAGTCCACCCATCCCATCTTCCTTGAGATGATCACTCTACTAATATATTAGTGGTTTGTTTGACAGCACTGCCATTGCCTTTGATGGTACAGTGTATCAGTATTGTACACCACTTCTTGGTTTGTTGGACCCCAGGTTGTGCACTGTATAATATGTTCATAGGACAGAGACTCAGATGGTTGGGCTTTTCATATCTGTGCTTCTTTCCTGAAGTACTGTAAATATGTGCAGGCAGCTGTGATAAGACACAGGGCACAAAGTTGGAGGTATCAAACACTTTGCCTTGGTAAGCAAGCAAGTTCAGTGACAGTCTCTCACTGGACTCCATTCACTCAGGCAATGTGATTTTGTTTTCCTATGGCACAGGCTCCTCTGGGGAAACCTACAGGATCAAATCTGGTTCAAGTCTGTTATGGCACTTTTGTGATTCTGTTTAAGGTTTACCAATGTACTGCTGTGCCTCTGCTGTGCATACGAATCATACGTGGGCAGAGATGTAGTGCCAGGTGGCAGTAGGATGAAGCAAAGTGGATAGAGTGCAATGTGTAATTCTGTTGCTAATTAAATAGCAGACAGAATTTTTCTTTGGGAGATTCTGTTTGAGAATTCAGGTTAGAATCCAAAGAGGTGTGTGAGTTGACCAGTGGGAAGAGTTTCTTATTCAGAGTTCTTTATAGTTGACAAGTTTCATGGGAAGGAGATGAAATGTTACAGGATGAAGTTATATTGCGTTTTCCTTGTGAGTTTTGACACACAGTTACACAGAAGTTTCAGCTGTCTGTTAAACATGTCTATTCAATTGGCAAATACGTCATATTATTTCTTATACCATTTGGTCTACATCTTGTTTACTAGTCATACTGTGTTAGCTACGAGTAGCTGGAAATCAGTGCACAAACAAAGACCACACAAAGTTAGTTGTCCCCAGTAACAACAGGATGACACAAAGTTTCTGATATCGCCAAGCACATTAGCACAACCGAATGAATAAAGTACAAAAGATGTCAAAATGGAACACTTTGGAATATACGCATTAAAAAAAAAAGGAAACTGCTGCACAAAACCACATAGCCACTATTCCATCCGTACCCACACAGATCAAAAAGCAAGCATGAATGTCATAAAAACAGCAACACGACTGCAACTGCATCATCCTAAATATCTGGATTCAAGACCCTAAATTTTTAAAAAGTTTTATTCCCTCAAAACTTGTACTAATTCTTATTCCTTCTTTTTATTCTAAGTATACTGACATGTATAAGGTATAATTTTACTTTGTAATATGCGTGTAACTGACACATGTGAGATCTCACAAAAGCATACAATTTTAAATTGTATCACAGATTTTACTGTGTACACACCTGAGGATGGTCTAGTAGACTAAAGCATGTCACGTTTTTAATGGATAATATATAAATAAATATAACGAATTTGTGTTGTGCTCTACGGACATTATTTTACCATTAACCCTTTAAAGACAAAGCGTATCTGTTTTATATAAGGACTCAGTGCATACCGTGCTGTAAACACTCTCCACTTCGGTTATAAAAACCAGTCTCTTAATGTGTTATAAGGCAAAAGTTGCTGTTTGTTCTGAGACCCGTACAAAACACATCGACACAATGTGGGCACCACGTAGAATTTTTTAATGTTATTCCTGGTCCTATGTAAAGTTACCGCTAGGCTTTAAAAGGTTAAATTCACAGTGAACGCACAATGGGATGCCCTCGTTAAAATTAAATGCTATAAATTTTTTCTGAGAGTTCCATTCAGGTTTTGTGGATAATCTCTTCTATTTTTAACACTTTTATTATCGGCATTGGTAAGACAAATGAAGGTACAGTTACCATAGTCATGACAGTATATGAGGGAAACTGGACCTCAACATGAAGTGGAGTTAAGGCCACTTTCACACTAAAACCACTTTACCTTATAAGAACAAGCCAAAAGTAACAACAGTATGAAATGGGAGGTGAGTGGATCACACAGCTGGTATGGATTAGAGATGGGAAGGAACTAAATCTGATCATTCAACCCACTGAGCCACTTTAATGACTGAGTTATCCCAGCCCAGACTTACTAGAAGTATCAACACCAGATTCAATTAGTGAATTATATCAATACCTAGAACTATCATGCATAATATAACGGGTTAGACTGTCCCTGCACATGCCATGAAGGCATATAAGGGCAGCAGATGTACAGCTCCACTAATTCTTAATCTTGGCACTAGATGGGGGTAGTCAGCTTTATGCCTCAGCCACTTACCCTCCTCCGCCACAGGAAAACAGCCCCCCACTTCCCACTGAATAGGAGGCTGGGTAGGCCCCAGAGCCAGTCTAGATGTTTTGGAGAAGCGATAAATCTCTTGCCTCTGCCAGCATGCAAACCCGAGACTGTCCAACCCACAGCCTGATGACTATATTGACTATGCTATCCTGGCTCCTATGCTTAATTTACCTGAACTAAAAATCTTCAGCTTTTACCTGCAAGACACTTTACACACAATATTGATCCAACTTACCACTTTCTTTGGCTGCAGAAGATCTTCATTTTGTAATCCATAACTAAGATTATGTGCCTTGTTAAGTACCTAATGAACTCCCAGGAGCAAGGACATCCTTGAGAAAATCAGTTGCTCGGCTGGTCAAGAAATCCTGCTTTTTGTGGAACCTGACTGTTCATTACCATGTTCCCAAAGCCAGCAAGTACACACCACCTTGAAACAGCTATTTCTGTGAGATCTATTTTATCATCATCCTAGTATTCCAAATTGTTTCTTTTGTTCAGGTCTAACAGCCAAATTTTTGGATGAATTTCTCACCTCTCCCACACATGCTACGCATTCCACCTATCTCACCTTCCTTGGCACCATGGTAATATTTGATGAAGGTCTCATTAAGTAAACCTCCATCCTCCTGTTACTCTTTCTTTCATGGGAGGCTTCCTTTAGTTCTATTTACACAACTGACGCATTGGTGCCTTGGTCAGCACCATAACCACAGAATAAAGAACACTGCATGACTAAGTGAAACAATCTTGTTCTTTTGGACTTTGTCCATTGTCCTAATTTTTAACAGAGTACAATGTTTCAGAAGTCAGCTCTGCACTACTAATTTTCCAATAGTTGATATGAGATGGCGCCATATTTAAAACAATGTCACACTATTTTATCACTTGTCTTGATTCATGATCATTCAACTTGCAGGAGGTAATCTTACAGACCAGTAACAATGCCATCTGGCACTGATATTAATTACCGAAATGCACATACTTCAAAATGCAGAACTCCGCACATTTAAACTACATGAATACTACTTTTGAAGTGTTACATTATAATGGTATAAAATACAGTTTTACGAATAATACATTACATATTATACTCCATACCAGTTTCCATCAGAAGGAATCTCTTGGATCATTAAATTACGTTCTTTCAAGATATGCTTTATTTTCTGTATCTCCAGATTCCGAGGCCCATGTATGTTCTCTGCCTCTTGAGCCTTTATCATATTCTCCCGCTGTCTTTCTTGACTGGCTTTTTTGTCCCGTCTCCTTTGGGCTTTGCTCACTCGTAGTGCACACTGTGATGTTCTACAGTCCTCATTAGCAGGTTCTTCACATACTGCTGTCTCCTACAACAATGCCAACAGCCAAAAGAGTGAGAAATTTCATACTTAACTCATATTTAATACATCACGGATTACTGAAGACCCCTAGAAGCTATTGCTGACTCTAAAAACAAGTAAAATCATACTGTATAAGTCTTAATATGATAAGTAAAATACTTAACATCAATACGACCAGCATTACTATACAGATGCGAAACTTGCACCATTGTAACATGACAAGCAAGGCACATATAAATGTAACACTGTGGTGCATTTGCGTAACCATTGTTGCTGTGGAAAAGCAATAAATATTACATATTCAGAGTGTCTTATTTGCATCCTAGTTATGTAGCATGCAATGTGCATGTGCCATATTACATCGTCATCTGTGGCCTGTCTGGTTCTTTTGCCACATTATCTCATAAAGATCATGATTATCAAAGAAATGTTATTGAGCATAAAATATGTGTTCTGATTTTCTCTACAACTTTTGCCTAAAACATTTCTCATTCTAAGAAAAATTCTGCAAAATATTATCATAAATGTACATACGTCTTCATGTAAGGTACACATTATTCTTGTCAGATATTAATCGAAAACCCATCTAGTGGAAGCCAGGCAGAAGGACGGACGGACAGAGATGACATTGCTAACAGTCACTTTTCACAATTTTACAAATGTGCCTAACATGATGAAAACAAAATGGGAACCTTCAAGAACAAGGTTCTTAGAAGGACATACGGACCAGTTAATGATAATGGAAACTGGCCAAATATAATCTGAACTATCTCAACCATTCAGTGACTCAGACATTATTAATGAACTTAAGAAGTCAGTCGGCTGGGCCAGGCTTATAGACAGGATGGATGTCATTCCTGCAGAAAACTAACCTTCACTCAACTACATGGCACTAGCACAGTGGGACAGCCTCCCTTAAGATGCCTACAGAATAAGAAAGATGTCAGAGGTGTAAGAATAAGAGGATGGCAAAGCAAAACATCTTACAGAGATTTATGGAGACGCCCTGTTGGGGCAGACAAGGCTGGAACCAGCCTGTAGAACCAAAAGAAAAAGATGAAATAAATTTGGCCAAGAAAATGCACACACAAAACCCAGATTTTCAGTCTCAGCTGTCATATCATGACCTTACTTTACAACCAATTTCAAACTGTTCCAAAATAAAAATTCTTTTGCAGGCACAATACTGCTGCTTTGCTGCTGTTTATGCCTCATGCATTCTCAAACACAAATTTTAGTAAAGATGTTAATACTTCCACCATGTTCAAAGAAAGGAATTCAGCTGTCAGTCTGCCCTCCCCACTTATGAATTTGGAATTTGTTAATGCATGGAAATATCTACAAAATTAAGGATTTCAAATTTCCTTAAGAGACAAGGTATGAATGTGCCATGAAACAAACCTGCTTCAGCTGAAACAGCTCTTCATTCTGCCCTTTCTCTAATTCCAGTTCTAGTCGAATTATTTCCTCCGTAACTTCCTTCTTCTTCTTTTTGTCCCCTTTTGTACATGACTTTTTGAGAGCTTGAATTCTTCCTGCACACAAGGTAATATATAATAATTTCATACAGCTGTCCAAATGCTACCAACTCTCACTGCCTTGGAACAATTCAATTCCATCTTCCCACCCTCCACAAATCTGATAAGCCACAAACCCTCAAATCATCCTATATAACCAGAACAATTCTTCACCTGTATCACATGAATATCTCTGTGAACCACCTTGGTCACCCTGTAGATGAAGGCAGTTATGTTCCTCTGAAATGTCAAAAGATTTATCCACTACACAGTGCAAAAGAAGACCATCATTTGATTCCGACTCCACCCAAAATTTCTTCCGACTCTGACTCCACGGCCCTGATACTTACTGTAATACAAATTATGACCCAAAATTATTCTGTATTGCATTATAGTGAAAGTAGTCAAAATAAATTATTTTAAGAGTACCCATGTTGGTGTGTGAAACACACACCTAACTACATAACACGGTTTATGAATAATTTCAGCTATATGATTCTTCCAATTCGGTGGTTATCAATTTGTTAACCACCGAATTTTGTGCTGACAGCTTCGTCTATACAGTTCTCATCATAGCCAACACTTAACACATAATATGAGAAAAATCTGTTGTAAATTGTATTATATTCATTTCCTCTACATGTAGGGCATCTTATTGGCAGTAAACAATTTAATCATATGAGACAGAATTATGTTTGGCAATCAAGACAAATCATCAACACTCTGACTATAAATTATGAAACTAGTATCATCAGCAAATATCATGGATTCTGATAAGGTACTTTTTCTTGGAGAAAGGTCATGTCTATAGTTAACGAAAAGTATGAGACTTGAATGGACCCTTGTAGAACTCCATGTTTCCATCGTTCAGCAGCCTACGAAACGATTACAGGCATCACTGGATGGCTTTATTTCAATTCCCCCCCCTCCCCCCCTGTTAGACAGACTAAGAAGCAATCTGCATCCCCTCCTTGAATGCCATAAAAATGTGTTTTAGCCAACAAGACTTCATGATCTACACAGTAAAAAACCTTGGCCAAATTGCAGAAAATTTCTCCTATGCCTTTTCTGGTTATGACATTTGACTACACTATTTGTTACATTGTAGGCAGCATTTTTAGTAGATATTCCCTTTCTAATGCTCAATTGTTTTGGGACTAGTATATCATTAACATGTACATGTTGGCTTAACCTCTTGCACATAACCTATTCAAGTATTTCATAAAACAAAAAGGTAATATTGAAAAGGGCCTACATTTTGTCAAACAATTGTTGTCTCTTTTTTTTTTTTGTACACTAGTTTTACTATCGAGATTTGTAGACGGTCAGGGAAAACACCTGTGTAGTGAATCATTACAAATATCGATTAACGGGCGGCTAATTTAAGACGAGCTTCATTATTTGTCAGCACAGCTTCCATTCACGCTACTATTTACCTTGCAACTCCCTCCTCTCTTTCCGGTGTTTCTGAAGCAATTCTTCTTCGCTTAACTGAACAACATCCATCTCGAAATCTTTATGAAATACAAAAAAGAATACAAGCACATTCGGTACACGGCACCACAGCTGAACTAAACTTCATGCATTTTACATAAATGAATCACCAAAATAACTGTTATACAAATGAAACATAGAGGAATTTCCATTGAACACTTCTTTCTTTAGCGAACCGGACCGCAACACTTTCTACGTACAGCCCCATCTTGCCATATAAATAGAGAGCACCACGGATCATCTACGAGACCATGGCAAGCAGACGTTATACGAGCGGCTCCATTTACCCATATGATGGATGAACTTTGATCTGTGGTGACCAGGGTTATAAATCAAAGTTGTGTGAACGTGAGTGACGTCTGACGGTGTGAACTACGTATCTTCAGTTGCAGATTGTTTTTAGTTGTCAGCAAACACATTTTCTTTGGTATTTAGAATGGCCGGTCGCGATGTGTCAAAGTACAGACTGTCAAAATCCATATTGGAAATGAAGGTATGTGTAATATAACTGATGAGAAAAAGTACGGATTGGGCATTCTGTTCCAACACGATACGACCTCTGTGACACCAAAAGCTTTTGCCGTACACACACTATGAAGGCATCAAGGGGGAGTGGAGATATAGCTCCAGTAATTCTTAACCTCGATACTAGATGGAAATGAGTGGTCAGAGTCAAACCCAGACCGCTTTACCTCTGCGGAAAGAGCCCCTGTTACTCATTGAAAGCGAGTGGCTGGTCCCCACAGCCGGTCTGGACGTTTTTGATGCAGGGTATAATCTCTTGTCATTGGCGGGATTCGAATCCCGGATGGTCTCGTCCACAATCTAAACTGGAATGACTGCCCATTATTATCACTAGGTCATTAAGACTTGCGAAAAGAAACCAACCCACTCCATAATCACTGGCATGAGAATGTAAGGAGTTTTGCTTAGTCACCTTTTATCATTAAATCGGTGATTCTCACAAGCCACATGAAAAAGAGCTGGTGGGTGTTGTGGATTTCTGATACTGTGTGAGGTTGGTTTTAAAGACATTTTCATCCTTGACTGGCAGTGCAGCTTGAATGATCATATAGTGTTTGTGTACGAACTGTTGCAATCTACTTTCCTCACAGTTGGCTGAGCTATGGCTCAGGTGGTTAGTTGCCTCCATGTCCAAGCTGTAAATTGTAAAATTTGTAGTAAAAAGATTTCTGTTCTTACTAACAAATAACAGGGTTGAAAATATATATTGAGATTTCAAAAGTAAGATTTTTAATTGTTTAAAAATGTTCCTACATGATGTCCTACTTCCATGTCCTGTTAGTAATCTGACAGCTCTTTTTTGTAATATAAAGAGTTCTTGAGTATTTGAGGAGTGTTCCCAGAATATAATGCCATAAGATAATACAGAATGAAATAATGAGCAGTAAATCATTATGAGTGATGAAAGAGTCATGTAAGGTTTGGCTGATCTCAGCATATAACAAACACCAGTTAGTTTCTTTATAACATTGTATATATGTAGGTTCCAAGATAATAAGTTATCAATTTCCAAGCCAAGAAATTTAGTATGGGGATTTCAGAAATTACATTATTGTTATAGGCAATCTTAGGCTCTATTGATGTAGAATTTTTTGTTTTAAATTGCATACAGTGTGTTTTTAGAAGATTTATGGAAAGTAAATTTGATGTAAGCCATTTATTAACTATTTAGAAACTACACTTAATTTGGATCCAGCATATCAGCATTTTTGTCGGTAACTAATATGCTGGTATCATGAGCAAAAAGAATGGGAACAGCTGAATTGTTTAGAGCTAATGGAAAGTCATTGATATAAATCAAGAATAGTATAGGCCCTAGAACAGCCCTGTGGTACACCATGTTGAATTTTAGACCAATATGATATTGTCTCAGGCTACTCAGTGTGGAATTTATGGTGGAAAAAGTTGTAATGTGACAGGTTTTTTCCGAAATACTTTGGTTTTGCCTGGTCATTATTATCCCACCAGTTGTTGTTCCCTGTCCTTGACACTCCACTAATCCCCCATTCTCATATTTCATTAGTCTACCACAAACACTATAATCTTCATAAGTAACAGTAATGTTAAGTGAAATTAATTTAATGCTAGTCAGGCCATTGTGTTTTACAAGTTTATTAACATTTTAATATCAATTTGTCTGACTATGCATGGATACATATTTCAACTGAAACAGTCATCTTCAGGCCATTTGGCATTACAAAAATGTAAACAAATTACAACTGCATAAAACTTGCCACTGGATTGACATCTTAATCTTATGTTTATTAGTATGTAATGGTTGCAATGTTAAAAAATTGATGTTCAAAAAATAAAATTATGTAAACAGCTAAAATCTTCCCAATAAGTCTCTTTAGTATGGTGGTGAGTGTTCTGTTAACGGGAGTTTGTAGTTGTGTATCCAGATCTGAAGTGAATAATGGTGAATAATATAATACTATATTCTTTGGTGTAATAAAGTTGGAATGTTATTAATTGTGCAGCTTTCCACTTAGTAACAATTATATCTTATCTTTAACTTCCGTCTGTTTATAGTGAAAAGTAAGATTCACTCTAGTACAGTCCACGAAGTCCTGGGGTGGGGGTTAGCAGGATAGCTGTACTCTTTCTTTAAACTTGGCGCTAGATGGGGATGGACACTCTATGCCACATCCTGGCCACTTGCCTCCTGGCAAAGAGACCCAGTACCCGTTCATTATACTGGAGGCTGGGTGGGCCCCAGGACTGGTCTGTAGCGGTGCGGAAAATCTTACCCCAACCAGGATTCAATCTCTGTACCGTCGAGCTCATGGTGGGTTGTTATTTATAGTACATTGTATTAGACTGTAATTAATGACAATAGCTATTAATGACCTAGTCTGATTAGTGTTGAGATTCCATACATATTCTATTGTGTTTAGAACAGGTACTAGAAAGACAGGTTCTCCTGTCAAACCACATGCTGTCACTGTTGGGAAGTTACAGCATTCTAATTATGTAGGTAGTGTTTGGGTTAGTATGGGAGCCAGATGCCATCTATGATGTTTCATAGTGTAATATTACAAGGGTTGCCAAAAATGTTTTGTGCCTGTTTTTATACTTCAGTTAAAATCAACAGGAAGTGTGTGTGTGTGTGTGTGTGTGTGTGTGTGTGTACACACATGCATACACACACACAAGTTTAGGCTTTGGTTGTATAAGTTGGCAGCAATGAAAGTGTCACCAACACACTATTTACTGTAACAGTTCATATGTATAATGTACTTCCAAGGTGGCTACCATAGACTGTGCACAATCACAAATTCAGGTGTAGATCACTCTGCTGGCATATTCACGCTTGAATATTACTTTTGTTACACTTAAATGGCCAACCTTCAAGGCACTGATTTTTTTTCGTCACTAGTATGAGGCTGGCACATTGTGATTGGTTGTGTGATGTGTCAGCACACTGATGGTCTCGACCTTGATCTCAGCATGTGAATTGCTGCTGAGCAGGGAACATTGCTTTGCAACATTCAGTTTGCACCAAAGAACAAGAGAAATTAGTACCTTTTTTTGGGCAGAAGGTGTGCAAGATGCTGAAAGTCACCCATGTTCATATGCCCTGCATGGGGACAATGCTGTTTCTCACAGAAGTGTAGACAGGTGCATAGAATTATTCAGGAAATGCTGGGCAAGTGTGATTAATGCTGAAGGTGCCGGGGGGGGGGGGCACATAAACCAGCAGCAATTTATTGCGTAGCCATGGTTCTGGAGGATAGAAGAGTCAGTATCACAGAAATTCCAGCATGCTGTGAAATGAAGCGCAACTAGCCATTTGCACAAAAGAGAGAGGGACCCTGTCACAGGGTATTATTTTTTTACACACCAGTGCACACCTTCATATTGCTGCCCATACAATGACCACATTTCAGACACTGAATTGGGAAGTTTTCAACCACCCGAGCTATATCCTGATTTTCTCTGTTTTGAACTCGAAAGGAGCCATTGAGAGGTCTGATTTGCAGATGATGGCATGGTGAAGGAGGTGTTCCATGAGTGGCTTTGCACACAAATGAAACCCTTTCATTCTGATGCTTTTAAAAAGCCCATAGTCTGATGGGAAAAGTGTATTGAGAAGCAGGGAGACTTTTGAGAAATGGTACATTTGTAATATCCAAAAGGTAAATAGAGAAACATCTGGGAATAACTGGGACCACTTTTTTAAATGATATCATTTTAATTTATTACAGTTTATGTATTGGTTGTCATCAGATTTATAGATGGCAGATATGGAAGAAGATGGGATAGAGTACCTCATGTTCGCAAAATAAGTAGAAATAAGTAAACTTATTCAGTGTACCCAAAGAACAAATTTTAATCTAATGTGTAGCAAGAAAGTTGCTATAGCCATATATTCCACATATATTTTTCATTATCCAGATGTAACATTGGCATACTAAAGGGGAAGGTAATGTTCACCCAATAACATGCCATGAAGGCATAAAGGGGGAGAAGATGTATAGTTCTACTCTTTCTTTAACTTCAGTGCTAGATTGTGGTGGGTGGTTAATGCCACACACTGGCTGCTTTACCCCCAGGAATAACACGGTACCCATTGTGTAGGATACTGCCTGGGCCCCAGGGCCAGTCTGGACGGGTGTGAGAAATCTGGCAACAGTATTCTGCATATATAAAACAAATGTACGTACGTTGTACACATGTGCCTGTGTGACCTGGAATGGCCCACTTGCTATAGTGAGTAGGCTACAGGCAGTACTGTACTTCCAGATAGCCTGGGTGTGATTGTCTGCAGAGGGAGAGATTTTATATTCTCCACTCTGCCCCTGACCAGGTGGCCCCCCCTCCCCTGCCCAAGGTGTGGGTTGTTGCTGGAGTTGATTTATCTTAGAGCTTAAATGTTGCTTCTGATGGTTTAGAAGTTTGCTTCCCATAAGAATAAGTATAAATTTCTCTTCTGTTTTTATGTAGAGTTAAATACCTACAAGCTCTGTGCCAAAATGTCAGACAAATTATTCATAAAAGTTGAGGATTTTGCAATAGGTCCCATTTAGACAAGATATCTTTTTTAAAATAAATGTGGAAGGTTGTGTATAAATGACTATAATTTGTACCATCATAACATTTTGTGATTATCAGTACTTGCTCATGTGATCTAGACTGTGGGCCAAATGTCACAGTGGTGCTCATAAGGTCTCACGTTTAAATTTGAGCAGAGAGACTGATTATCCTGAGGTTTTTCTTTTTATTCTGTCTCTTCAGATGTGTTGGAACAGTACCTTAAAATAGGCTGGGGCCACTTCCATGTCCTTTCAAGTTCTTGTAGAACAATACTTTTGTAACACGTCTAATGTATTGAGATGTGAAAGTATTATTATACAGGATTGTGCAGAGCCAACTGACACATTTCAGACTGCTCTTTTGCCCTATGATGGAGTGGGGGGGGGGGGGG